>JAWHQI010000471.1:0-515000 GCA_033032865.1 Dactylorhiza incarnata | reverse complement strand
CTCCACCCCACTACTGGGGTGCGGGTAGCCCACACCCCCCATGGTGGGGTGCGGCCAAGCCGTACCACCCCCCCCCCCCCCCCAAGGGGGAGCGGCCAAAACGCACCACCATAGGGGTGCGGCCAAACCGCACCCCTCCCATGGGGGTGGGACCAAACTGCACCCCCATGGTGGGGTGCGACCAAACCGCACCCCCATGGTGGGGTGCGACCAATCCACACCCCCACATGGGGGTGCGACCAAACCGCACCCCCCATGTTGAGGTCCGACCAAGCCGCTCTCCCCTATGGTGGGATACGGCCGAAACCGCACCCTCCCCCCTCGGCGGGTGCGATCGGATCCCACTTTCCCCCTGGGGGCGTGGTTTCCTATTTCCCGAGTGATGCGACTTTCTGATAGCACGTCATCGCTTTCATAGTGACTGCTTTCAAATAGCGCTCGTCCGTTCTCCATTCACACAGAATGCGCTCGTGTTTATCACACGCTCATAATGCTCTCATGTTCTTTGCACGCTCAGAATGCTCTCGTGTTCGTTGCACGCTCAGAATGCTCTCGTGTTCATTGCACGCTCAGAATGCTCTCGTGTTCCTTACGCGCTCAGAATGTTCTCGTGTTCGTTGCGCGCTTGGAACACTTTCACGCATGCTCAGAATGCATCCACGTTCCCGAAGCACGCTATAGTTAACCTTTCCTAATTTCTTAGGTTGCAAGTCTCGTTCGTCGCCTTCATCGTCATCAATGAAGCTGCCTGAACTGCCCGAAGGGCGAGACGGTCATTTACGAAAAATGGCGATCTGTGTGCTCCAAATCGGCAAACGTGATCCGCTCGTCAGGCGATTATGGTGGTTACAACGACGAAATTACTAGGTTACCCCTGCTCGAGGCTATAAAAGGAGCTCAGGGTCATCATTTCAAGGGATATTGCCTTCTGCACCCGAGAGAGCTCCGTTGAAGATTTCCCCTGAGTCCTCCTTCGCCGCTCGAAGATCTCCTTTGGCCTTCGAAGATCTCCTTCGAGGCTTCGAAGATCACCTTCGTGGACTTGGAGATTTCCTTCGTTCCGGAAAACTATCCTCCTAAGCGATTCGGGAATCCTTCGGGTCCCGAAAGGTGACTCAGCGATCTCACTTTCGTTCCCAGAAGAAGAAATACTTAGCTTTCCGAGAGATGGTCTGTCACCCTCGGAGTTCTCTCTCTCTCTACCGTTGTAAAGAGTCGCGGCCTGTTGCGCTCGAATTCTTAGTTTCCAATTGTACCCCCCCCCCCCCCCAACATATAGTGCAATTTGACCGACACAGCCCCGACCGCGTGGTTTTCACCTTTTGGGGTTTTCCACGTTAAAAGTACTCTTGTCGCATATAGATTCATTCATTGACTGTTTGCATGCTCGGTTCGCTTCCGAGCTAAGGTGGTTCAATCTGATCGGTCTACCAAAGCACCTGAGCGACCTGCAATATATATATATATTGTTATACATCCATAAAGGCCTTGGGGTGTGTCTAGAGAAAACTCCACTAAATAGAGGTGGGGTCAACGGTCAACGCATAATCGCTCGAGTTGAAGAAATCGAACCCGCCATTTCCGTCGCCAACCGCCAGTGTAGGAGCACGCACGAAGCACGCCGTGCGCCTTCATGGTCGAACCCCACTATTGGGGTGCGACTAGCCCGCACCCCACTAGTGGGGTGCGAATAGCCGCACCCCTATAGTGGGGGACCGGCCAAACCACACCCCGTGTGGGGTGCGGCCCGGCCGCACCCCTTTGGGGTGCGGCCAAGCCAAGCCGCACCCTCCTCGGGTACGGCCGCGTCGCGCACCTCTTAGGGTGCGGCCAAGCCGCTTTACCCCATATCAGGGTTAGGATAAGTCCCCCCCCCCACTTCTGGCTCGTCGACCGCTCTTCGGGTTCCAGATTCCACCAAGAGCGCTTCCCTGCGCGCCCAGAATGCTTCACCGTTCGTTACACGCTCAGAACACTTCTGAGCGCGCTCAGAGCACTTTCACATTTTGGGAACGCTCACTTTTTGTCTTCCTAATTTCTCAGATTGCAGGAACGGCTTGTCGCCTTTTTCGCCTTCAACGAAGCTGCCCGAACTGCCCGAACTGCTCGGGGGCGAGACGGTCATTTACGAAAAATAGCGATCCGTGTGCTCCGAACCGGAAAACGTAATTCATCAGCCAGGTGGTTACGGTGGTTACAAAGGTGAAATTACCGGGCTACCCCCGGCCAAAGCTATAAAAGGAGCCCAGAACCTTTATTTAGGGGGACCTTGCCTTCTGCACCCGGGAGAGCTCCTTTGAAGATTTCCACGGAATTCTCCTTCGGCGCTTGAAGATCTCCCTCGTGGACTTGAAGATCTCCTTCGCGGACTTGATGATTTCCTTTCTCCCAAAAGGCGACTCAGCATTCTCACTTTCGTTCTCCCGAAAGGCGACTCAGCATTCTCACTTTCGTTCTCCCGAAAGGCGACTCAGCATTCTCACTTTTGTTCTCCACCGTTCTCAGAAGGAAAAAGACTTAGCTTTCCGAGTGGTGGCCTGTCACCTTCGGAACTCTCTCTCTCTCTCTATCATTGTAACGAGCGGCGGCCTGTCGCGCTCGAATTATAAACAACTGACTGTAACCCCTTAGAAGATAGTGAAGTTTGGTCGGCACAACTCCGACCACGTGGTTTTTTACCTTTTCTGGGTTTTCCACGTTCAATAGTCTCAGTGTACTCAACGAATCTCTAATTGACTGTTTGCGCGCTCGGTTCGCTTCCGAGCTAAGGTGGTTCAATTCGACCGGTCTACCAAAGCACCCGAGCGACCCGCAACAGTTTGGCGCCGTCTGTGGGAAACGATTCTCAAAACTCTGCAAAGACTCACTGAAGGAAGCGCTTCGCCACCAATTGCAATAGCAAGAAAAAGTGCTCGCACTACTGAAGGATCAATCCTAGAGGGACGCATCGACCCAGCTCCCTCCCACTCGCATATCAATGCGCCTCTCGCAGAAGAGGCAGTGTCTGCGCCCGCAGCAATATTGGAAGGGCGCATGCTACAGATGGAAGAACAGCAAGCCGAGATGCTGGCTCTTGTAAGAAATCTCGGGGCTCCTCGAGTTCCCGTTCAACCGCCATCGTTGAACGTTCCGCCACCCCCAGCTCCGAGTCATGCCCCGAATGAGGAGGTCGTTCGAGAGGAAGAAGCCTCAAAAGAATTCTCCGACGCAGCAAGCTCCGCCCATCCTGCTCCCCCAGCCAGAAGCCCAAGAGCTGACCACCATCACCGTCGCCAAGGAAGATTTGTTCATGGTCGAGCAGTAGAACGAACCACGTGAGAGGAGATACGCGACATGATAGCGGAAGAGTATGACCAGGCGGGGCAACTCGCAGCTCTCGCCCGCCGTCCCGCGCACCACGGCTCCCCACTATCGCCTCAGGTCTTGGCCCATCCACTCCCGAATGGTTTCAAGCTTCCCAACATCGAAACATTCGACGGGACGGACGACCCGTTAGAACATGTCAACCACTTCGCTACCATCATGAGACTCTACAACGCTCCAGATCAGCTCCTCTGTCAAGTGTTCCCAGCAACCTTGAAAGGACAAGCGCGCACTTGGTTCCACTCCCTGCGGGATGGGGCCATCAGCAACTTCGCAGAAATGGCGTAGCAGTTCGTGGACCAGTTCATCGCCAATCGTAGGATTGTCCGAGATCCCTCCCATCTCTCAGGAATCCGCCAGAATGACGGAGAGACTCTCAAGGATTTCTTTCGACGCTTTACTTCGGAGGCTCGGCAAATTCTGGGGGTCAACCCCGAGCTCCTGCGAGGAGTCTTCCTCGGAGGGCTCCGCCCCGGTGGCTTCTACTCCGCACTGATGCGAGAAACTGTGCCTAGATACCCAGACCTCGTCCACCGAGTTGAAGCTCAGATAGTAGTTGATGAGGCGATTGAAGCGCACCGCCAGCAGTTCGAGGGGAGATTGAAGAGGAAGAGAGAGGAGTCGTTGCCGCGGACGGTCCCCGATAAAAACAATAAGCAACACGACACCCCCAGCCGAGATCGAGGTTCTCGCCAGCATCAAGACTACACTCCCTTGAACACAACCAGGACTAACGTTCTCCTTGCCATCCGCGATCATCCCTCTCTTCAGGGCCTAGGGCTCTTGCACCAAATTCTGGAGACCAATCCAAATACTGCGACTACCATCGAGGTCACGGGCACAAAACAGAAGATTGTTCGCGACTGAGCGCAGAAATCGAACAATTCGTTCGTCTAGGATTCCTTGAAAAATTCCTCCAAACCAAGGACCCGGAATCAACAGGTTAAGAATGACCCAGTAGGGGGGCAATCCCCAGAGCGACCATCCCGAAGAATAGCCCGTTCTCTGCCCAGGGAACGTCCAGGGCACCCGACGTATTTACTTGTATCTTATGTTTTCAGCATCCATGTAACAAACAAGTGTCATTCAATTTATTACTTTTTATCATGCGCCCAAACCACAAGCGTCATTTTCAATTGTACTGTTTCTCCCAGAACATAGTGTACAGATTGTCCGACAACGGACTCTGACCTCTCCCAGAACAGAGTGTACAGATTGTCCGACAACGGACTCTGACCTCTCCCAGAACAGAGTGTACAGATTGTCCGACAACGGACTCTGACCTCTCCCAGAACAGAGTGTACAGATTGTCCGACAACAGACTCTGACCTCTCCCAAAACAGAGTGTACAGTGTAACACCCCAAATCTGGTAGTTCCGCGAAGTAGGCGGAGTGGTAGTGCGGCACGTGAAGCAGGCTAGAATTTTCCCTGTCTGCTCTTAGCGCACGATCAGTGGCCTCATCGCGCACGACCAGTGATCGTGTGCCAGCGATCGTGCGTTAATTCAGAAGAGAATCGAGTTCTGTCTCGGACAGTGCGCACGACCATTTCCCTCTTCGCGCACGACCAGTGATCGTGCGACAGCGATCGTGCGCTTATTCGCAAGAATTCAGAGTTCTGTCCCGGATAGTGCGCACGACCATTGCCCTCGTCGCGCACGACCACTGACCGTGCGCCTGTGATCGTGCGCCCTGTTTATTCTGTTCCGCGATTTTGAGCGAAGAAGAAGATCCGACCGATCAAACTTCTTGGAAATAGATCCAATGGCTGGGATTTGTTGCTGGGGGGTCTTAGGGCTTTGGAGAGGGATTAAACCCTCATTATTTCATAGTGTTTCTCTCTCCTAGGCTAGAGGAAGAAGAAGGGGGCAAGGAAGAAGAAGAGGAGATTTCGCCATTGACGGAGCTCCAGAGCTCCGTTTCGCGAGCCGTTTCCAGATCCGGAGAGTGCAGCCCGGTGCGGTTCTTTCCCTCCGCGTAGAATCTCGGATCCATGGCGAAGAAGAACACGTCTAGGGTAACGATTCTTCCTCCCGAACTTTGGACTTGTATTTGTCCATTTATTCCTCTTTCTTTGATTGCATGAGGGGTCCCTTCACCAAATGGGTGAAGTGTAGGATTTCCTCAAGTTCTTCGGAACTCCGGGTAGATTGTGTCCGTCCCCGGCATATTGCATGTAGAAAATCCGGTAGTCGTGCGGATTTAGGCATTTTGTGTGAAGCCTATTCGTGGCCGTGAGCCCGAATCGGTGATGCTTGATTTGCGACGTTGCATTTAGGTTAGGCCTAGAATGCGTGCCGGAGAATGACTCCGTGAACTCACCTATAGTATTGCGGGAGTTAAGTGTAGGCGTCTTGTGAAGATCCCTACGAAAGCCCCATGCTTTGAGTTTTGGATGAAGGCAAACCTTCACCACGATATTGATGCAGAGCGTATGTACCTCCCTTGTTGAGAATTCGTGAAGCCTAGATCCTTGTAAAGGGGTTAGGTGCGTAACGTATATTTAGTGTAGCACTTGAAAGTGCTAAACCCTTACGGGCCGAGGTGAAGCCGTACCCGCGTCGTGCGATAGATCGCGACGATTAGAGCACGGGCAAAGCTAAACCGAACCCGTTTCCATGCAGATCGGCGAGAGGTCCCTTCCTCATGAAAGCCGTGTGATCATGGGAGAGGTCGTGGAAGGTGTCATGCCTAGACCGACCAAAAGCTCTTGTTTCCCACCTAAGGTTGTGACCCTTAGGGTGGAGTGTTGTGAATTTGATGTTATGTTTAGCCTCATGCGATTGCTTAGGCGGTTGTGAGAAACCTTCGGGTGAACCCAACCAACATCATGTGCATACCTAGGTTCCCTTCTTTTTGATGCTCAACCTAGAAGATTGATTGTGCTTGAAACCTCACCTTGTGTAGTTGCACCTTCTGTATACTAGTATTTGTGCTAGTATAGCTTGCTTGCAGGGTAGAAGCTCCGCCACCCCGGAAAAGGGGTGGGGTCGTTATAATTTGGTCAGCTGTGCTGACCGTTACCTTGTTTGCCACCGCTTGGTGGAATGTTCTTATGCAGGTGCAGGTGAGCCTAGCGGGAAGTAGCGGGCGTTGGCCCTTTTGCTGTGTTGGCCCTCGAAGGCCAGCCTTTTTCCTGTTTTCTCATGTATTGCCGGCCTGCGTGCCGATGTATGCCTTTTTGGAGTTTTGTACATTGATTTGATGTAAGGCCCTAAGGCCGTAACTCTTACTTCTGGACTCATTCCTATGATAGTGGACATGTCTTTTTGAATGGTTTAATTAATGCTTCCGCTTACGTTTTCGTACTCTCGTTTTGTTGTTACTTTTCTGGTTATCACCTTTTAACTCCTAGCTAGTGTGGTTTGTATGGCGTGGGGTCCCGGCCGGACCTGCTGTTATACTTTTCGTACTGGCAGGGTGTTACAATTTGGTATCGGACTTAAGGCGTCGATCCGTAGTTTAGCGAATTCGGGACGAATTCCTTTTAAGGGGTGGTGCGCACGGGCTGTGCATTCACCTAGAACGACAAAAACTAATAAGAATGTCCACTTAGGAATGAAAAAACATACTTGTTTGCGGAACCTGAGCGTTCCATGATTGATGTTTGATATGGTTAGGGTCACTAAATTGTGCCTTGCATGATTATAGGTGACTAGAAGTGCTGCGGGGCGGTCTCAACCCCGTAACACCGCTGAAAGTAGTGGGTCGGCTGAGGTGCCAGCGACCACTCCTTCGGCTGAGATGATCAGAATGGTCGCAGAAGCAGTCTTCGCGATGATCACTGCTCAACCGCAAAGGCTTGCACAGCCTGCTACGCCTACTACTGATGCGGCCCCGGTAATTGAACCTGCAGTGGAACCTGCGGTAGCACCGAGGGTTGATGCCCCTGTGCCAGTAGCTGCAGTGGAACCGGCGTTAGCACCGAGGGTGGAGCGTCAAGTTGCGCAAGTAGTTGCGGGGCGAGCGCGTGACCAACAATTAAAGCACTTCTTGAGCTTTAATCCTCCTACCTTCTCGGGATCTGAGTCCCCAACGGAGGCAGAAGACTGGTTGTCAAGAGTTAGAAGAACTCTGAGGGCGACGGCGACGGACGAAGCCATGATGGTCACCTTAGCCACTTTCCTTCTTGACGGAGAGGCTGTGCTGTGGTGGGAAGAACAGGAACTGCACAAGTTCGGCGATAGAGACATTACTGAAATAACAATGGCTGAGTTTTCAAAGTCGTTCCTCCAGCGGTTTATCCCCTCTGCCCAACGCATTGCGTTACAAAACCAGTTCCTGAGGTTAACTCAAGGTGATCGCTCCGTTGACGATTACTTACATGAGTTTACCAGACTGAGTCGCTATGCGGGGGCATTGGTGGAGGATGAGGAGACTAAGACGAATAAATTCTATGAAGGGCTTCGGGACGAGTTGAGGCTGCTCCTTGCAGGCCCTATGACGTTTGGCTTCCAAGTGATGGTGCAAACCGCCAGATCTTTGGAGTTGGACATGAAGAGGGTACAAGCAAAGAGTGTTGTAAAGAAACCCGAGTTTCATGCGCCGGCCTCTCAGTCCAAGCCGGACTTCAGAAGGAACAAGCGGAAGTTCAAACAGGCGGAACCAGCTTCTTCGAATGTTTCGGGAGCCACGACCGCGCGGACTCCTATTACGTGTTTCACCTGCGGGAAGGTGGGACACAAAGCTGCGGTGTGTCGAAGTGGTCCCCCAAAGGCGGCAAATCGAGCGGTGGATTATGCTCGGGCTGCGGAAAAGGTCAAAGCGGCAGAGTCTTCGGCCTCCCAACACATTCCGACTCAGCCGAGAGTCTATTCGCTTGGCCAACAAGAAGCTATACGACAAACCGATGTCGTCACAGGTACGAATTAGAAGTTAGCTTTTACAGCTATGTATATGATTCTTACGGTTGTACAACTATATGTGTTACTTGTGTACAATTAGGTTTCGTCCAAATTTTCAATTATCCGGCGAGAGCTCTATTCGATACGGGTGCATCGCACTCTTTTCTGTCCGAGGACTTCGTGGTGCGAATCGGAGTGCCGTCTACCTTTGTAGAGGATAGATTGGAAGTAGTGCTACCCAATGGATCTCGAATGAGTGCGGATAGGAAGAGCCGTGTGAAGGTGCGGATCGGAAGTCAAGATTTCGACTTGGAAGCGTCGTTACTACCGTTAGCTGAATTCGATGTGATCTTCGGCATGGACTGGCTCTCGGAGCAGCGAGCATGCATAGATTGCAATACAAAGGAGATCACTCTGGGAACGAACACCGACGATGAAACCATATTCGCCGGTATGCAAGGAGCGAGCAAGACGCTGATGTCTGCTCTCCAAGTGGTTAAGGCGGTGAGGAAAGGCGCCGAGTTGTTCTTCACCTTGTTGGAGGCTTCGGAGCCAAAGCCCAGGTTGTGTGATGTCCCAGTTGTAGCGGAATACGCCGACGTGTTTCCTAACGAACTCCCTGGGGCTCCGCCTCATCGGGAGATTGATTTCTGTATCGAGTTGGTGCCAGGTGCCAAACCTGTGGCCCGCTCACCATACCGAATAGCGCCAAAAGAATTGGCAGAGTTGAAGGTCCAATTGCAAGAGCTGCTAGAGCAAGGCTACGTACGTCCAAGTTCTTCGCCTTGGAGTGCACCGGTCCTCTTTGTGAAAAAGAAGGATGGGAGCTTGCGTCTATGTATTGATTATAGAGAGCTAAACAAGTTGACCGAGAAAAACAGATATCCGATTCCTAGAATCGATGATCTATTCGACCAACTGATGGGGTCGACGGTTTACTCCAAGCTAGACCTAAGGTCCGGCTACTATCAACTGCGAATAAGGGAATGTGACATTCCAAAGACAGCGTTCAGTACCCGCTTTGGGCACTATGAGTTCACGGTAATGCCGTTCGGTCTATCCAACGCACCGTCGATATTCATGGACTTGATGAATAGGACATTCCGAGAGTATTTAGATCAATTTGTGATCGTCTTCATCGACGACATTTTGGTATACTCTCAGTCGGAAGAGGAGCATAGAGGGCATCTGCACGCAGTCCTGAGCACCTTGAGGAGGAGTCAGCTATATGCCAAGTTCTCCAAGTGCGAGTTTTGGCTACCGTCAGTGGCATTCCTTGGTCATGTTGTTAGTGGCGAAGGAATTGCAGTTGATCCGTCGAAGATAGAAGCGATCCAAGCGTGGCCTTTGTTGAAAAACGTAGCGGAAGTCCGAAGTTTCTTAGGACTTGCCGGCTATTATAGGCGCTTTGTGGAAAACTTCTCGAGGATCGCACTTCCTCTCACAAAACTGACTAGGAAGGATCATAAGTTCGTTTGGTCGCCCGAGTGCGCACGAGCTTTTGAAGAGCTAAAGAGCCGTCTGACCACGGCGCCCATTCTATGCTCGCCACAAGGTACGGAAGGCTACGAAATATATAGCGACGCCTCAGGAAGTGGTTTGGGTTGTGTCCTAGTGCAGTTCGGGAAGGTAATTGCCTACGGCTCCCGGCAGCTGAAGGTTCACGAGAGGAATTACCCGGTCCATGATTTGGAGCTAGCGGCCGTGGTTTTTGCCCTCAAACTTTGGAGGCACTATCTATATGGCGTGAAGATCGATATCTTTACCGACCATAAGAGCCTCAAGTACTTACTAGATCAAAGGGAGTTGAACATGCGCCAAAGGAGGTGGATGGAGTTCCTTGGGGACTACACCTTCGATATCAAATATACTCCCGGTAAAGGAAACGTAGTTGCAGACGCGTTGAGTCGTCGGGCTCCCGCACAAGCAAATTGGATTTTGATGCACGATGAGCGTCTAATCCGTGAGCTAGAAGAAATGGAGATCATATGCATTGATAGGAGAACGTCTACTTCAGCATGCTTGAACTGGACGGAAGTTCACTACGACCTTGCCGACCGAGTTCGACAAGCATTGGAGTTGGACGAGAGCATGAAACGATACAAAGCGGAAACCGTTGAAGGGTTAAACGCTGATTTCTCCTTCGAAGACGACCTTATGTGGAAGCAGGAAAGGTTATGCATCCCAAACGTTGGTACTCTACGGGCGGAATTGATGTACGAGGCTCATCATACCAAGTACTCGATCCACCCGGGGAGCACTAAAATGTTTATGGATATGAAGAAACTGTTCTGGTGGCCGGGCATGAAGAAAGACATTGCCCTTTACGTAGCCAAGTGTCATACTTGCGCGTTGGTGAAAGCGGAATGTCAACGTCCCGGTGGGTTTCTGAAGTCCTTGCCGATTCCGGAATGGAAGTTTGATGATATTTCGATGGATTTCGTGCACGGATTGCCGAAATCGCAACATGGAAACGACGCCATCTGGGTGATCGTGGACCGTTTGACAAAGGTATCGCACTTCATTCCGAACCGGAAGGATGATTCGGTAGAAAAACTAGCAAAGCTTTATGTGGATAGTATCGTGAGACTGCACGGTGTCCCTCGTAGCATCGTCAGCGATCGTGACGGGCGTTTCACATCGAAAGATTGGAGGCTTATCCATGAACTGTTGGGCACAAAACTGAAGTTCAGCACGGCCTTCCACCCGCAAACGGATGGACAGACCGAGAGAACCAACAGGACTATGGAGTATATGCTTCGAATGTGCGCTCTAGACTTTGGAAAGAAGTGGGAGGATCATCTCTTTATGATCGAATTCGCCTACAATAATAGCTACCAAGCCAGCATAAAGATGGCTCCTTTCGAGGCCCTCTATGGTAAGAAGTGTCGTACGCCGTTGTCTTGGGCGGAAACGGGCGATACTAAGCTATTGAAGCAAAAGGATGTTGAAGAAGCAACTTCGACGATCCGGTCTATACGCGAAAGGCTATTGGTTGCCCAGGATAGGCAAGCAAAGTATTTCAACGCCAAGCATAGGAACTTAGAGTTTGCCGTCGGTGACCGGGTTTACTTGAAGATCAAACCGTTCAAAGGGGTATCAAGGATTCGACGCTTGAAAAAGCTCAGTCCGAGGTACTTAGGACCGTTCGAGATCGTGGAGCGTGTTGGTGATGCGGCTTATCGGCTTGCACTATCTGCAGAGCTGAGCGGTCTGCACGACGTGTTCCACATTTCAGTGTTGAGGAAAGCAGTGCAAGAGCCTACTCATATCATTGCGGTCGGCAAAGTTCCGGTTGATAGTGGGTTGTCGACGAAAGTCAAGCCTTTACGCATCGAAGATACCGAAGTAAAGCAGCTGCGGAACAAGTCCATTCGGATGGTAAAAGTCCGGTGGGATAACTGCGGCCGAGAGGAGCTCTCTTGGGAGAGAGAGCAAACGATGCTTGCGGAGTATCCCGAGCTATTTCCCTCAGGTAAAGTATAACTGTAATTTATGCTATTACTGTTTCCTGGATTTCGGGACGAAATTCTTTTAAGGAGGGTGGAGTTGTAACACCCCAAATCTGGTAGTTCCGCGAAGTAGGCGGAGTGGTAGTGCGGCACGTGAAGCAGGCTAGAATTTTCCCTGTCTGCTCTTAGCGCACGATCAGTGGCCTCATCGCGCACGACCAGTGATCGTGTGCCAGCGATCGTGCGTTAATTCAGAAGAGAATCGAGTTCTGTCTCGGACAGTGCGCACGACCATTTCCCTCTTCGCGCACGACCAGTGATCGTGCGCCAGCGATCGTGCGCTTATTCGCAAGAATTCAGAGTTCTGTCTCGGATAGTGCGCACGACCATTGCCCTCGTCGCGCACGACCACTGACCGTGCGCCTGTGATCGTGCGCCCTGTTTATTCTGTTCCGCGATTTTGAGCGAAGAAGAAGATCCGACCGATCAAACTTCTTGGAAATAGATCCAATGGCTGGGATTTGTTGCTGGGGGGTCTTAGGGCTTTGGAGAGGGATTAAACCCTCATTATTTCATAGTGTTTCTCTCTCCTAGGCTAGAGGAAGAAGAAGGGGGCAAGGAAGAAGAAGAGGAGATTTCGCCATTGACGGAGCTCCGGAGCTCCGTTTCGCGAGCCGTTTCCAGATCCGGAGAGTGCAGCCCGGTGCGGTTCTTTCCCTCCGCGTAGAATCTCGGATCCATGGCGAAGAAGAACACGTCTAGGGTAACGATTCTTCCTCCCGAACTTTGGACTTGTATTTGTCCATTTATTCCTCTTTCTTTGATTGCATGAGGGGTCCCTTCACCAAATGGGTGAAGTGTAGGATTTCCTCAAGTTCTTCGGAACTCCGGGTAGATTGTGTCCGTCCCCGGCATATTGCATGTAGAAAATCCGGTAGTCGTGCGGATTTAGGCATTTTGTGTGAAGCCTATTCGTGGTCGTGAGCCCGAATCGGTGATGCTTGATTTGCGACGTTGCATTTAGGTTAGGCCTAGAATGCGTGCCAGAGAATGACTCCGTGAACTCACCTATAGTATTGCGGGAGTTAAGTGTAGGCGTCTTGTGAAGATCCCTACGAAAGCCCCATGCTTTGAGTTTTGGATGAAGGCAAACCTTCACCACGATATTGATGCAGAGCGTATGTACCTCCCTTGTTGAGAATTCGTGAAGCCTAGATCCTTGTAAAGGGGTTAGGTGCGTAACGTATATTTAGTGTAGCACTTGAAAGTGCTAAACCCTTACGGGCCGAGGTGAAGCCGTACCCGCGTCGTGCGATAGATCGCGACGATTAGAGCACGGGCAAAGCTAAACCGAACCCGTTTCCATGCAGATCGGCGAGAGGTCCCTTCCTCATGAAAGCCGTGTGATCATGGGAGAGGTCGTGGAAGGTGTCATGCCTAGACCGACCAAAAGCTCTTGTTTCCCACCTAAGGTTGTGACCCTTAGGGTGGAGTGTTGTGAATTTGATGTTATGTTTAGCCTCATGCGATTGCTTAGGCGGTTGTGAGAAACCTTCGGGTGAACCCAACCAACATCATGTGCATACCTAGGTTCCCTTCTTTTTGATGCTCAACCTAGAAGATTGATTGTGCTTGAAACCTCACCTTGTGTAGTGCACCTTCTGTATACTAGTATTTGTGCTAGTATAGCTTGCTTGCAGGGTAGAAGCTCCGCCACCCCGGAAAAGGGGTGGGGTCGTTATAATTTGGTCAGCTGTGCTGACCGTTACCTTGTTTGCCACCGCTTGGTGGAATGTTCTTATGCAGGTGCAGGTGAGCCTAGCGGGAAGTAGCGGGCGTTGGCCCTTTTGCTGTGTTGGCCCTCGAAGGCCAGCCTTTTTCCTGTTTTCTCATGTATTGCCGGCCTGCGTGCCGATGTATGCCTTTTTGGAGTTTTGTACATTGATTTGATGTAAGGCCCTAAGGCCGTAACTCTTACTTCTGGACTCATTCCTATGATAGTGGACATGTCTTTTTGAATGGTTTAATTAATGCTTCCGCTTACGTTTTCGTACTCTCGTTTTGTTGTTACTTTTCTGGTTATCACCTTTTAACTCCTAGCTAGTGTGGTTTGTATGGCGTGGGGTCCCGGCCGGACCTGCTGTTATACTTTTCGTACTGGCAGGGTGTTACATACAGATTGTCCGACAACGGACTCTGACCTCTCCCAGAACATTGTGTATAGATTGTCCGACAACGGACTTTGACCTCTCCCAGAACAGAGTGTACAGATCGTCCGACAACGGACTCTGACCTCTCCCAGAACAGAGTGTACAGATCGTCCGACAACGGACTCTGACCTCTCCCAGAACAGAGTGTACAGATCGTCCGACAACGGACTCTGACCTCTCCCAGAACAGAGTGTACAGATCGCCCGACAACGGACTCTGACCTCTCCCAGAACAGAGTGTACAGATCATCCGACAACGGACTCTGACCTCTCCCAGAACAGAGTGTACAGATCGTCCGACAATGGACTCTGACCTCTCCCAGAACAGAGTGTACAGATCGTCCGACAACGGACTTTGACCTCTCCCAGAACAGAGTGTACAGATCGTCCGACAATGGACTCTGACCTCTCCCAAAACAGAGTGTACAGATTGTCCGACAACGAACTCTGACCTCTCCCAGAACATTGTGTATAGATTGTCCGACACGGACTTTGACCTCTCCCAGAACAGAGTGTACAGATCGTCCAACAACGGACTCTGACCTCTCCCAGAACAGAGTGTACAGATCGTCCGACAACGGACTCTGACCCCTCCCAGAACAGAGTGTACAGATCGTCCGACAACGGACTCTGACCTCTCCCAGAACAGAGTGTACAGATCGTCCGACAACGGACTCTGACCTCTCCCAGAACATAGTGTACAGATCGTCCGACAATGGACTCTGACCTTTCCCAGAATAGAGTGTACAGATCGTCCGACAAGGGACTCTGACCTCTCCCAGAACAGAGTGTACAGATCGTCCGACAACGGACTTTGACCTCTCCCAGAACAGAGTGTACAGATCGTCCGACAACGGACTCTGACCTCTCCCAGAAAAGTGTGTTCAGATCTTCCGACAAAAGACTCTGACCTCTCCCAGAACAGAGTGCACAGATCATCGGACAAAAGACTCTGACCTCTCCCAGAACATAGTGTTTAGATCGTCCGAGAAGAGACCCTGACCTCTCCCAGAACAGAGTGTACAGATCGTCCGACAACGGAATCTGACCTCTCCCAGAACATAGTGCACAGATCGTCCGACAACGGACTTTGACCTCTCCCAGAACAGAGTGTTCAGATCGTCCGACAAAGACTCTGACCTCTCCCAGAACAGAGTGTTCAGATCGTCCGACAAAGGACTCTGACCTCTCCCAGAACAGAGTGTTCAGATCGTCCGACAAAGGACTCTGACCTCTCCCATAATAGAGTGTCCAAATCATCCCACAAGAGACTCTGGCCTCTCCCAGAACAAAGTGCTTGAATATGCCACACAGAAACAAAAGCAACCATACACTCATCCTTCAACAGCAATTCCTGCCCAAGGTACCACGAAGAGAGCAATGATCAAAGCCGCCACAGAAAAATCGAAACCTCTGAACTACTCCGCGCCAAAATTCGGACTCCGAACGTTTGAGGGGCTTATGTTATACATCCATAAAGGCCTTGGGGTGCGTCTAGAGAAAACTCCACTAAAGAGAGGTGGGGTCAACGGTCAACGCATAATCGCTCGAGTTGAAGAAACTAAACCCGCCATTTTCGCCGCAAACCGCCAGTGTAGGAGCATGCGCGAAGCACGCCGCGCGCCACCATGGTCGAACCCCACTATTGGGGTGCGACTAGCCCGCACCCCACTAGTGGGGTGCGAATAGCCGCACCCCCCCCCCCCCCCATAGTGGGGGGAACGACCAAACCACACCCCGTGTGGGGTGCGTCCAAGCCGCACCCCCTTGGGGCGCGGCCAGGCCACGCCCCATGTGGGGTGCGGCCAGGTCGCGCCCCCTCGGGGTGCGGCCAAGCCGCACCCCCTTGGGTGCGGCTCGGCCGTACCCCTTCGGGGCCGGGGTGCGGCCAAGCCGAGCCGCACCCCCTTGGGGTGCGGCCAAGCCAAGTCGCGCCCTCCTCGGGTCTGGCCGCGTCGCGCACCTCTTAGGGTGCGGCCAAGCCGCTTTCCCCCATAGCAGGGTTAGGGTAAGTCCCCCCTCTTCTGGCTCGCCGCCCGCTCTTCGGGTTCCGGATTCCACCAAGAGCGCTTCCCTGCGCGCCTAGAACGCTTCCCCGTTCGTTACGTGCTCAGAACACTTCTGAGCGCGCTCAGAGCACTTTCACATTTCGGGAACGCTCACTTTTTGTCTTTCTAATTTCTCAGATTGCAGGAACGGCTTGTCGCCTTTTTCGCCTTCAACGAAGCTGCCCGAACTGCCCGAACTGCCCGGGGGCGAGACGGTCATTTACGAAAAATAGCGATCCGTGTGCTCCGAACCGGAAAACGTAATTCGTCCGCCAGGTGGTTACAACAGCAAAATTACCGGGCTACCCCCAACCAAAGCTATAAAAAGAGCCCAGAACCTTCATTTAGGGGGACCTTGCCTTCTGCACCCGGGAGAGCTCCTTTGAAGATTTCCACGGAATTCTCCTTCGGCGCTTGAAGATCCCCTCGTGGACTTGAAGATCTCCTTCGCGGACTTGAAGATTTCCTTTCTCCCGAAAGGCGACTCAACATTCTCACTTTCGTTCTCCCGAAAGGCGACTCAGCATTCTCACTTTCGTTCTCCCGAAAGGCGACTCAGCATTCTCACTTTGATTCTCCACCGTTCTCAGAAGGAAAAAGACTTAGTTTTCCGAGTGGTGGCCTGTCATCTTCGGAACTCTCTCTCTCTCTCTCTCTCTCTATCATTGTAACGAGCGGCGGCCTGTCGCACTCGAATTATAAACACCTGACTGTAACCCCTCAGAAGATAGTGAAGTTTGGTCGGCACAGCTCCGACCGCGTGATTTTTTACCCTTTCCGGGTTTTCCACGTTAAAAACTCTCAGTGTACTCAACGAATCTCTAATTGACTGTTTGCGCGCTCGGTTCGCTTCCGAGCTAAGGTGGTTCAATTCGACTGGTCTACCAAAGCACCCGAGCGACCCGCAACATATATATATATACACAAGAAGTTGCCTTTGGTGCAACATTCAAAATTGCCAAATATAGCATCATTCTTTTACTCTAATGACTTAACATATATTATGAAAAAAATGAAAATTCATAAAATATAATGGCTATTTGTGTAATTACACTATATCCCTATAGTAAAAATAATGATGAAAATTAATAAAATCTATAAACTTTTAGTAGGCATTCTACAACTACTGTAGTGGTAGTTAATCATTAGACCATCTAGACCTACTTTAAAATAATTTTTTGTTAAAATATAAATATTTTTGGAAAAAAACAATTATAAAATATTAATTAAAAATTTTGTGCGATCATTTTGAGTACTCATATGTATATGTTGTGGGCGCAAGAGCGAGCGAAGCCCGCCCGTGCGAAGTTTGTCGGGGGCGGGCGAAGCCCGACGTCGCCGGCCAGGTACTGTCGTGTTTGGCAGTAGGGGCGGAGCCCCGTGCATGTAAATATAAATAACATATAAGTTAAAAATGTTGTTATTAGCGAATCATTATTAGTAAATCGTCTATTTTAAAAATTATTACTAGCAAAAAATTTATTATTAGCAAATCATCCTAATATAACAAATAAATAATTTTTTCTATCACATTGTCTCCAAAAAATATTTTTATAATGTTTATGCGGTTACAAACATTGTTAACTATCATTTAAATTTTTTTTGGTTAAATATCAACTTTCTCTTTTTAATATAAAAAAAAATACTTTGTCCAAAATGTCAACATTAAAGTCCTCCATTCCAAAAAAAAAATATTGTTTTATGCATTCCGCCATATTCTCCATTATGCAAGAAAACTATACAAAAATAATACAAACAAGATCAACTTAAACAAGCTCTAACACAACATTGCATTATACTGTAGGAGCATATGTTGGAGAAATAATTCCACTCATTTCAAGGTTGGAGATATATGTTGGAGAATAAGTTCTAAACCCTTCAGAGCTTGGGACTAAAACCCTTCAAGAGCAATCTACTGTAGGAGAGCAGGCGTGGATTGAACGAAAACTGAATGGAAAAAATAAAAAATGAGGGCACTGTTAGAATATGAATGTGATCGTGCGGTCTAATCATGTGACTTGTGATCACGCGGTCTAATCTTGTGACCGCACTTTGCGGTCTGATCGGTTAGCCATGACTGATCGCTCGTTGGGTGATGAAGACACCTTGCGGTCTGATCAGTTAGCCATGACTGATCGCTTGTTGTGTGTTGAATACCGGCGGATCCACCGCACACCTTCTGCGGTCAAGACATATGTGACCGCCCTGACCGCATTTGTAGTTTTGTATAATATTCGCCCAACATCTCCAATTTGCAATCTCTCACCTCCTTCATTCTATATAAAAGAGGTCATACCTTTGTAATATTCAGTTTTTTGAAAATAAATAATTCTTTAATTTTCAATATCCTGCGTGCTATTGTTAATTACGGTTAAGATATTTCTAAGTTCTCACATGTTATCAGAGCAAACACCGATCCTTCGGTTGTGAACTCTTTGTTTCGTCGCCAGCTCGTTTAATCGGCTGACCACCGGATCCTCTTAAGCGGATTTCAGTTTCATAACCGCCCGCTCTCCTCTTCTTGTTTTCTCGGTAACCTGAGCGGTCTTAGCCTTCTTAACCGTCAGTATGTTCTCTTCCTGACTTATTTTATCTTTATGGGTACTCCAGATAACTCTTCTTCTACTACCCTGACCGCACCACCTGTTATGACCGCCCCAACTTCCACTGCTTCAGGAAATCTATGTACCACCTCCAAGTTGATAGGACCAAACAATCCAGACTAGAGTGTCTCCTTCACATTTCTATTAAGGTCCCAACGCAAACGTCATCACCTCAATGATGACCCTCCTACAAGAGGTTCTGCTACCTTTGATGACTTGGATGTCAGTGATGCTCTAATTAGAACATGATGTACAACCCTCACATTTTCCGAGTCGGTGTGACCCGACCCGGATGAGGCCACGATTACGAAGGTGATCGAGACGAACAAAACTACCGCATGGAGACGGTGAAACCGACTAAGGCAGGGCAGATCCGGGAGAGTGGAGGGGCTGCCCCACTCGCCCGCCCAAGAGGCGAGTGGGGAGCTGCCCCACTCGCCAGCCTAAAGGGGCGAGTGGGGCGCTGCCCCACTCGCCATCCTAAGGGGGCGAGTGGGGGGCTGCCCCACTCGCCAGCCTAAGGGGGCGAGTGGGGGGCTGCCCCACTCGCCAGCCTAAGGGGGCGAGTGGGGCGCTGCCCCACTCGCCAGCCTAACGGGGCGAGTGGGGTGCTGCCCCACTCGCCCGCCTAAGAGGCGAGTGAGGTGCTGCCCCACTCGCCCGCCTAAGAGGCGAGTGGGGAGCTGCCCCACTCGCCAACCCCTGGGGCGAGTGGAGTGCCTTCCACTCGCGGCCAAGCTTGCGAGTGGATCGGCGTCCACTCGCACAGGCAAGGTGGTCTTGGTTTAGGTCATCCCCTCTCATTTGGGGTATTTTTGCTATCCGCAGTCCGATTTTTGCTATTCGCAGTCCATTTTTGGGAAAGTCTATAAATAGACCCCCATGGGCACCTTGGGAAGGGTTGGTTCCTACCCCCTCTCTCGCGCGTGAGCAAGCACTACCCCTCCCCTCCCCTTGATGTTGAAGGTGGTCGGTGAGGTGCCCCTTAGTGCCCTCCAAGGTGCCCAGGCTCAGCATTGGCTTGGGAGGGGAAGCGCTCTAAGATCTTCCGGGTATGTGGTGGGACCTCCTCGCTGAAGCTTAGGGGGTTCATTTCTAGATTCAAGTGTTCTTCAAGGGCAAGCTCTCCTAGTTCCTAGCAACCGGTCAGGGGTCTGGGCTTAGGTCAAGTAAGGGTTAGTCGTAACCCCTTTTCGAACGCTGAAACCGGGAAACTGGTTTCAACATTCTGGTGCGGTGAGCGTGGAAGCGACTAATTCAGAAACCTCTAAGCCAAGTCCCATGGCTGGAAGCGACGAGTTGGGAGACCCGCCTCCGCCTTGCGAGTATGTGAAGAAGAGCGACTTCGACGAATTCAGCAAAAAGATCCTGGAGTTCATGCAGGCCATGTCCTTCGCTCGCGGCGAGTGCTCAACACCGCCTGCACCTAGGATCCCCTCACTCCCCCTAGTGGAAGTGAGAAGCAGTCAGCAAGGGAAGGAGCCAGCCTCGGAGGAGGGCTTGAGCCTCCAAGCATGGGTGCTTTTCAATAGTTCACCCCGGACCAGCTGCCCAGGCGGGGAGGCGATGGGAACACCTCCCCTCAACCAAGAAGAATGGAGGAGCCCTTTCTGCGAGCTGGTCATGTCAGCTCCCATTCCGGATGGGTTCCGCGATCCCGCCATGTCCTACTACGAGGGGGATAGCGACCCACTCCAACATCTCCAGTGGTTCGAGGACATGACCTCAATCAGGCAAATGTCGGACGCCTTCATGTGCAGACTTTTCGCCGTCTCATTCCAGGGAAAGGCGAGGGATTGGTTCCACTCGCTCCCGGCGGGAACAATCTTCCGTTTCGAAGATCTGCGCCGAAGTTTCTTGTTGAGGTTCTCTACCTCGAAGAAGAGGAGAAAGAGTATGGAAGCCTTGTTCGCAGTAAGGCAGAAGCCAGGGGAGTCGTTGGCCGACTACATGGATAGGTTCCAAGCGGAGGTCCTCCTTGTCGTCGAAGTGCCCGGACACACCCTGCAACTGGCTTTCACCCTTGGGCTGCAGCCGGGGCTGTTCCGGATGAGTCTGACTCGGGACCCCCCGTTGTCTTTCGAGGAGTTAATGAAGCGTGCCGATCGCGAAACCGAGGTTGAAGCTACTAATCAGGAGTTCGTGGCTAGGTTAGCCGAGATAGCAAAGGAGGAAAGGAAAGAGCGTGGAGGAAGAAGAAGGAGGAAGTGAAGAGTCAGGGACAACAGGGACCTCCCGTTGGGCAGGAGCAAGGCTGGAAGTCGCAACCGACAGCCGCCCGACCAGCTTGGAGGTCACAGGTTGGTCCCCCTCAAGGCCAAGGAAGGGGCCACTTTCAGGGAGGAGGAGGCTATCAGGGGAGGCATGGGCGGTTCCACCCAGCAGGATGGCAACAGGGCCCAGGGCCGCTGCAAGTCCAACCCCTGCAAGCCATGGCCATCGGTCGGAAGAGAATCGGAAGGAAGAGGGGACGTTGGGAGAAGCAGGGGGGCGAGCTGGCGCTGCCATACTGTGACTTCCACCAGCAGGAGGGTCACGCGACCGCAGCTTGCCCCGAGTTCCTCGAGATGAGAGAAGAAGGAAAAACCCCAGCAGGGGGGAAGCAGCTGTGCCTGGAAGGACCTCGGACAGTGGAAAAGGGGAAGAGCAAGGAGGAGGATGATCCATGCGAGGAAAGGGTCGATATAGGGGCCCTAGGAGGGATCGGGGTCATCCACGGGGGAGCAGGCAAAGAGGCCACCCGGAAGGGGAGCCTCCATGCCATATACCGTCGGAGCATTGCCTCGGCCTCCCGGTCCCCACCTCCGAGCGAGAAAATTACCTTCTCCATCCAAGACCTGCCGGCCAATGAGGATCCTTTCTGCGACGCGCTAGTCATCAAGGCGGCGATCGAGAACTTCACCGTCTCCCGGATCTTAGTCGACAACGGGAGCTCGGTGAACGTGGTATTCAAGAAGGCCTTTGAAGGAATGAAGGTCGACGCCAAGCGAGTGCTAGCATCGGATGGGCCACTTTTCAGATTTTCCGGGGAGAGGAAGGAGGTGGAAGGGGGAGTCGAACTCCTCGTCACCCTGGGGGGAACTTCAAAGAATTGCCGGTTCGTCATTGTGGACGCGCCGAGCAGTTACAACGCCATCTTTGGGCGTCCCCTCATCAGTGCGTACAAATGCGTGCCGTCCTCCTACCATCAGTGCTTGAAGTATAACTCCGGAAAGCTCCAGGTGAGAGTCAGGGGGGATCCCCGGGAGGCGCGCCAGTGCTACGTTACTGTGGTCAACACAATCGGATGGATGCAAGCAGCCGAAGAAGTGGAAGAAGCAATGGCAGGGATGGCTAGGGAGCAGGCAGCAGAGTGAGCCCAGAATGGGCGAGGTGTAAGGAAGTGCCCAGGGAGGGGCGAGATGTAACGGCATGCCCAGATAGGGGCGAATTGTAGTGAAGTGCCCGGATAGGGGCGAGATGTAAGGAGGGGCCCAGAAAAGGGCGAGGTGTAACAGGATGCCCAAAGGGGCGTAGCGTAAGTAAGTTGTAATAGGTATGAACGATGAATGGGAAAGGGGTTCTGGAAGAATATCCAGGTTCAAAATCCCTGACTAGAGACCCTCCGTCGGGTTAAGTCATGATCGGCGGAGGGGGGGACGTATCAGGTCAACTCGTGGCTTGATGATTATATTGGGAAGGCGTTGAGTTCCTCCGCACCAGGTTGAGCTAAGACTCCCAGGACATGGATGGGTACTTCCACCTCCAGTCAGATTGGGAAGGCGTTGAGTTCCTCCACACCCGGTTGAGCTAAGACTCCCAGGACGTGGATGGGTACTTCCACCTCCAGTCAGATTGGGAAGGCGTTGAGTTCCTCCGCACCCGGTTGAGTTAAGACTCCCAGGACATGGATGGGTACTTCCACCTCCAGTTAGATTGGGAAGGCGTTGAGTTCCTCCACACCCGGTTGAGCTAAGACTCCCAGGACGTGGATGGGTACTTCCACCTCCAGTCAGATTGGGAAGGCGTTGAGTTCCTTCACACCCGGTTGAGCTAAGACTCCCAGGACGTGGATGGGTACTTCCACCTCCAATCGGTGGGATCCCTGACTTAAAGGGACCACTCCACAGACTCAGTCATATTAACAGATGAGAGACTCGTCGGGCCAGTCAACGGCTCGGTGACCGATTCAAGCAAAGGTATCAACTCCTCAAGTGAGTAAAGAAAAAAAATAAGCTGAGGCAATTCGTTTAAGATAACTACTGATTCGTTGATAACATGTGCTACACGAATTGTTACTTCACTTTTCTAGTACATGCAGGCTTGGGGGGAAAAGGCAAACACAAAAAATACATAGTTCTCAGGAAGAACGAGGGAAAAGAAGAAGTCGCAGGCCGCCCTCACGACCATGGGGAGTAGCCGCTGCTAGGGGGCGAGTCGGACCGCCCAGGTGAAGGAAAGAGCTCGGGTAGGATGTCGCTGGCAGAGACCCCCCTCCAGCTGTCTCGAATAGCGTCCACGTCATGGAGGCGACTCACCAGGGCTCGGGTCGTTGACGCCATGATTTTCCCCCGAGCGCGCTCGAATTCAGCGGGTCGAGATGGGGATGGCCTCGCCGCTCTCAAAGGTGCACCTCCTTCTCCTCCCCCTTCTCTTAACTGCCTATGCGCTTCGGCAAGCTGAGCCCTCAGGTCCTGCACTTCCTGGTCCGACTCCTCACATCGTCTCCTGAGCGAGTCGGCGGTACCGGGTCCCTGCAGACCGGCAAGGCAAATGCGTTAGAACCTACGAATGATAAGGAATTAAAAGGAAAAAAGGAAAATTCATTGAGGTGAGCGCGAACCAAGCCCCCGGATGACTCCTCCAGGAGTTTCTCAGCAGTGGCCAAGCGAGCCGCAAGGTCGGTAGCTTTCTCTTCTGCATCCAGCTTCGACGCGTCCGCCCGCACCGACCGTTGCGAGAGACTAAGACCTCGGCGGGCGGCCATGTGGGAAAGTTCGGTCGCGCGGAGCTGAGCCTGGGAGCTCGCATACGCGAGGTCACGCATGGACATCTCCCGGTAAGATGCGGCGTCCTGCCGACCGTAGATGCCATAAGTAAAACTATACGCCGCACCATCCGCGATACCTCCCTCAATCCACGAAGGCCGCTGGGAGGTGAGGGAGACCCGGTTCATCGTCTCGTCCCAGTAGACGATAGGTTCGCCTAGAGGGTCCGTGACCTTTCCCCCCATCTCAAAGTTGGGATGATTGGCCAATGCGTTGGGGTCACTCGGTTGCCCCCTCTCCCTAGGCAGTGCCCTGGAATCCCTCCGGCAAACTGCCTTCCCCCGCCGCATCCTCGGCTCTTTCGGTGGGGAGGAGGGTGCTCCCTCCTCAACCACCCGCTCCTTATCCCTCCTCTGACCCGACCCAAGTATCTTCGGAGCCGAAGCCGAATCAGCCGCAACCTCCTCGTTGAGCCCCTGGGCGGAGGAGTAACTTCCTCCTGCGGAGGGAAGGCGTCGAGGAAGGGACCGAACACCTGCACAAGTTGGGACGAGTTGAGCGGCAATGAGAGGAAATGAGCCATAAGAAAGATAAGTTGTCAAAGTCCAAGTACCTGCCCCCGATTCCACGTAGGTGAGTTGGTTGATGTTCTTCCGGAGGTGATCAACCTCAAAGCTCGCACCCTTAAGGAAGCGGTGCAGCTCGGCTGCCTCCCCACGTAGTGAGGGGGGTTTACAAACCTTCTTGGACCTCTGTATGGGGGAGAAGGGGATGCCGTCCAGGTCACCCCGAACGAACACAAATGACTCATTCCAGTGGTGGACCTTGTTTGAGGTCTCGTGCACCTCCATGTGTGTGCCGGTCAGAAAGCACACCCCGTCAGCGGTCGCTCGGAAGGTAAAGATCTTGCGGAACACGTTCAGGTCAAACATCACCTTCTCCTCCCGCAAATAGCATGCGTAGGCTGTTAACATCGAGATCGCATTTGTGTTAACCTGAGCCGGAACTACACCAAAGTAGTCCAGGAACTCCTTCACCTCAGGCCACAAGGGCAGCCGTAGCCCAGCCTCGAAGTGAAGGAGAGGGAATGCAAGCCAGTTGTCATAAAAGGAGTTGACGGTCTCACCCCCTGATGGGCATCTGCATTTCCACCCTTCGGGAAGGTAGGAAGTCCTAAAGGCGGAGAGCTCCTCCTTGGATACTCTCCCTACGGGGAAAGAACTCTCCGAGAAGTTGGCCGCATTTTGTTCCCGACCATTTCTCTTGACAGCTGAACGGTTGGATGCCATCGTGTAGGAGTGGAAGGAAAGAGTAGAGCTGGATCTGGGAGAAAGGCAAAGCAAGGGAAGAAATGAAGGTGAAGGTCCAAAGGGGGAAGGAGGGCGTATTTATAAGGGAGGGGTAAAAGGGGGGGCGAGTGGATCATGGGATCCACTCGCCCAAGGGCATGAAGGGGGGGTGGACCAGGTGGTCCACTCGCCCCGGGTGAGCGGACCGCAAGGCCCGCTCGCCCCGAGCACTGGCGAGTGGACCTTGAGGTCCACTCGCCCGGTGCACGGGAGCGGACCTCATGGTCCACTCGCCCGGCAGAGGAGGGAGGGCCTCGCAGCCCTCTCCCCTAAGGTAGCAACGCGGACCGAAAGGTCGCTTCGCCTACGTCTCCCCCCTAACACACCACCCAACTGCTTCGCCCTCGGACCGTCCACCCGAGGTCCCTATCCCCCGCCTGTTACTCCACTGACTCAGTGTTGCTGCGCTCACCCTGCATGAAAGTTAGCCAAATAATGACAGCTCAACTGAGATATAACTCGGCAGAGTTATTAAAACAAACATGACATAAACATGACGAAACAAATAGTCCGGCCGCGGAACAGACGAGCTGCTGCGACGTGTCGATCCTTATTATTACATAACAAATAGTACATCCCCAAAGGGGTGGGGTGGCTAACGCGCCGTCCACTTCCAGAAGCCCTGGTCCAGGGTAAAGGGGACCCCCCCGCGCGTGGATTCAAAGCATGCCTTGGCAGAGGAGAGCTCTTCGGTCACGGTACGCACGGAGGCCTCCACCCGGCGAAAGTGATCCTCGAACGGTGTCGTCATACCGCCAAATGAGAGCCGGACCTCCCCTCGTAGGAGATTGAGTTCAGCCTCCAGCCTCTCCACCCGACGCTCCAGCACGCCAACACGGGCGAGGGGGTCGGGTCCAGAAGATAGCCTCCCCTCCCGCAGCTCCTGGGTAAGAGTCTCCAAGCGGCTCAGACGGACGAAGACGTCGGGACGGTCCCCGACGGGCTCCGAGATTGCAGTAGGAGAGTGGGGTGGCGGCGAGACTTCCTTTCGGCTCGACTGACCCGTCGAAGTCTTGCCCCCTCCAGCAGATGAGTCATCATGAGCAGCCGAGAGGGCGGCAGGTTCCCGAACGAGAGAGATAGGACTCACCCGAGCGTCTGCACCCGTCCCCTCTAGCACTCTTCGGATCCCTTCGAGATCATCCACGAGAAGCTATGAACAATGAAAAAGCGCGTTGTCACGGACAGATATAACCACAAGTGTGAAGCAGGAAGGAGGAGAGGACCGATACCATATCCATATCCAGTCCGCGGGCAAATTCGGTCACCCCATGAGAGGACGACGATGCAGCCTCCTTCACCAGCTCGGGGCGGGGCTTCTTCCGAGGCGATCGCACCGCATGGCGGGTGGGAGAAGGCGGAGGGCCATGGACCAGAGCTTTAAGCTCCGTCACGTCAGATGAACCCTTCCCAGCAAAGTCTTTGAAGCGAGCCCTGAAGTCTCGAGGCGGATCCATCTCGTTTGAAGAGGGGGTGGGGGAAGCGTTCAGGAAGGGTGCTCTTCTTACCCTCCTCTTCGAGGGGTCTTATATAGCTATCAAGTGGAACCCTCCAAAGATTCCCTCCGGGTCCCACCAACTCGTTCAATAAGTGGGTTGGACTTTCTTTCCGAGCTTGAGTCAAGCTCGCAAAGAGCGGGGATTGTGTACAACCCTCACATTTCCCGAGTCGGTGTGACCCGACCCGGATGAGGCCACGATTACGAAGGTGATCGAGACGAACAAAACTACCGCATGGAGACGGTGAAACCGACTAAGGCAGGGCAGATCCGGGAGAGTGGAGGGGCTGCCCCACTCGCCCGCCCAAGAGGCGAGTGCGGAGCTGCCCCACTCGCCAGCCTAAAGGGGCGAGTGGGGCGCTGCCCCACTCGCCAGCCTAAGGGGGCGAGTGGGGGGGCTGCCCCACTCGCCAGCCTAAGGGGGCGAGTGGGGGGCTGCCCCACTCGCCAGCCTAAGGGGGCGAGTGGGGGGCTGCCCCACTCGCCAGCCTAAGGGGGCGAGTGGGGGGCTGCCCCACTCGCCAGCCTAAGGGGGCGAGTGGGGCGCTGCCCCACTCGCTAGCCTAAAGGGGCGAGTGGGGTGCTGCCCCACTCGCCCGCCTAAGAGGCGAGTGAGGTGCTGCCCCACTCGCCCGCCTAAGAGGCGAGTGGGGAGCTGCCCCACTCGCCCGCCCCTGGGGCGAGTGGAGTGCCTTCCACTCGCGGCCAAGCTTGCGAGTGGATCGGCGTCCACTCGCACAGGCAATGTGGTCTTGGTTTAGGTCATCCCCTCTCATTTGGGGTATTTTTGCTATCCGCAGTCCGATTTTTGCTATTCGCAGTCCATTTTTGGGAAAGTCTATAAATAGACCCCCATGGGCACCTTGGGAAGGGTTGGTTCCTACCCCCTCTCTCGCGCGTGAGCAAGCACTACCCCTCCCCTCCCCTTGATGTTGAAGGTGGTCGGTGAGGTGTCCCTTAGTGCCCTCCAAGATGCCCAGGCTCAGCATTGGCTTGGGAGGGGAAGCGCTCTAAGATCTTCCGGGTATGTGGTGGGACCTCCTTGCTGAAGCTTAGGGGGTTCATTTCTAGATTCAAGTGTTCTTCAAGGGCAAGCTCTCCTAGTTCCTAGCAACCGGTCAGGGGTCTGGGCTTAGGTCAAGTAAGGGTTAGTCGTAACCCCTTTTCGAACGCTGAAACCGGGAAACTGGTTTCAACACATGACTTGCGAACAGTCTATCTGATGAATGTCTGTCCATCATTCGTCATGATGAGACTGTTAAGGCTGCATGGACTCATCTTGCTGCTCTCTATTCCAAGGGGGCTCCGAATTCTCGCATATACACGTTATATGCCGATCTCTTTGCTCGCCTCTCCATGACTCCTGCAGCTGCTTATCAGGAGGTGCGGGCTCTTGGTGTCGAACTTCTTCAGCATCACCCCTTCTCCGCTGATTTTGCCGCACAAACACTTCTAGGAACTCCTGGTGGTGTGTTGCCTTCTTCGCCTCCCAAAGTCTTATGATATGATCCGACAACAAATTCTAGGAGAAGTTGACTCTCTCACCCTTGCTGCTATCGCTTCTCACATCTCCGTTGTCATCACTCTTCTTCAGCGACATCTTCTTGCCTCCCCACCTCCCTACGACACCTTTACTCATCCGGCTCATCGAAGCAACACTAGTAGTCGTGGAGGTCACCCTGGGCAAGGCCTTTCCTGATACCTCTGCTCTTATTACGGCAAGACATGACATTATGTGGATCGTAGCTGGGTCAAGCATCCTCATCTTCGCCCTCCAGCAAGTGAAGCAACTTTTTCGGTCAACAAGAAGTCAGCCTCTCTTGCCACCTCTTTAGGTTGTGCCCATATGGTCACCAGGGGTAAGTGGCTTATTGACTTTGGTTCTACTAATCATATGACAGGAAATCATCTTTTTTTCTCTCATTTGGATAAACATAGACGGGCACCTCCGATTTTGATTGCGGATGCTTCTCCATCTCCTGTGTGCGGGATTGATATAGTCCAAGTCACTTCGTCTCTTCAACTAGAGGATGCTCTCTACGTGCCAAATTTTCCAAGCAACTTGATTTCAGTTACCTCTCTTTGCAAACAACTAAATTGCTCAGTAACATTCACCTATACTACTTGCTCTTTTCAGGATCCACACTCTAAGGAAGTGATTGCTACTGGGACTAAAAGCGGCGACCTCTTCTTTTTGGATAATGTATCCTTCCCTCTAGACATCCACCTCTCTTCTACAATGACATCTTTGCCTTGGTCATCCTCCTCCTCGCCTTCTCTACCAGCTCCTACCAGATCTGTCAAAGGAAGACTCCCCTCTCAACTGTGAAGCCTACCAACTCAAAAAACACCATCACTCCTCTTATCTAGCAAAACAAGGATGTGACTCTTATCGCCCTTTGAACTTATTCACTCAGACATTTGGGGTCCCTCTCCTACCAGATCTGTTGGTCGGGGGTAGTCTGTATTTGGTTACTTTTATTGATAACTTCTCTCGATGTACCTGGACGTATTTTTTAAAAGAATGTTATGATCTATTCTCTGTATTCACCTCTTTCTATAATGAAATTAGCACATAGTTTGATGTGTCTATTAAAGTTCTTCATACTAATAATGCTAAAAAGTATCTTAGTAATCATTTTTCAACTTTTTATATGCATCATGACATTATCCATCAGACCAGTTGTCTGTATACTTCCCAACAAAATGGGGTGGCTGAACGCAAGAATCAACATCTCCTTGACGTTGCCCATACCCTTCTCACTCAGATGAATGTTGTTGGATCGGTAGGCGCCCTTAGAGGGGGGGGGGGGGGGGTGAATAAGGGTTTTAAAAAATTATATTATATTTTGAAAAGTTTCTTATGATAAGAAATCAAAATAATGATTTTGTTTAAGGATCTAAATGGTTTTATGATAAAGGAGAGGATAATAAACAATTTAGAGAAATGAAGAACATATCAATTTTATTACACAAAGAGAGACATGATTATTATTAATAAAATTGATTATAAAATTTTGATTTCAATGACGCTAGAAATCAAAGCGAAATATGAAAGACTCTTTTTGTTTTCTATATCGACTCGTATCCCCACGAACCGGTTGGCTTTAGCTGATCCTTCCCCGGAAATGGCCTCAAGCCACTCTAGCCAACCCTTCCCCGGATATGGCCTCGAGCACCCCCTAGACCTACACCCGAGACCTAGTCGCCAACACGAGGTGAATTTCTGCCCTAAGTCCTCCCCAGACCTAGTCTCCAACACGAGGCGAATTTCTGCCCTAAGTCCTACCCAGACCTAGTCGCCAACACGAGGCGAGTTCACCAAACTAATACAGAAATGATGTGAAATATATAGACAATAATATAAAACTCCCTCTATGTGGATCTCTTGGAGAAGTAGACGAAGACGAAGAGTATGATCGTAGTCGATGCGGTCTTTCGTCACGATGATGACGCATGTTGAAATCTTCTCCACAGATCTCCTTAAGCCTTTATGGATTTGTGGGAGTATCTCTGAATCTTCCTCTCTATGCTGTGGCACGAAGCTCTGGAATTTTGGATCTCGGGAGGATGAGGAAGACGGAGCCAAGGGGTCCTTTTTATAGTCTCAGCGCTAGCGCCTTCGCTAGTGGTACCGTCGACGCTATCCCATTTTAGGACATATTCTGCGCGGCAGAATCTTTAATCCAAGGAAACAATTCTCTCTTTCCTTCTGAGCTCCTCGCTACCGCCTGCGCTATCAGATACCGCCAGGCGCTATCTCCTTCTATATGTGCTCCCGGAATTGTGCTTAAGCATTCATTTCGTCGAACGAATTTTTGTCGACCGGAGTTCGTCGAGCGGGCTTCATCATTCGTCGATCGGAAATTCGTCGAACGGAGAATCGTCGAACGCAAAATCGTCGAACGCAGATTCAATTTCGTCGAACCCAGCTTCTGTTCTCAGCGACTTGATTTCGTCGATCGCAGCAGCAAGTTCGTCGAACGGGCTTCCTCATTCTTCGAACGAAAATTCGTCAAACGCAAGATCGTTGAACGCAAGATATGTTTCGTCGAGCGCAGCATACAGTTCGTCGAGCGAATTTTCGTCGAACGCAAGCTAGCGCCAGGCGCTAGCTGCTACCGCCAACGCTAGTAGGAGTTTTGGATTTGATGGCTCAACTTTTGGGGCAACCTTCTTATGTAATCCTTGAGTCATGTGGACTTTGCTATCCTGCACACTTAAACACACGGGATCAAATACACATAGGTTTTGTTATTCTCAAACCTAGGAGATGCGGAAGACCATGTTCCAACAAACTCCCCCTTTTAATAATAACAAAACCATTAATGATAAACCAGAGCATTAATATATATAAGCATGATGAACTACTTATGTGTGTGTGTGAGAGTGATGACTTAGGGTAATTATCGATTGTAGCATTTAGAATTGCTCCCCATAAATATATGCTCCCCCTAAGTGAATGCTCCCCTAATATGTAAGCTATCATTTTAATGAATCATGTTAGTTTTCTTTTTTTGATAGCGGATTATATTTATCATGTTAGTTCTCCCCCTTTTGTAATTAGCAAAAGTGGGTAAGGAAGCAAAACACAAAAGTTTTTGATAATAAGATAAAGACATGATCGAGCTTATAAAGAGAAGGAAGTAATAAGGAGTTTTAGAATAATTTTTATAGAGATAGATGAGAGTTTTTAGCAATATAACATTTTCAAGTATTATTATGTTGGTTCATCCCCCTTTTATATAAGAGTTTTAAGCATAAAAAATGTAATGATTTCCAAGTAACTAAACTACCCAGACAATATGTCTACACCCTAGCCCCGTACTAAGTGGCGGATGGGCATGAGGAGCTGCATACATGTCGTAGGTTGGGGTGCTAGTCCCATATGCAAACACTAGACAAAACTCAACCTAGCACTCTTTCCCCCCAGTGCCTCGCAAGGCCCCACTGGAACCCTCCCCGGTTAAGGACAAGACATGACTAGAGATAAGGTTATCTAATGTCTACAACCCTACGCCCCCGCTATGGTGAGAAATGAAGTCATGGATAATAATTATTGGAAACATTTAGCATTTAAATTTAATGACATAGCCTATGAATTTATATTTTTATGAAAACACTCACATAGCTATTTTGAAATCCATTAATGAATCGGAGTTTTTAGCGTAATAATATTTTCATAGAAATAAATCCGAGTTTTATAAAAAAAATTCATGTTAAAAGCAACCAATATAAAGTTTATCAAGCAAGTCTACCACTTGTTGCAAGAAAGGAATTTGAAGATTCAAGTGATGCTGCACACAAACTAAAAGACTTTAAATAAGCATGAAAGCGCAAGGTAAAACAATTATATAGTTATGATGCGGAAGACTTATCGAAATACAAGAAACATCTTATTGCAATCAATGATTATCCATAAAAAGATATATGAGTTAAATTTCATAAAGAAGATATTTTTGTAAATCATTGTTCAATTCAAGTCTTTAAGTTTAACAATAATGTAACCAAACATGAAATAATATTATCAAAAAGATTGCTACAATGTTATTTTAATTCACAAATTCAAAACATATCAAACATTGTAGAAAACATGCTAGGTTATCTAGTGCATTTCATAAATAAAGAGTAGTATAGAATTTGCATTAGGATCCAATACTCATGAGAAGAAGTGTTATGGAGGATAATGATGTGCAGATAAGTGTATTTTGAATAGAGTAAACAAATGTTTTAATCAAAAATACAAGAAATATGTACAGTAAGAGCACAATAAAACACAAATAATTTTACTTCCACACATTTCAATGCACAAAAAAATGTACAACTACCAAGGTGCTTTGCACACACAATGCTCATTAAGACTTATCAGGGTGCAAAGTAGTGCTTGGGGGATCACATGTCTTATTTTATTTTAATATTGAAACTAGTGATCCAGTGTACTTAAGAGTAAATGGTTTTTTAATTTTGAAAGAGAGATATGGTTTGCACAAGATACTTTACTATTCTTTCCAAAGTGCTCAACCTCACAACGCTTATTAAGACTTATCAGGAGGTTCAAGTAGTGCTTGGTGGAGTTATCTTTGTCACTTTATTTTATGATTTTTGTTTTGTACAAAGTTCTCCGAATACACTTGTTTTGCAAACCAATATAATTTATAAAAACATAACCACTTTTCTTAACTTTTAAAGTGCAAATAAAGGAGTGTAGGTAAGATACTTGTGCAATTTTAATTCATTGTACTAATACACAATATACATAAGCATTCTTAGATTAAACACATACATAGACAATGCCAAAATAAGTGAGTGAATAAAGATCATTATCAAACATAAAACATTTACTCATACTTAGAGGCATGCTACGTATAGTTCTGCACAACTTTCAAATGATACTTGATGCACATATTAATAGATATATCAAAGCATGATGAAAACAATGTTCGAAATAGTTTGAAAAGATAAATTGCAACATTATAGAAGTTCTAAATAATAGATTAAATCATGCTTGATTTTCACAGGAAAGTTCATACAGTTTTTTTTGATAGTTTTAATGTTTTATATTTTTGTATTGGATTTTTGCATAAAAATGGACTTTAAACAAATGACAAAAACAAAAAGGCAAAACATATTTTTTTGTAATTTGGCTTTTGTATTTTTGTATTTGATTTTTCGAAAATGAAATAAAATCACAAGTGCAAAAATAAATAGTACATATAGATTAATATATTTTTAAGAATTTTTCAAAATTTTAAAAATACAGAAAAACAAATAGGTGCGCTAGCGCCGGTGTTAGCGCTAGCGCGGGAAACAGTACACGATTTTTGATGATTTTAAAATTTTTAATTGTTGATCTTGATTAAGCATCGCAATAGTAGTTTCATGCAGAAATTTTAAATTTTTAAGAGATGTTTTGGATGGTCCAAATTGCATGAAACGTTAGTGATTTCTTATACGACTTAAAATAATCATTGCATGAGATATATTTGCTTATGTTTTCATTTTGACTTTTCTAAAGGCTTGTGCTTTTAACTTGAAACAGATAGGAAATGAAAACCCAAGATATCATGTTTGAACAAATCAAATATGCATGGTTTCGGTGAAAGAGTAATGTTCATGCAAAAAATGAAACGATTGTGTTTATGAATGTGACTTAAAACGTTTAATCCTTTATACCCCCTTTTTTGTATAGGCTAAGGAGCTTTACATTTTTGCCCGTCAAGTACTTGGAGCAACCCGAGTCCAAGTACCAGACATTCTTCTTGTCCTTAGCCTTCCTACAAATCTAGAAAGAAGATGGGGGAAAAGATCCGGATACCCAAGTGGTACCACCCATAGAATAAGTTGATGCCTTAGGTACCCAGATTTGCTTTAGAGATCCCTGTTTTATTTTCCTGCAAGATCAAGACGTGTGTCCAAACCTATGACAATTTGCACACGAGATAAAGGGGGTTGAGACGCTTTTCTGAAAATCTACACTGCTCTTACTGGATGAGGTTTGATTTTTAGAAAAAACAGAAGATTTTTTAAAGGTTGAGCTACCGCCGGCGTTAGTGGCTAGCGCTGGGCGGTAGGGTTCACTTTTATATCCGACCCCAAATTTTTCAGAACCATAACATTGGTTTCCCAAAATCATATCCAGGGATTTTTGACCAATCCCGAATTTTTTTATGGCTATATTGAGGTCATAATTTTGTTTTTTAAGAAATGTATTTTCTTGTACAATCATAACACATTTATTTTCAAATCCCTTTTTGTTCTTTTCAATTTGTAAAAGAGAGGTTTTTAGTTTCCTTTCTAAGTCCCCTTTTTCTTTTGCAATAGTTTTGTTTTGTGAGAGGGCCTTAGAAAGAGAAACTTCAAGTTCTTTTGTCTTAAATAAAGAGTGCTCACACTCTTGACATGAGACCTTTCTCTTTTCAAGGGAAATCAATTTTTTGTGAGCATATAATTTTCTTCAATAATAGATTCATTTTCACGATTTAATATAATATTATCTTTTATACTTTGATCATAGGATTTGCAAGTTAGAACAAATTCATCATAGAGTTATTCAAAGGTAGGAGGAGTTACCTCAATGTCGCTAAGAACACTGGCGTCGTCATCATTGCTTTTTGTCATTAAGCATAAGTTAGCTCCCTCATCGTCGCTTGAAGTTGTTGCGCTTGACTCCTCGGAAGACGTATACTTTTTCATCTTGTTCTTCTTTTTGTGCCTCTTTTCCTTCTCCTTCTCTAGAATTTTTGGACATTCACTTCGAACGTGTCCGATCTTCCTGCAGTTGAAGCACTCTGGAGGAGATTTCTCCATATCATCATGGCTTGCCTTGTTCTTCCATGACCCTTGCTTGTTGGAGCCTTTGGTGAGGTATTTGTGAAAAGTTTTTCTTCTTTCGGGATCCCCCATGAATCTTTTGAAGTTCTTCACCAAGAGACCTTCTTCATCATCGACCTCAGTTTTAATGCTTTTGTTTTCGGCTCCATATTGTATTCTTCATGTTGAATCTGGAGTTCTACCTCATGGGTTTTGAGATTCCCAATGAGGTTCTCGATCTGGAGCGTTCTTAGGTTATGTGACTCCGAGATGGCCGTCACCTTTGGATTGAACCTTGGAGGTAGAGAGCGAAGAATTTTTCTCACCAAGTCCCCGTCTGAGTAGATCTTTCCAAGTGACTTTGAAGCATTGACGATCTTGGTGAAGCGAGTGTACATCGAGTTGATGTCCTCTTCGGTATCCATCCTGAATTTTTCGTATTCAGATTCCAGTTGGAATAGCTTTGCATCTTTCACCTGCGATGTACCTTCATGAGTAACTTCCAATTGATTCCAAATATCATAAGTAGTTATGCATGCAGAAATTCTATTAAACTCAGTTCTATTTAAGGCGCAATATAAAACGTTCATTGCTTTAGCATTATTTTTACACCTTAGTTTATCGTTATCATCTCATTTATCTTTAGGTTTTAGTAATGTTGCCTCTCCCACTACAGTTGTAGGAGGAGAGTAGCGAACTTCTACCATGTTCCATACTTCTACATCCATGGTCATAAGAAAACACATCATTCAATTTTTCCAGTAGTTAAAATCTGACCCAGTAAAGAGAGGTGGTCGACTAACCCCTTGACCCTCAGGAAAAGCGAGATCATGAGACGCCATTATTCTCGGTTATTAAGCCATTTGGAATAGCTTAGCTCTGATACCACTTGTTGGATCGGTAGGCGCCCTTAGAGGGGGGGAGGGGTGAATAAGGGTTTTAAAAACTTATATTATATTTTGAAAAGTTTCTTATGATAAAAAATCAAAATAGTGATTTTGTTTAAGGATCTAAATTGTTTTATAATAAAGGAGAGGATAATAAACAACTTAGAGAAATGAAGAACAAATCAATTTTATTACACAAAGAGTGACATGATTATTATTAATAAAATTGATTACAAAATTTCGATTTCAATGACGCTAGAAATCAAAGCGAAATATGAAAGACTCTTTTTGTTTTCTATACCGACTCGTATCCCCACGAACCGGTTGGCTTTAGCCGATCCTTCCCCGGATACGACCTCAAGCCGCTCTAGCCAACCCTTCCCCGGATATGGCCTCGAGCACCCCCTAGACCTACACCTGAGACCTAGTCGCCAACACGAGGCGAATTTCTGCCCTAAGTCCTACCCAGACCTAGTCGCCAACACGAGGCGAATTTCTGCCCTAAGTCCTACCCAGACCTAGTCGCCAACACGAGGCGAGTTCACCAAACGATTACAGAAATGATGTGAAATATAAAGACAATAATATAAAACTCCCTCTATGTGGATCTCTTGGAGAAGGAGACGAAGACGCAGAGTATGATCATAGTCGATGCGATCTTTCGTCACGATGATGACGCCTTTGCTCATCCGGCTCATCGAAGCAACACTAGTAGTCGTGGAGGTCACCCTGGGCAAGGCCTTTCCTGATTCCTCCGCTCTTATTGCGGCAAGACAGGACATTATGTGGATCGTTGCTGGGTCAAGCATCCTCATCTTCGCCCTCCAGCAAGTGAAGCAACTTTTTCGGTCAACAAGAAGTCAGCCTCTCTTGCCACCTCTTTAGGTTGTGCCCATATGGTCACCAGGGGTAAGTGGCTTATTGACTCTGGTTCTACTAATCATATGACAGGAAATCATCTTTTTTTCTCTCATTTGGATAAACATAGACGGGCACCTCCGATTTTGATTGCGGATGCTTCTCCATCTCCTGTGTGCGGGATTGATATATTCCAAGTCACTTCGTCTCTTCAACTAGAGGACACTCTCTACGTGCCAAATTTTCCAAGCAACTTGCTTTCGGTTACCTCTCTTTGCAAACAACTAAATTGCTCAGTAACATTCACCTATACTACTTGCTCTTTTCAGGATCAACACTCTAAGGAAGTGATTGCTACTGGGACTAAAAGCGGCGACCTCTTCTTTTTGGATAATGTATCTTCCCTATAGACATCCACCTCTCTTCTACAATGACATCTTTGCCTTGGTCATCCTCCTCCTCGCCTTCTCTACCAGCTCCTACCAGATCTGTCAAAGGAAGACTCCTCTCTCAACTGTGAAGCCTACCAACTCAAAAAACACCATCACTCCTCTTATTCAGCAAAACAAGGATGTGGCTCTTCTCGCCCTTTGAACTTATTCACTCAGACATTTGGGTTCCCTCTCCTACCAGATCTGTTGGTCGGGGGTAGTCTGTATTTGGTTACTTTTATTGATAACTTCTCTCGATGTACCTGGACGTATTTTTTAAAAGAATGTTATGATCTATTCTCTGTATTCACCTCTTTCTATAATGAAATTAGCACATAGCTTGACGTGTCTATTAAAGTTCTTCATACTGATAATGCTAAAAAGTATCTTAGTAATCATTTTTCAACTTTTTATATGCATCATGACATTATCCATCAGACCAGCTGTCTGTATACTTCCCAACAAAATGGGGTGGCTGAACGCAAGAATCAACATCTCCTTGACGTTGCACATACCCTTCTCACTCAGATGAATGTTGTTGGATCGGTAGGCGCCCTTAGAGGGGGGGGGGGTGAATAAGGGTTTTAAAAACTTATATTATATTTTGAAAAGTTTCTTATGATAAGAAATCAAAATAGTGATTTTGTTTAAGGATCTAAATTGTTTTATGATAAAGGAGAGGATAATAAACAATTTAGAGAAATGAAGAACAAATCAATTTTATTACACAAAGAGAGACATGATTATTATTAATAAAATTAATTACAAAATTTTGATTTCAATGACGTTAGAAATCAAAGCGAAATATGAAAGACTCTTTTTGTTTTCTATACTGACTCGTATCCCCACGAACCGGTTGGCTTTAGCCGATCCTTCCCCGGATATGGCCCCAAGCCACTCTAGCCAACCCTTCCCCGTATATGGCCTCGAGCACCCCCTAGACCTACACCCGAGACCTAGTCGCCAACACGAGGTGAATTTCTGCCCTAAGTCCTACCCAGACCTAGTCTCCAACACGAGGCGAATTTCTGCCCTAAGTCCTACCCAGACCTAGTCGCCAACACGAGGCGAGTTCACCAAACTATTACAGAAATGATGTGAAATATATAGACAATAATATAAAACTCCCTCTATGTGGAACTCTTGGAGAAGTAAACGAAGACGAAGAGTATGATCGTAGTCGATGCGGTCTTTCGTCACGATGATGACGCATGTTGAAATCTTCTCCACAGATCTCCTTAAGCCTTTATGGATTTGTGGGAGTATCTCTGAATCTTCCTCTCTATGTTGTGGCACGAAGCTCTGGAATTTTGAATCTCGAGAGGATGAGGAAGACGGAGCCAAGTGGTCCTTTTATAGTCTCAGCGCTAGCGCCTGCGCTAGTGGTACCGCCGACGCTATCCCATTTTAGGACATATTCTGCGTGGCAGAATCTTTAATCCAAGGAAACAATTCTCTCTTGCCTTCTGTGCTCCTCGCTACTGCCTGCGCTATCGGATACCGCCATGCGCTATCTCCTTCTATATGTGCTCCCGGAATTGCGCTTAAGCATTCATTTCGTCGAACGAATTTTCGTCAACCGGAGTTCGTCGAGCGGGCTTCATCATTCGTCGATCGGAAATTCGTCGAACGGAGAGTCGTCGAACGCAAAATCGTCGAACGCGGATTCAATTTCGTCGAACCCAGCTTCCGTTCTCAGCGGCTTGATTTCGTCGATCGCAGCAGCAAGTTCGTCGAACGGGCTTCCTCATTCGTCGAATGGAAAATTCGTCGAATGCAAGATCATTGAACGCAAGATCTGTTTCGTCGAGCGCAGCATACTGTTCGTCGAGCAAATTTTTGTCAAACGCAAGCTAGCGCCAGGCGCTAGGTGCTACCGCCAGTGCTAGTAGGAGTTTTGGATTTGATGGCTCAACTTTGGGGGCAACCATCTTATGTAATCCTTGAGTCATGTGGACTTTGCTATCCTGCACACTTAAACACACAGGATCAAATACACATAGGTTTTGTTATTCTCAAACCTAGGAGATGCGGAAGACCATGTTCCAACAAATGTCCCTCGCTCATACCGGGGTCATGTCATCCTCCTCTCTTGATATCTCATCTACCTTATTCCTTCTTCTATCCTCCAAGGCTAGACCCCCTTCTCCATCCTATACCCAGGTACCACACCATTTACTTTAACCCTCCGAGTCTTCAGTTGCACGATAATTGCCCACAGTCCTTCAGTTGGTTGAGATAAACTCTCTCCTCGCTCCATTAAATGCATCTTTCTTGGTTATTCTCCTACTCAAAAAGGATATCGATGTTATGACCCTCTTCTACGGAAATAATATGTCTCCGCTGACATCACATTTTTTTGAAAATACTCCTTACTTCTCGCAATACTCTCCACCCTCACCAACTTAAAATAACCCCACTCAACCTATTATTTCTGCCCCTCCACCGAAACTCGATCAACCTTCTCTTACCACACTAACCTCTTCCTCTCCATCTCCCGCCACCTCTTCTCCACCTCAGGGGCCATCTTTGTCAGTTCCCAGGCCAGCACTCTCTTCATTCGACGGATCTGATACAAATGGCAGTCGGATTTTGATCTTCCCATTGCTCTTCGCAAGGGAATTCAAACGTGTACTCAACATTACATTCATAATTTTGTCTCGTATACTCAGCTGACTCCTTATTGCAAGGATTTTGCTCTAGCCCTCTGGTCCACTATCATTTTGACCACTTACCAAGAAACTCTTACCATACCACACTGAAAGCTGTAATAGATGAAGAAATGACTACATTGACTAAAAAGGGTACTTGGATTTTTTTCCCCACTCCTCCTAAAGCAGATGTTGTTTGATGTCGATTGGTTTTTGTAGTAAAGTTTCATCGTGATGGCACTGTGGATCGATATAAGGCACAGTTGGTTGCCAAAAATTTCACTCAGACATATGGTGTGGATTCCTTTGACACTTTCTCCCCAGTTGTACGCATCAACACAATTCGGCTTCTCTTTTCTATAGCTATCAACAAAGATTGACAAATGTCATAGTTAGATGTAAAGAATGTCTTCCTCTATGAAGACCTCCAAGAAGAGGTATATATGGAGCAACCTTCTGGGTATGCTGCTCAGGGGGAGTCTCAGGTATGCAAGTTACGGAAAGCAATCTATAACCTCAAGCAGAGCTCTCGAGCCTGGTTCAACAGGTTCAGCCAAGTTGTCCCCGTCATTGGTTTTGCTCGAAGTTCTGTAGATCACTCTCTCTTTATACGAAAGACTTCTCATGGGCTGGTTGTTCTTGCTGTCTATGTAAATGATATCCTCCTTACTGGCGATGATATCCTCCTTCTTGGCGTTGTTAAGACAAATTTGGAACGAGGACTCGCGACTTCTTTCAGACATCACTAGGTACAGACGACTAGTGGGAAAGCTTATCTACCTGACCGTAACAAGACCGGACATCTGTTATGTTGTAGGCAAGGTAAGCCTATTCATGCAAAAACCCAGAGAGTGTCATCTCCAATCAACTATAAAAATCCTAGAATATGTGAAAGGATCTCCGGGGAAGGGATTACTGTTTTAGAAGAATAACCATTTGAGGATTGAAGCCCACTATGATGCCAGCTATGCTGATGACAAAGACGATCGACAGACCACATCCGATTTTTGTTGGATCGGTAGGCGCCCTTAGAGGGCGGGGGGGGGGGGGGGGTGAATAAGGTTTTTTAAAACTTTTTAATATATTTTGATAAACATGAAAATATAAGAAATTAAGATAAGAAATAAAGCAAATAAAATTGAGGCATCATTTCTTTAATATGAAAGAAGAGTTTACAAAACTTGATTTCTTATAACGCTAGTAATCGAAGGCGAATACTAATAAAATTCTTTTTGTTTTCTATCCCGACTCGCATCCCCACAAACCGGTGGCCCTAGCCTATCCTTCCCCGGATACGGCCTCAAGCCGCTTTAGCCAATCCTTCCCTGGATATGGCCTCGAGCACCCCCCTAGATCTAACCTAGATCTAGTCGCCAACACAAGACGAATTTCTGCCCTAACTCCTACCCAGACCTAGTTGACAACACGAGGCGAGTTCACTAAACGATTACAAGAAAAGATGTGAAATAAAAGGACATTAATATTAAAATCTCCCTATTGAAGAACTTCTGAAGTTGGTGACGAAGGACTGTTGTAGTATAAGCGTTGATGAAGCGACCTTCGGTCGAATCCGACGTGAAGAAATCCTCCTTCAGAAATTCGTGGAACTTTGGTGGGAGATCTCTTTTCGGCAGAATAAGGCTCTGGAATTCTAGCACTCAACCTCTCTCAAACTTGTGTGTTGAAAACGAGAGAAGAGGCCTCCTTTTATAGGAGTGAGTGCTAGCGCTACCGCCGACGCTATCCCGGTATAGAATTGTTTTGCGTGTGCATATCTTTCATTCCAGAGAAACTCTGCCGCCTTGCCTTTTGTGCTCCGCGCTACCGCCTACTAAAAATGCTTTCGGAATTTCACTAATCATCGCTAGCGCCTGCGCTAGGTGCTACCTCCGGCGCTAGTGGGCATGCTGGAGTTATGGGATCAATTTTGGGGGCAACCTTCTTATGTTATCCTTGAGTCATATGGACTTATTTCCTGCACACTTAAGCACACAAGATCAAATACACATAGGATTTGTTATTCTCAAATCTAGGAGATGCGGAAGACCATGTTCCAACAATTTTTGCACCTTTGTAGGAGGTAATCTAGTTAGCTGAAAAAGCAAGAAACAAGCTGTTGTATCCAGATCAAGTGTTGAGGCTGAATACATAAGTATGACTTCGACCATTATGAATTAAAGTGGTTACGAGCACTTATGCATGACTTGGGAGAAGTCTATGACTATCCGTTACCAATGTTTTATGATAACAAAGTTGTCATATACATATCAAGAAATCAAGTATTTCATGAGAGGACAAAACACATTGAAGTTGACTGTCACTTCATCAGAGAAGAAATATTGAAGGAACAAATCTGCACTCCATTCGTCACCTCCGCTAATGAGCTAGCAGATGTTTTTACCAAATCAGTATCGTCCACATTTTCTGACATCTGTTCCAAGTTGGGCATGATCGACATATATGCTCCAGCTTGAGGGGGAGTGTTAGAACATGAATGTGATCGCGCGGTCTAATCCCATGACCTGTGATCGCGCGGTATAATCCTGTGACCACACCTTGCGGTCTGATCGGTTAGCCATGACTGGCCGCCTATTGGGTAATGAAGACACACTGCGGTCTGATCGGTTAGCCATGACTGATCGCCCGTTGTGTGATGAAGACCGGCGGATCCCACCACACACCTTCTGCGGCCAGGACATCTGTGACCGCCCTGACCGCATTTGTACTTTTGTAATATTAATCTCACATCTCCAATTTGTAATATCTCTCACCTCCTCCATTTTATATAAAGGAGGACATACTTTTGTAATATTCAGTTTTTTGAAAATAAATAATTTTGTTATTTTTAATATTCTGCGTGTTATTGGTAGTTACAATTAAGATATTTTTAAGTTCACATACGTGGATTATACCTAAACCTAAATGGAAGAACGAAAATTATTTTACTTGAGCGATTCGAACCAAGAAATCGCGGGATGGAAGTCGGAGAACCAAGAAATCGCAGAAGAGGCAGCGTCGAACCACCTCCTAACCGCGTCGAACAAGGTTTTCATGGGAGAGGCTCTGTCGCAGGTGAGGAAAACCCTAGGCTCGATCACGGAAGAGGCGAAAACGAGAAGAGACGGGACAATGGTTTTCGACTGAGGTGGAAAGGAGGGGAAACATGGTTTTGCTAATAGAGAATTTTTAAGATTAAAAAAAGGCTTCACAATTAATGAATCTAGTTTTTTTATGAGTGCTCTTAAGTGCAAATGAATTATGGCTAGGTGCAAACTGCCCCAAAAATAGACAACAATAAATCTGATTAAAATAATCAAAAAGCTCTTATGTCTAGGTGCAAACCAAATGGATTTATTCCCGATTCCACCCCTCTTGGAAATCGCCAGCCCACGCTAAACCCTGATTGCGTCCTCCCTCCACGTTTCAGCATAGCAGCTCCGGCGGAAGAAGGCCCCTCGACGGCCGACAAATCCTCCAATAGCATCCACGACGGAGACCGGCGAGTCCTGAAGCATCGGAAGCGTCAGCCCGACAGTTGGAGGCGGGAGTGTCTTTGCTTGCCCTCCGGAACGCAGGAAAGTGCGAGCTCTGGAACGCCGAAGTAGAAGATGGACCGGTCTGATTGACGTTGGAGATCTTTCACGACTTTGCAGATTCTCTTCTTTTTTCCCTTTGATCTTGAGTTCGCCTTTTGTACAGATTTCTTCCCGTTTTGATTTTTCTTGGATTTATTTGTTCCCGTTTTGATTCATAAATTTTTCCCGTATTGATTTCTTACAAAACCCCTACATTTTCTCAGAAAACCGTTCAAATCTTCTCGTTTTGACAAGAATGAAAAAAAAAAAGATTTTGGACTAACATTTGAATATGAAAAAAAAATGATTTTGGTGTACTAAAATTTTGTATTAAAAATGATTTTATTTAGTAATTGAGATAATATTAAATATTGAAGTGATATTTATTTATTTTTAATTTTTAATTTGATTTGCACCTAAAATTTTTTAATTTGCACATAAATATAATTTGCACGTAGCAAAAATAAGTTTACACATAAAATTACTCTTTTTTTATTTTCTAATAGCAAAACTCATCTGCTAATATCAACTTCCATTATACCGTTTGTTTGATTAGAATTAAAAAATACCCGTGCGTGACACACGTGGGTGAGAATTTGACAGCAAAAAGTTTTAATTAATATAAATTATTTATTATATATATATTTTTTATGGGTGAAAATCGAGTGTGATCGACATGCCATTTAATTAATGTTTTATTTTTGTATGTACGAGTTCTGTTTGATGATTATCCATGTGAAAGATACCACGACACGTGGACTGGGCCCGCCCAGTTGGGCGCATCGGACAATAAAACCTATGCGGAGAAGGGAGACGCATTCATGATTTATGCGGGTCGCCCCCACAACAGTTATTCGCCCCCGAAAAGACCGCCGAAAGATTTTAATTTGTATTTTTCTTATTTTTTAAGGGCAATTGTTATTAGCACACCAGTTTTGGCTATTCGCACACCAATTATTATGAGTTATTAAGCGCCTTTGAAAATACGTCTTGTCCATGCATTTTAGGAAAAATGTTCAACATGAAAATTGTAGATCTAGTCGAAAACTACAACTTTCATGTTGAACACTTTTCCTAAAAATGCACGCACAAGACGTATTGACGCCCTAATCGTAACTATAACAAATTTTTGAAAATACGCCTTGTACATGCATTTTTAGGAAAAATGTTCAATGCGAAAGTTGTAGATCTCGATGAGATCTACAATCTTTGTGTTGAACACTTTTCCTAAAAATGCTTATACAAGACGTATTTTTAAAAGTCGCATAATAACTCATAGAAATTGGCGTGCGAATAGTCAAAACTGGTGTGCTAATAACAATTGTCTTTTTTAATCTTAAAATCTATGTTGCTGAATGTGAAACGAGGGCGGGAGAATACATTCATAAATTTAATATATAAAATTTATATTATTTTATGCAATCAACTCGCTACACAACACTTTAATTAAATTTAATTTAATTCACTGGACGGTGGCATGGAAGGCCTGCATCAATAATTGTCGGTGATTATTATTTGCAAATTTATTTTGAAAACATGCATATCATTATATTAATTAGAATTAAAAAAAATCCATTAATAAACTCTAAAGTTGAATTGGGCAAACAAATTCAAAATTAAATGAAAATTCTCGTAGTGTGATTGAAATTTTTCAGAATTATTTTTCTCGTCATCAAGAGTCTATCTCTTGAAACAATTCTGCATTTGAAGTAAAAAAAACTCATGCGTTTTTTTTTCCAAAATTGTAAAACTCAAAATCTCTATTAATAAAGGTGATTGTTATCCGCACTATAGTTTTGACTATCCACACTCTTTTTTATGAGTTATTATGCGTTTTTTTGAAAACACATATTGTACAAGCATTTTTAGGAAAAATGATCAACATTAAAGTTGTAGATCTCATCAAGATCTACAACTTTCGTGTTAAACACTTTTTCTAAAAATGCACGCACAAGACGTATTGTCGCCCTGATTGAAACATGTGCATAACTATAGCGAATTTTTAGAAATATGTCTTGTATATGCATTTTTAGGAAAAGTAATCAACACGAAAGTTGTAGATCTCGTCGAGACCTACAACTTTCGTGTTGAACACTTTTCCTAAAAATGCATGTACAAGACATATTTTCAAAAAGCGTGTAATAACTCATACAAAAAGAGTGCGGATAGCCAAAACTGTAGTGCGGATAACAATCGTCTTAATAAAAAACCAAAACTTTAGATTAAGGAACCTATTTTTATAGCCAAGAGTCTAATGCCGCTTCCGGATTTGAATTTCATTGAGCGAATTGAAAGTGATGGCTCTTTGAAGTTCGGTCATTTAAATGAATTGATTTTGTTCTGCACTTATATTATTTCGATACTAAATGAATTGATTTGCGCATAATAATCACCTAATTTTATGTGTTGGGTCCCTCGTTGGACGGCTTAGCATCTTTTCCATTTTACAAAATACCTAAATCAGTCCCTAAACTTTGGGATTGAGTTGAAATAGGTCCTAAAAGTTACAAAAAGTTGAAATCAGTCCCAAATATTTACAAACTTTTCTACATCAGTCCTTAATTACTTTTCCGTCCATATTTGAAACGGAATTAAACGGAATTTGATTAGCACCTGTTTCCTAAATAAACATTTCCCTTTAAAATCTCCTATTTCCTAAAAAAAACCCTTCCCTTTTAATTCTTCTGTTTTAATTCTACCTGCTGCATTCACTGCTTTGGTATCTGCTGCGTCCGCTGCTTTGGTATCTGCTACTTCCGCTGCTTCGTCGCTGCCCTCCATGTCTCCGGCGACCGGGTAGGGGCTTTGCCGCTCGCCTCTGAAGCTTCTATATCTGCTACTTCTTGTTCTGAGGACCACCGTGTTAGGGCTTTCGCTGCTCGCCTGAATAAGACGTTGATCTGGTTTTGCCGGGTTAGGGCTTTTGCCGCTCTTGTTCTGAGGACCACCGGGATAGAGGAGTACCGGTTAGGGCTTTCGCCGGCGACCAGTAAGAGCTTTCTCCGGCGACCGGTAAGGGCATTCCCTTATTCAGAGGACCGACCACGTATCCATTTCTAAAACAGTAAGGGCTTTTACAGAAGTTGCACATGCTTTTTGCTGCTCTTACAGAGGTTGTGAAGGCTTTAATCAGAGATTTAAAACATTGATTTGCTTCATTCATTTTTGTCAAATCTTAAGGTAATAATCTGCTTCATTCATTTTTTGTTTATCCTTTCACATTATTTTTATACATCTTAAAGTAATATTGGTGTATTTTATCATTTTTGATAGAGCACAATGGCTGAAGCTGATTTTAGTGATGATAGTATTGATAGTGCTATGAATATCAGATTTGAGGATGAAGACTTATTTGAGGATGAATATTCCATTGTGGATGAATGTTTAAATATAATCGAGGGAGCTAAAAATGTAAATCTGATTGAAGGGGGATATAGAGATGATGAATGTTCATCAAGTTCTCTTCGATCTATCTCGAGTGATAGTGAAGGTGACACAGTCAAGGAGTCTAAATCCACCCAACCTCTTTTTGCATTGTTAAAAGATATGAAAGATATGAAATGGCAACCCGGATTAGTGTTTAAGTCCAAAGAGGACTTTAAAGATGCAGTAACAACATATGCCGTGCATTCAGGTTTAGGTTTAAAGTTGATGAAAAATGATAATCAACGAGTTAGGTTCAAATGCAAAATTGGATGTGAATGAGAAATATATGCCGCACCGATGAAAAACAAAGATACTTGGGAAGTTAGGACTATTAAAGATAATCATTCGTGCAGTAGAGAATTTAACAACAAATTATTGAGCGCAAAGTGGCTAAGTAAAAGAATAGAGACTAAAGTTCGTGAAGATCCCAACATCAGAGTCACAAAAATTGTAGATAGAGTTAAAGAAAAGTGGGTGGCAGGCATTACCAAAAACAAAGCATTTAGAGCAAAATCCAAAGCTACTGAATTAGTGGAAGGCAGTATCGAAGATCAATACAACCATTTAAATCTCTATTGCACGGAACTATTAAGCTCTAATGCTGGAAGTTCAGTCTATATTAAATGCACATGGCCTCCTGAGCATAATCCATCTCTTCCAACAACTTCAAGAAACACAATCCCTCGCTTCCAAAGACTCTATGTTTGTTTAAGTGGATGTCGCGAATCTTTTAAATTATGTAGACCGTTAGTTGGACTTGATGGATGTTTTTTAAAGGGACCACATGGTGGTCAATTACTCACAGCAATTGGCAGAGATCCAAATGAACAGATGCTACCTATTGCATATGCAGTTGTTGAAGTTGAGAATAAAGATTCATGGACTTGGTTTTTATCTAACCTAATCAGGGATATTGGAGATTCATGAATTACATACATTTCAGATCAACAAAAGGTTTGACACAAATATTTAAGGAGTATTCTAGTAAGAATTTAAAAATTTCCTATCTTAAATTTTTTTGTTTATTATTTTCAGGGTTTGGTACAAACATTTAAGGAGTTGTTGCCCGGAGTCGATCATCGTTTTTGTGTGCGACATCTTTATAACAACTTTCGAAAGAAGTACCCTAGTAAGAATTTAAAACTTTTGTTATGGAAAGCTGCAAATGCAACGTACGAAGCTGAATGGGTTAGAGTCATGCATGAAATTCATTTAATTTCACCTAGTGCATACGATTATCTAATCAATATTGATAAAAAACTATGGTCTAAGCATGCATTCAATGGTTATCCTCGTTGTGATGTCGTGGTAAATAACATGTCTGAGGCTTTTAATCGCGTAATATTGGATATGCGCGATAAACCGATCCTTACAATGTGTGAGGATATTCGTATTTATTTAATGCATCGCTGGGCTACAATTAGAGAAAGGGTTGAAAAACAACTTAGTGTTGTCAATCCGAAAATTGCTAAAAAAATTGAGGAAGAGGCAAAACATAGTGGAATGTGGATGCCGTTATGGTCCTGCAATAAAGTGTTTGAGGTCGTACATCTTCCTGACAAATTTATAGTAGACTTGGATAAATGGTACTGTTCTTGTGGAAAGTGGAAGGTTAGCGGACTACCATGTCGACATTCTATCAGTTGTATGCACTATCTTAACCTTGAAGTATACCTCTATGTCCCGGATTGTTTCAAAAAGTCTATTTATAGTGAATGTTACCAGCAAAGTATCTTGCCGACTAATGGTCCAAATTTTTGGCCTAAACTAAAAGAAATTATGATTCTTCCACCCATTCGTCGTCGAGCTCCGGGACGACCAAAGAAGAAGCGAAACATAGATGCTAATGAGGAGAAAAGTCAAACGAAGATGTCCCGTAAACGTGGTACAGTTACATGCACGAGATGTGGTATTATCGGACATAATAAGAGAAGTTGTCAGTAAGTTCATCAATCTTCACTTGAACCATTTATTAAAATTTTGACTAATCATTGATGACTAATTTAAATTTTTTCCTTTGAATTAGAAATTCATCGACATGAAGAGGAAGACGAGAGCCTTTAGCAACAGAATTTCACAAGCATAAGTCAATTTTATTTTGGACTCTTGGTGTATCGTGAAGAAAACTTGATTTTATTGTGTTTTGGATTGCTGATGTAGCTTCAAAAAAAACTTGATTTTATTTTATTTTGGGCGGACTCTTGGTTTTATTTTGATTACCGATGTAGCAAAAAGCTGATTGAATGCATTCAAACATTTTATTTTGATTTTATTTTGGACTAACGTCACTGCCCTTTAACTAACTATGTTTTAATTAATTCATTTTATAACATGGATGGAAAAGTAATAAATTCCGTTCTAATATGGATGGAAAAGTAATGAAGGACTGATTTAGAAAAGTTTGTAAACATTTGGGACTGATTTCAACTCTTTGTAACTTTTAGGACCTATTTCAACTCAGTCCCAAAGTTTAAGGACTGATTTAGGTATTTTGCCTTTCTTTTATTACAAATCTTATAATTTTTATAATTAATTTTATTTGTGTGTTGTATTTATTTAAAAAAAAGATGTTCTTATTCCTTTAATTTCCATTTGGTTTTATATTTTAAGACCAAAAAAAATCTACAAGAAAGACGAATTACAAGTGTATTTTCACGCCAGAGTATGCAGAAACCCCGCGCATGTTCACTTGCATTCAAAATAATTGTTTTTTTAATATTAAATGGATCTTAAGTATTAGACTCTTAGGGTTTGTTTGGGAGGGCTTTTCCGAAAGGATAAAGAGTGGTGGTAAATGATGGTAGGTAAAGGTGCTTTTCGAAAATGTCTGTTGCAAAAGAATATCTGTTTGGGTAAATTCCTTTTGCAGAGATTTTCAAAAATGAGAAGCACTTTTAAACTGTTTGGCAAATCTCCGTTACGGTAATTTTTTTATTAAAAATGCAGGCCCGACCAGAAAAAATGCACGCCCGGGGGAAAATGAGCGCCCGAGCGCGAATTTTTTACCCGGACGGGCAATATTCGCCCGGGCGAGCTTATTACGCCCGGGCGCGCATATTTCGCCCGGGCGAGCATTTTTCTCTGGGGTACGCATTTTTTGTCTCGGGTGCGCATTTTTTCGTCCCGAGCATGCATTTTTCGCCTGTGCTCTCATTTTTCGCCGGTGCGCGCTTTTTTCGCTCGGGCACGAATTTTCCGCCCGGGCGAGCATTTTTCAACCAAACACCCATTTTTCGCCGGGTTCGCATTTTTTCGCCCGGGCGCGTATATTTTCGTCTAGGCGCACATTTTTCTCCCGTGCGCAAATTTTTCGCCCGACCACGCATTTTCACCCGAACGCGCTTTTTTCTCCCGGGAGAAAAATGCGCGCCCAGGAGAAAAATGCGCGCCCGGGAGAAAAAATGCGCGCCCGGGTGAAAACTTCTCGCCCAGACGAAAAATACGCGTCCGTGCGAAAAATGCGCATACTGGCAAAAAATGCGCGCCCAGGCGAAAAATGCGCGCCCGGGCAAAAAAATGTGAGCCCGGGCGAAAAATGGGCGTTCGGGCGAAAAATGTGCGTCCGGGCAAAAAATGTGCGCCCGAGCGAAAAATGCGCACCCGGGCGAAAAAAATGCAAGCCCGGGCGAAAAATGGGCGTTCAGGCGAAAACTGCTAGCCCGGGCGAAAAATGTGCGTCGGTGCAAAAAATGCGCGCCCGAGCGAAATATGCACACTCGGACGAAAAATTGTGATCTCGAGCGAAAGGTAGGTGTTCGGGCGAAAAGTGGATGTTCGGGCGAAAACTGCACGCCCAGGCGAAAACTGGGCGTCCAGGAGAAAAATGCGCGCTCGAGCGGAAAATACTTGTCTGGGCGAAAAATGAGCGCCCAGGCGAAAAAAATGGGTCGTCGGGTGAAAATGCGCGGCCGGGCGAAAAATGCATGCTCGGACGAAAAATGCGCTCGTGGACGAAAAATGCGCGCCCGATGCGAAAAATGCGCTTCGGGCGAAAAATGCACGCCCGAGCGAAAAAATTTCCGCCCGCGCGAAAAATTCGTGCCCCGGCGAAAAATGCGCGCACCGGCGAAAAAATGCGAGTTCGGGCAAAAAATGCACGTCGGGGCGAAAAATGTGCTCCTGGGCAAAAAATGCGTGCCCGCGCGAAAAATGTGCGCTCGCGCGAAAAATGCGTGCCCGAGCGAAAAATGTGCCCGGGCAAGAAATGCGCACCCGTGCGAAATAATGCGCGCCCGAGCGAAGAATGTGCGACCAGAAAAAAAATCGCGACCAAGTGAAAAATCCGCGTCTGGGCCTAAAATGCGCCCATCGGCGAAGAAATGCTCACCGGTAGATAATCCAAACGGTTTTGTAGGTGCGGTGATGTTTTTCAGAAAACGGAAAGGAACTAAAAAGCCTTCCAAACAGGCCCTTAGAATTGGGAATTGAAATTCAGACGTAGATTCCAAAAGACATAAAAATAACTTTGACGGTGTCTCCCTAAATTTATAGGACTTCCGGGCTGTAAATTACCGGAATTCTCATAACCCCCGCTAATTTAATAGGGAGTTATAGGAGAAACCACGACACGCTCGATCATCGCTTCCGATCCACGTGTGATCCACGTACTAACTACCGCACGCGCGATCCCAGACGCCGTGTTAATCGCCTGCGGTCAGCCGTCGCTCCTCCGTCCGATCCCCCGCTCGGCTGCCTGCCGTAAGGACGAGCCCCGCTCAAACGGCCTCCGCTCGTCCGCCCGCCACGAGGCTGGCCCCCGCTCAGCCACGAAGCCGGCCCCCGCTCGGCCGCCCGCAGCTCGGCCTCCTGCATGCATATAAATTTTGTGTTGTGCACGAAAAAATAGCAAACTATTACAGAAAAGAGACAAACGTGGTGGTGTTGAAACCAAGAATATTGCTGGCAGAGGTAATCACGGACTTTCCCCCACACATGCGCAGTTGTAAACAATGATACAAATAAAAATTCTTTTGATATCAACTCTTTCAAAAATTTTAAATGTGCAGCTAGATCCAATAATCTTCTCCCAATGTTAGGAGGGATGTTTTCAAGAAGAAACTAATATGCACTCCAATTGAGTTGGTAATATTTTTTTAAAGCAATCGTGAACGCAATCATGAATGTAAATTAGCAATCATGAATGCATATTTTTTCCATTCTCATTTTTGTAAGAACTTTCCCAGAGACTATGACAACGAAAACTTAAGATGATTATCTGATAGAATCACTGTGCTTTTCAAGGTGCTGGAATGTCCCAGATCGATTTCGCTGTCGGACTCTCATTAGTCGGTGGGGTCAGGTTGATCTCCGGAGAGGCTGGCAAGGTAACAACATGGTGCTGGAATGCCCCAGATCGATTCCGTTGCCGGGATCTTAATAGCCGGTGGGGTCATGTTGATCTCCGGAGAGGCTGGCAAGGTAACAACATGGTGTTGGAGTGCCCCAGATCGATTCTTCTGCCGGACTCTCATTAGCCGGTGGGGTCAGGTTGATCTCCAGAGAGGCTGGCAAGGTAACAACATGCTGGTGGAGTGCCCCAGATCGATTCCACTGCCGGGCTCTCATTAGCCGGTGGGGTCAGGTTGGTCTGCGGAGAGGCTGACAAGGTAACAACATGCTGCTGGAGTGCCCCAGATCGATTCCGCTGCCGGACTCTCACTAGCCGGTGGGTTCAGGTTGATCTCTGGAGAAGCTGGCAAGGTTCAGAGGTGCTGAAGTGCCCCAGGTCGACTCCGCTACCGGGCTCTCACTAGACGGTGGGTCGGGTTGATTCTTGGAGGGGCAGGCAAGTGAAAGTTTATGGATTGGATCGCCTCAAGCGGATCCCTCGGCTAGGCTCTCGCTTAGCTGGAAGGGCCGTGAGCTATCTCAGTGGCAAGAAAAGGGATGTTCAAGAAGAGTGTCTAATGGCTAGGGTTTGCGAGTGGGTCGACCGAAATGGGCACTCGCTCGACGAGAACACTCAGGCAAGAACCTATCGAAAAGAAGGCAAGGAAAAAATTCGGGCGTCGCTCGGCCGAGGCCTGCGAGTAGCTAGGGGGGGGGGGGAAGGCTTTGGCCATCGCCCAAGACTTAAACGCCGAGGCTACGCGCCCAGAAGAGGCGCGAGCACGTGGGTGCTCGCGTGCACGTGGCACCCACGTGTGTGCGAGGACGCATGTGTATGGATGCGCGAGTGCTCGAGCAAAGCACAGATGCGCGTGTGGTACGTGGAGTCGAAGCGCGAGCGCGCTAGCAAGTGCATAAGGACGCGGAGGCGCGAGCACGCAAGCGAGTAGTAACATGAAAAGCACAATAAAAGAAATGAGACTTGAAGAAAGAAATATCTTTCATTATATTCTCAAAATGTTTGCACAAAAGGGCGATTCGCGCCTAACAAAAATTGGAATAAAAGAGAAGTTCAATTTACATCGGAGACTCGCCAGCGGATTGCTCGCTCTCGCTGGCTTCGCTGGGGGGGGGGGGGGGATCGGCTCGAACAGCTCTGGGACCACCTCCTCGACGGTGAGCTGCGCCGCGTCGGCGGAAAGTAGCCCGACCCCCTTGAGAGTGGTGAAGATGTGCCTCGCCGCACTGATCGCGTTGTCCCGCATCGCCTCCTCCTCCGCGCGTTTCTCGCTCCTCTGAGTCCAGGGGATTTGGGGAGGCGGAGGAAGGGCGGCCCCGACCAGCTCTTGGTTCTGGGCCTTCAGCGCTGCGAACTCCTTCTCTAGCTCCGTCTTGCGGGCGAGCAGCTGGTTCGCGATCTCAGGAGCCTGCGCAATGCGAATGAGTTAGAAATGTAACGTCCCAATGCCCTGGACTTACCATCGGGACAATGTCCACCGACAGCCTCGCCTTGCGACCATTACCGGGCTGCATCCCAAGCACCCCAACCCCTCTCCAGCCCACAGGCGGGTTGTTGGTGGCCACAACCTCCCTTTGGTGAGAAGTGATCCAGTTAAGCGCCTCTACGGGGCCTTCCCAGGAGGTCACCCATCCCAGGACTACTCCAGCCCGAGCACGCTTAACTATATTGTTCTTTCACTTCTCATCACCAATTGAGTAGTGAAAGAACTATATAGTTAAGCGTGCTCGGGCTGGAGTAGTACTGGGATGGGTGACCTCCTGGGAAGGCCCCGTAGAGGCGCTTAACTGGATCACTTCTCACCAAAGGGAGGCTGTGGCCACCAACAACCCGCCTGTGGGCTGGAGAGGGGTTGAGGTGCTTGGGCTGCAACCCGGTAACGGTCGCCAGGCGAGGCTGTTGGTGGACGTTGTCCCGATGGTAAGTCCAGGGCCTTGGGACGTTACAATAAAAAGTGCACCAACAACCCACCTGTGCACCAACAAGCCCGATAACGGTCGCCAGGCGAGGCAGTCGGTGGACATTGTCCCGATTGTAAGTCCAGGGCCTTGGGACGTTACAAAAAAGTGCACTTTTTATTGTAACGTACCAAGGCCCTGAACTTACCATCGGAACAACGTCCACCGACAGCCTCGCCTGGTGACCATTACCGGGCTGCAGCCCAAGTACCCCAACCCCTCTCCAGCCCACAGGCGGGTTGTTGGTGGCCACAACCTCCCTTTGGTGAGAAGTGATCCAGTTAAGTGCCTCTACATGGCCTTCCCAGGAGGTACCAATTGAGAAGTGAAAGAACTATATAGTTAAGCGTGCTCGGGCTGGAGTAGTACTGGGATGGGTGACCTCCTGGGAAGGCCCCGTAGAGGCGCTTAATTGGATCACTTCTCACCAAAGGGAGGCTGTGGCCACCAACAATCCGCCTGTGGGCTGGAGAGGGGTTGGGGTGCTTGGGCTGCAGCCCGGTAACGGTCGCCAGGCGAGGCAGTCTGTGGACGTTGTCCCGATGGTAAGTCCAGGGCCTTGGGACGTTACAAGAAAGATGTAGCGAAAAATAGTGGGCGAGTTCTCGGCAAACTTACCATCCCATCCTTGAGACTGGCAAGGAGTCCCTCGTAGACCACCTGCTTCTCCTTCAGGTTGGCCAGCTCTTCGGTCGCCTCCTTCAGCTCGTGCTTCAGGTCCTACGAGTTCCTCTCCACCTGGAGGCATCAACGACCGGCCATGTGAGCGAAATCCAAAGCGCGAAGCTGGGCTCGCGCGCTCTCATGCACAATCGCATTGGAGGTGAGGGCGTCTAAGTCGTCAGCATCCTCCCGGCCGTAGAGACCAAAGGACAAGGCGAAGTCCTGCTCTCCGGTGGTCTCCTGCTCCACCCAGGAGGGGAGAAGGGTGGAGACCGAAACCCTGTTGGACTCCAAGTCCCAGTCCAACAGGGGCTCGCCTGCCTCGTCGCAGTGCTTGGTGTCGAAACCAAAGTTCCGGTGCTCCAGCAGGCCGGGTGCGGCCGGCACGTCGGAGGCCACCTCGGTGACCTCCCCGACTCTCTTGTTGACGGACGGATCCACTGGGGTCTTAGCTCTGGCCAGGCCTTCGGCAAGCCCCTTCCCCTTTGCAAGGGGTGAGGACTTCTTCTTCTTTGGTGGCGGAGGCGGAAGGGACGACCCGCAGTTCGAGGATGCGGGCCATTTCTTGGAGGCGATGGAGGTGCTGTGGGTCTCCCGGCATGCAGTAGCAGCGGCGAAGGCAAGCTGGAGGCTGGGGTAGATGGTCCCGGCCCTCGCGAAAGGAGGGTGGAGTGGAAGATCTCGCTCCCCTACAAGGGTTAATGATCGAGGTTAGAGAAAAAAAAGGGAAAAAGCGAGTAAGGAAGTAAAAGTGAGTCGAACCTGCACCGAGCGGCACAGGGAGTAGCGAGTCGACATTCCTTCGGAGCTAGGAAACCTCGAAGTTGGTGGTCATGTATTTGAAAAGTGCGGCCTCATGACCACCGAGCACCGGAGGGCGAAAAGTGGGCTCGTCACGCTGGAGAGGCGAGAAGGGGACGTTGCCAAAGGGCCCCTTCACGAGCTCGAACTTCTGCGACCAATAGTGGCTCTTGTTGACCGTCTCATGAACTTTGGCGTGTTGGCTCGCGAAGAAGGCGGTTCCATCCTTGTTCGCCTGGAAGGAGAATAACTTGCGGAAGACCGGCAAGCTGAACTCGATCCGCTCCTTGTGCGGGTAGCAGACGAACCCTACCATGACAACGATAGAGTTGGGGGTCATCTGACCCGGGATCACACCGTAGTATTTGAGCAGCCGACGGATTTGCAGAAATCTGTTAGAAAGAAATCGCCGGCGAATGCGAGAAAGAAGGAGGAGTAGCGAGCGAGTACCTGGTTGATTTTCGGCCAGAAGGGGAGTCGAAGACCCACATCAAAGTGGGCCACATGGATGGCGAACTCTTCCGGGTGGAGGCTGTTGATGGCCTCGGTCTTCTACGGGTGGCGAGCTAAGAACCCCGACGAGATGTAATTGGCCATGGCGAAGTGGTACTCGCTCTCTGTGAGCGAGCAGTTAAAGAAAGAGTGGTCGCAAAACGTCCACACACACTTGGCTCATCCTTCCGCGTCGCCCATGGTTCTGAAAGAGGTTGGAGCGCGAGAACGAGAAACAAAAGAAGGCGAGAGCGAGAAGTAGCAAAGATGAAAACAACGGAGGTTGAGAGTGATAAATGCGGTGGTTAGCTTTAGTAACGAGGCCTATTTATAAGGAAACTAAAGGCGTCGGGGAGGAATCGAGGCGTCAGGGGTACGGTTAGCGGAATCTCCAGGCAACGCGCCTCGGTACTTGAACCAACCCACCTCCTGCACACTCGCAGCAATGCAGCAGGGATGGTTCGCTGTCAGGCGAGGAGAGTCCCAAGAAAAGCCGCGAGAAAAAGACATTAAATAAAAATACTAGCGAGTGCATTACAGACAACAGTTATATAGAGCGAGTAATGACAAAGAGAAAGATCTCGTGATGAGTCGGGGCACCGAATTTGCGGCATAGTTCACAGACTGTCAGAAAAAGGAAAAGCAAATAAATGAAAAATTGTTGCATGGTTCGCCAGGCGGGTGCGAGCGCGAGAAGGATCAATATTGGATCCACCTCCATCGGCCTCGCCCTCGCACCCCCGAGCTCGGTGGTACGCGCGGATAATGGTACGCGCGGACCACACGGAGCTCGCGCTGCAGCAGGCGGACTTGGTCCTCCGCCCGCTAGAGGTGCACCCCAGGAGAAGTGACCTCGCAGCGGGCCGTCTGCAGCTCGATGAGGAGTCTCGGTAGCTCGTCATCAATCACGGTGAACCGCTCCTCGGAAGTCGCATTGTCCTCCTGCGCCTGGTTATATACGTCCTGCAACATATGCCCCTACTTCTGGAGCATCTCGGTGGTCCGCCGCTTCATCACTTCGGGGTCCCGGAGGTCGCCGAAGAAGTCAACAATCTTGTCTGGAGAGGGTGGGGGTGACATCTCCTCCTCCCCTAGGTCCATCTCGGTGGGGGACTCCTGAACACCTGCGAGAATGAATTTAGCGAAGAAAGCGAGACGCAATCTATCAAGAATAATTGACCAACCTGACAGGGCCATGGCCGCTTTACCAGGACGCTGGCGAGAGGAACTCGGTTGCTCCTGGAAGGCTTCCATGTAGGTCAGTGTAACGGACTTCCCCAGGCCCGGGGGTGAGGAATGTTGCTTGTGATCCATGCGTCGGCGAGGAGCGAGCTGTCGAGCTTTGACAGCCTAGAAGTTTGAACCCAGGGACGGGGAGGGTCACGTCCGGTGGGGTCTACGAGCCCGGAGGGGCCGGCGAACCTGCTGGAGTGGTGCGCCGCCCCGGCGTCGCAAGGAGGGTCTCTGCGAGAAGAACCCCGAAGATTTCAATAGAGGAATTAGCGAACGAGAGAACACAGGAATCTTACCAGGCCGCGGCGAAGGGCACATGTCGATGACGCCCAGGTTGGTGGATGCCAAGTCGTCTCTTCTAGGAGAGGGGAGGCGAGCATCACCCAAAGGGCTGGGTCGTGACGAATTTCTAGTCCGCCCGGGATGCGTCTAGACGGGCTTGAGCTTCTTCCGAGAGGGGCATTTTGGGAGAGCGCAGTGGCGAGTAGTGGAGGAAAATGAAGAAAGAAAGGGTCGCCCATCACCCAAAGATGTTGGTATTTATAGCGCTGGGGATGGGGCCCACCATAGATTCATGCCAGCTCATCGTCGTCTGGAGAACAAGGAGGGTTGGATGTTTCTTCACGAGTTTAGTATAACCTCGCGAAGAGCGGGGATTGTGTACAACCCAGTGTTTGCCGACTCACGGAGAAATCAACTAAAGACGATTCAGAGAGCACTCGCCGATTCACGACGAGTATCCTGCCAGGGCACTCGCTGATTCTCCGTGAGCATCCTGCCAGGGCAATGCGAGGCGGACCAGGTATTTCACACGCGAGTAGCGAGCGGTGACGGCGTAGCGTGTGTTAAGAACCGTTCTAGGGTGCATTTAGCCAGAGCGAGCCGGGGAGGTCGCGCAGTTCTAGACTGGTGAGACAAGTGGGAGCTCGCCTCCACTCGCAAGAAGAGATCTCGCGGGCCCAGCTCGCGGAGAGGCTGGCGAGTGGCGCCCTCACGGTCCACTCGCCCAGCAGGGGTCTACAGGTGAATTTACCTTGATACCCTTGGTGGGCTGCCAATAGCCCTCCAGAACAGCGGGGTTTGGCTGTTAGCAGACCAATTTAGGGTGCGTATAGCAAAACCAAAAGGCAGAATCCCGCTATTAGCAGACCAGTTCATAAAAGGCTATAAATAGACCATGAGGGGAACCTTTGGAGAGCATTCCAGATCTTTGCTTCTCCTCAGGACGCCTTTGGTTAGCTCCTTCAGCTCTCCAAGTTGCCCAACTTCAGTCTTGGTTTGGGAGGGGAAGCGCTCAAAAGATCTTCTGGGTGTGTGGTGAGACCTCCACACTGTTGCCATGGGTCGTTTCTTTCGTTCTAATTCCTCAGTCAGGTTCCTCTGTGGGATCAGTAAGCGCTAGCTTCCCCCTCTATAGGGGCTCGAACTCCTCGTTGGGCCAAATACTGGTTTTAACACCAATGGTAGTACGCTGACTTTGGCGGGGTGTAGTGAGTTACAGGGCCAGTAGGTTACTTTATTGCGGTTTGGCAGACAATCCCTAGTAACCCACCCACGACCATAAAAGACTGGTGAAATGCCAGCAAGAGTACGCAAGAGCTCAAGGAAGTGCACCTAGGACGTGTACAACATCGTACGTAAGGTCTAGGTCTGGTAGTGTGTATACTGTTGGGGAAATGATTTATCTTAACCCCTAGAATTGAGTAGAATATAACTTCTAAGAATGAAAAGTTAGTCTAAGTAAATATGCGTCGAATAGTATTTGACGCAACGTCGAAATATAGTCGACGTTTCTCTCAGAATGAGTCGAAGTAACTCTAAGAAGAATTCGACGTAATCTTAGTCGACGTACCTCTGACTTCTAGTCGACGCATGTGATAAAGTCGACGCATCTTAGTCGACGCACCTTCCTTATTCTCCTCTCGACGTCCAGCCAGGATGAAATCGACGTTTACGTCGAATAGTAATCGACGCACGTCGATATCTATAAGTAATTCAAAAACACGCCAGATCTCTTTCCTTCTTTCTGTAGATCTGACTTTTATGGTATGTTATTATTCTTTTATAGCCGTTCTGAATCAGCCTTTCCTTCTATTTGATTCTTGGCTAATTTGATTAATATTATTATGGATATTATTTGAAATCAGAATGAATTCCTTTCCTTCTACAGAAATATTGATTATGGAAACTCTAAATCTCTTTCTAATTCTCTGTCTGCTAATTGATTATTCTCCTTTAGCAATATCTTTTAAGCAGAGCTATAAATAAGAAGGAGGTCGACAGAGAATGATAACAAGTGATCCACCATATATACATTTAAAAAAGAGGAAGAGCTCCCGGTGAAGAGTAAGAAAGCTGAGAAAAGAGATAGTGTGCTGCAGCAAAGAAAAAGCCTTCTTCTTCTCCTTCTTCTGAAGCCATTCTGCTGCAAACTCTGAAAGCTCTCACAAAAGAGAGAAAAGCTTACAATCTCCTTCTCACTATAGAAGAGAGATCATATTCACTATACTTGTGCTTCTAATCTTCTTGCTAGGAAGAAGATTCTTTCTTACATATATTGACTTCTGTTCTTCTACTTGTTCTACTTCTTCTTCTCATTCTATTTTCAAATTGTGTAAAAGAGTTTTTAAAATCTCTCTTCAAAAAATTCAGTTGTAGTGGTTCTAAGAGTCTCCTTACCAAAAGACTCAGTTTGGTTCTAAGAGTCTCCTTATCAAAAGACTCAGTCTGGTTCTAAGAGTCTCCTTATCAAAAGACTCAGTGCAAGGTAGTGAATTCCTACCAAGGGGGTAGAAGAGCGGACTACCCAAAGTTTGGGGAACCACTATATTTCCTTGTGTTGTGCTGTGATTTTCTTGTTTTCTTCTTTACTTGCTTAATTCTTGTTGGTGTGTGGGAAGCCTAAATATGTGATTATTACACACACACATATATATATATATATATATATATATAATAGCACAAAGTATTTTTAAATCTATATTCACCCCCCTCTAGAGAATTCTAGTGAGGTTAACTGTGCACTTTCAATTGGTATCAGAGCGAGGTTGATCTAAAAAGGTTAACTCCTTGATCAAAAAGATCCTACCTCTTGTATACTTATATATATATTTCTAAAAATATTTTTCACATGGCACAAATCAAAGATTATGCTTCCACCAGACCATCAATTTGCAACCTTGAAAAGTTTGCACTTTGGAAAACAAGAATTAAAATTTATCTAACCTCTATTGATGGAGAATTATTTGATGTTATCATGACAGGTCCTCCCAAGCCATTCAAGAAGGACTCAAGTGGAAAGGACACACAAACACTTGCTCCAAAGGCTGAATGGACAGATGAAGAAAAGAAAGCTCAAGCATGTGATGCCAAGGCTATGAATATCTTATTCTCAACTCTCTCAGATGAAATCTTCCAAAAGATTGCTGAATATGAGTCAGCTAAGGAAATATGGGAAGCTCTCAACAAAATGGTAGAAGGGAGTGCTGATGAGAGGAAGGATAAAAAGGCATTACTTATCTCTCAATATGAAAACTTCCAGAAGAAAGAAAATGAAAGTGTTGCTGACATGTATGCCAGATTTAGCCTCATAATAAATGAGCTAAAAACACTTGAGAAGGACATATCTCTCACTGAGATAAATGACAAATTGCTGACTTGCTTCCCTAGCTCTTGGGATTCAAGAATCTGGCCAATTAAAGACTCCAGAAGTCAAAAAGAAATCTCAACAGATGTCATGTTGGGTAAATTAAGATCTTATGAACAGCTGCTGAAAACAAGAGCTGAGAAAGAAGAGAAAGAAAAGGCTCCTCCACTCTCAAAAGAAAAGAGCATTGCTTTGAAGGCTACTGAAGGAGAACCCTCTACAAATGATGAAGAGCTGATCAATCTACTGGCCAGAAGGTTCAAGAAGTGGATCAAAACAGAAGGATCCAGAAGGAGAGACTCAAGAACCAGGTATGACAAAACTCCTAATAAAGAGATTATATGTTACTCTTGCAGGGATCCTGGACACATTGCACTTGAATATCCTAAAGAGATCAGCAATAAGAAAGATCTGAAAAGAACAGATCTAAAGAAGAAGAAGAAGAAAGAGAAAGGATTCATTGCTCAATCATGGAGTGATTCAGAATCTGAAGTGAGTACCTCATCTGAAGATGATCAGGAAAAGGCTAAGCAAGAGGAAACCTGCTTGATGGCTACTGAAAAGCCTGAAGATACATCTCTGGTAAATATATTTGATGATATAGATTTCTCTTCCACTGATTTCAAAAATAGTTTCAAAGAACTCTGTTTAGATCTAGTCAAATCTGAGAAAGAAGTAAAGAAACTAAGAAATGAACTAAACAATCTCAAACAAATAAATACACAACATAAAAGCTATGAGCTAAGTCTAGAACTCTCAGAGGAACAACTAAATAAAATCAATACTGAAAATCAAGCACTAAGAAATGAGCTAGCAAAGGCAAAAGCTTTTGAAGACTCTCTAAATGGTAGAAGTCAGAAGCTCAAGAATATCTCTAACAATCTCACTGATAGATTTAGACAACTTGAATATAACATTGAACCCAAACCTCAATCTCCCAGCAAATCTGTCTGGAGACATCCTATTCACTTCACTAGGAAAAATCACTTGACAGGAGAAAGATCACAAGAAAATTCAGAAACAACCACTGTGTTTAACAAAAATAGTCCCACTATGTATGAAGGAATCCTAGGAAAATATCCTCTGAAAAGAAACAAACTTGTGTCGAATTATTATCGACGTGCGTCAAATTCTACTCAACGCAACTTCTTCCATGCATCGATTCCAGATCAACGCAATTTAGAGAAGGCGTCGAATATATTTCGACGCAACTCTCAACATACGTCGAATGGATATCGATGCATAAAACCTCAGAGTAACTTAAATACAGGACATAGCTATTCTTCAAAAACCTTCCATCTTAACCCCCATTCAGGACCCTTTCATCCTGATCAAAACTTTCATCCTAACCAAAACTTCTATCCTAATCAAAAATCCTTTCATAATCAAAATTACTATCCTGATTATAACTTTTATCCTAACCAAAATTTTTATCCTAATCAAAATGTTTATCCTAATCAACACCACTATCCCTCTCCAAACTCAAAATCTCATAATCTAAAAATAGTCAGATGTTATATCTGCAATAAAACTGGCCACATTGCCAAACAATATTGGTACAATCAATCTAATTGATTATAAAAATTAGTCCAACACTGTCTTAGAAAACATTAGGAGCAGGAAGAAATAATCTCTCAAGGGAAAAACCCAAAATTTCTTAGGAAAATGAAAGCCACGTCGAGTTTTTATAATCAACGCACCGTCGATAACTATCAATAATAACTTAAATCAACGCATGCGTCGACTCCAATCGACGTATACGTCGATATGAAACCCTAACATCTTACCTCAGATTGTATCGACGCTTACGTCGAATTCCACTCAACGTAACGACGACTTCATGAAAAAGAGCGGCAATACTAAAATCTTTTCGGTCACATCCACTGTAGTACCGAATATGCCTCGAATTGTGTCTCATTTCGACGTTTCACCTGACTTAAATAGACTCTTCAGTTAGAAATCCTCTCGCACTCTGCATCTTTCATCCCTCTTACCTCTCAGTCCAGCCATTTCTTCCACCTTCTCACTGACCTACAATGGCTCCCAAGATAAACTCTGGGTTCGATATTGACCTCAAATCCTTCCAAGCCGCCGCAGAAAATTATAAGAGCATCATAGCTCTCTTCACTGAAGCTGGTTTGGATAAGCTCATCTCCACAAGATGCAAGCTCCTGGAGACAGAACTCACAGAGCTGATGACTCATGTTCAGATATCTAAACAAGGAGAAATCACAGGAACAATCCATGAGACACCTGTCTCAATTTCTGCAGAACACATTAGGACCACCTTTGATCTACCATCAGGTATAGTCCAATATTATCTTTGTTCAAATAGGGAAAGCAAATCATTTTCTAAAGAATAACTAGAATAATTCTCCTATCAGGTGATGAACCTGTGGAACTTACCCCAGATGAAATAAAGAACCTGTTAACCACCATGAAGTTCTCCAAAGATAGACCAATCCACCTGAAGAAAATAGACTTCTCTGATGAGTACAGACTATTGGCAGACATATTAGGGAAAATACTACAATGTAAGATCTCTGCCCATGATGCAGTGCCCAGGCAGCAACTAAATTTCATGGGGGCCCTTGTGCTGAAGAAGAAGGTAGACTGGGCAAGCTGCCTGCTTAAAATGATAGGCTTTAAATATTCTGACAAAGAGAATGCCTACATGAGAATCATGAGCCAAGTACTCTTCCACTCCTTCCCTGACCTATGTAGGTCAAAAGTAATCCCCATTCCACCTGGCAATAGAATGTCCATAGCTCTCTTCTCAAAATGGACCAGGCAAATTCCCAAGCCTGGTTCCATTTCTGAAAGGACTCCATCTCCTCCTAACTCTCCTGCTCATCCATCTTCACCTCCTCCTCCTCTTCATACAGACATCTCTTCTGTACCACCATCATCCACACCTTCCCAAATACCAACTCAATCACCTTCTCACACCTCATCTATTCCTCCACCTCCTCCATCAAATACACCTCATCCAAATGATACAGTCCCTTCTCCACCTTCATCACATACACCTATGAAAGTGCACAGTTAACCTCACTAGAATTCTCTAGGGGGGGGGGGGGTGAATAGAGATTAAAAATATTTTGTGCAAAGTTAATATATATATGTGTATGATCACAGATTAGAGTTTCCCACTCACACCAACAAGAATTAAACAAATAAAGAAAGTAAATGCAAGAAAAGAAATCACAGCACAACACAAAGAGGTATAGTGGTTCCCCAAACTTTGGGTAGTCCACTCTTCTACCCCCTTGGTAGGAAATTCACTATCTTGTACTGAGTCTTTTGATAAGGAGACTCTTAGAACCACCCTGAGTCTTTTGACAAGGAGACTCTTAGAACCAACTGAGTCTTTTGAAAAGGAGACTCTTAGAACCAGTACACTGAATTTTTTGAAGAGAGATTCTAAAAACTCTTTTACAATGTTTAAGTAAGAATAAGAAAGAAGAAAGAAATAAGAACAAGAATGAATCTTCTTCCTAGCAAGAAGATTGGAAGCACAAGAAGTGAATTAAATCTTTCTTCTATAGAGAGAAGAAGATTTGTAGCTTTTCCCTCTTATGTGGGAGCTATCAAAATTTGCAGCACAGTGACTTCAGAAGCAGGAGAAGAAGAATGCTTGAATATTGCTGCAGGGCTATTTCTCAATTCTCTCTTTATCACTTGGGAGCTTTTCCTCTTTTTCAATGAGTAAAAATGGTGGATCCCTCCTTGTTCTTTCTGTCGACCTCCTTCACATATATATATAGCTCTGTTCATTCAAATAATACTCATAGGAGGAAAATTAATTATCAGACAGAGAATTAGAAGGATAGAAACATTTCCATAGTTAGCATACCAATAGAAGGAAAGAATTCATTCCAATTTCAAATAATGTCCATAATGAATTTTATCAAATTAGCCAAGAATCTAATAGAGGAAAAGAAAGATTCAGAACGACTATAAGACATAAATTGATTCCATATAAATCAGATCTATAAGATAAGGAAAGAGATCTGGCTATTTTGAATTCTGTCATAAAGATCGACGTGCGTCGATTACTATTCGACGCAAGCGTCGAATACATCCTGTCTGGACGTCGAGAGGAGAATAAGTAAGGTGCGATGACAAAGGTGCGTCGACTACATTAGATGCGTCGACTGGAAATCAGAGTAGCGTCGACAACACATACGTCGAAGTTTCCTAAAGTTACTTCGACTCATTCTGAAGGAAACGTCAACTACATTTCGACGTTGCGTCGAATACCATTCGACGCATATTTACTTAGCCTTATTTTTCATTCTTAGAATTCATATTTAACTCTTTTTCAGGGGTTAAGAGAAATCATTTTCCCAACAATCTCCCCATATTTGTCTTAACCCTATTTAGAGAGAAATTGTATTTAGCATATAACTAACATAGCAAAGCATTTGTACAGATAATGAAGATTTCACACAATCAGAAGCAAACTTCATGTTCAGACCAAGCATAAAGTATATGAAGCATTGTTTTCAAGTATTATTCAGGAGGGGTAGGAGGAGTCTTTCTTTTTCTCTTGAATACTATTGTGGATTGCTCTTTCCCAGTAGCAGGTGACTCCCTCAGCTCCCCTGGGTCTCAGCCATTTCTCCCCCTGAGTCTCAGCTCCCCTGCCCCTGACTCCTGAGCCCCTTCTTCAGCCATCACAGCATCTGGCTCTTTCTCTTTTCCAGCATCAGCTTCATTTCCTTTTTCAGTTCCAGCAACTGGTTCATTTTCTTCTTGATTTATAGCAGTATTCAGCTCTTTCTCACCTTCTTCCTTTTCAACCTCATTTTCTGCTCTGCTTCCCTCCCCTTATAGTAGTGCCACTTGATTTGCAGCATCTCTTGCTATGTTGAGTACCTCTATTATTTGTTCATCATTGTGTAGCTCAGGTACTATCTCATTTCCAATTGTCTTGAGCAGTGCAAGACTGTCAGATTTTGAAGAAGGAGGGGATTTGTGTGAGGGAGGTTTAAGATTGGAGGGCTGCTCTTCATCTAGCTTCTCCCCCTTCTTGACCTTCTTGGCCAAGGAGGTTAAGAAAGACTTGGTAACTCTTGAGGAAGAGAGAGAGTTCTTCAGACTTTGCACAGAGGCACTGACCCCATCTATTTGGGTGTGCATGTGTAGGATTGAGGAATGAATCTGGGAGAAGTGCTCATCCAACATTGCTTGGAATGTTTGAGCTGCTGATGCAATGCACTGAGTGAGGAGAGCTTCAGTGGATGCAGATGGTTCATGTTGTGGTTGGGGATGAGGAGAGAGTGGTGAAGGTGGTGATGAGGCCGGAGAGAAGTTAGTTGATACATGAGGTATGGGTGATAAAGGAGGTGGAGAGGATGAGAAAGTAAGAGGAGGAGGAGGTGGATAAGCTGCTGTTTGAGGAGCAGGTGTTTGAGAAGAGGTAGGTAGAGTAGGAGTTGTGAGGGTGGTAGAGACTATTTGAGTGGATGATGGTGGTAGAGAAGAATTGTCTCTTTGAGGAGAAGGAGGAGGAGATGGATGAGTAGGAGAGTTAGGAGGAGAGGGAGTCCTTTCAGGAATGGAACCAGGCTTGGGGATTTGCCTAGCCCATTTGGAGAAGAGGGCAATAGACATCCTCTTTTCAGGAGGGATATGAATTCCTTTTGACCTACGGAGGTCAGGGAAGGAGTGGAAGAGTACTTGACTCATAATCCTCATGTAGGCATTCTCTTTGTGAGAATATCTAGAGCCTATCATCTTGAGCAGACAGCTGGCCCAGTCTATTTTCTTATTCAATACAAGAGCCCCCATGATGTTCAGTTGCTGCTTGGGCACTGCATCATGGGCAGATATCTTACATAGTAGTATCTTTCCTACTATATCTGCTAGTAGTCTATACTCCTCCGAAAAGTCTATTTTCTTTAGATGGGTTTGTTTATCCCTTGAAAACTTCATGATGGTTAGCAGATGTTTGATTTCATCAGGTGTGAGGTCTATAGATTCATCACCTAATAAAGGAATAATTTAGACTTGTTTAGTCATTCTTTTAGAAGCTCATTTTCTTTCCTTATTTCATTTGAACAAAGAGGATATTAGGATATACCTGATGTAAGATCAAAGGTGGCCCTAATATGTTCTGCTGAGATTAAGACTAGTGTCTCATATAGTGTTCCCTGGATTTCTCCTTGTTCAGATATCTGAACATGAGTTATTAGCTCTATGAGCTCTGATTCCAGGAGCTTGCACCTAATGGATATGAGCTTGTCCAGTCCTGCTGCAGTAAAAAGAGCAATGATGCTCTTATAGTTTTCTGCGGCTGCTTGGAAAGACTCAAGGTCAATGTCGAAGCCTGAGTTGATTTTGGGAGCCATTTTAGGTCAGTGAAAGAGAGAGGAAAAATTGGCTGGTATGAGGAGTAAGAAGGATGAAAGATGCAGAGTCGTGAAGGCTTCTAACTGAAGAGACTATTTAAGTCTGGTGAAGCGTCGAAACTGGACTTAATTCGAGGCTTATTCGGTATTTTAGTGGATGTGACTGAAAGTATTGTCGCTCGTTTTATGAAGTCGACGTTACATCGATAGGGGATCGACGTTACTTTGACTGAAGGAGATCAGTGCCAGCGTCGAGGTCTTCTCGACGGTGCGTCGATTATAAGTCGATGTGACTTTTAATTTTCCTAAAAGTTCTAGGTGTTTTATTTCTTTTCATCTCTTCCTAGCCCTAAAGATTTCTAAGTCAGTCTTGGACAACTTTCTATAGATAGTTTGATTGATTGTGCCAACATTGTTTGGCAAGGTGTCCAGTTTTATTACATATATAACATTTGATTATCTTAGTATTGTGAGAATTTAAGTTTAGAGAGGGATGGAAGTGTTGATTAGAATAGAAGGTTTGATTAAGATGGGAATTTTGTTTAGGATAAACATTTTGGTTAGGATAAAGGTGTTGATTTGGATAAAAATCATGATTGGGATGAATGGGTCCTGAATATGGGTTAGGATGAAAGGCTTTTGGAGAAAAGGTATTTAAGTTGCTCTGAACTTTTGTGCGTCGATATCTATTCGACGCATGTTGATAGTCGCATCGATTTGTATTCGGCGCTTTATCCAGATGGCGTCGATCTGATTTCAACGCATAGAGAAAATTGCGTCGATTGGAAGTCGACGTGCTTTTGTTCAAGCGTCTAGAAGAGGTCGAGGCATCTGAGAGGTTGCGTTGAGTATAAGTCGATGCACTATCATTTATGCGTCGATATGAAGTCGACGCAATTGTATCTTCAATTTTCATTTTACCTTTTTCTGCTTTTACTCCTTTATGTGTTGTTTTTCTTGGATTAGTTGTTTCTTCAGATGAAGTTTGTGAGTAATCAGCTGAATAATATGAAGTCTCATCAAATTCCTTTATTTCTTTGAAGGAGTTTTCTTCCTTATCTTGTGGGTCTTTTTCTTGGTTTGTCCATTTGACAGGTTTAGTGAATTTTACAGGGCTCATCCAAGCAGGTTTGTTGGATGGAATTAGGCTGATTAATGGATCAGCCCCTAGCCCAAGATTCTTGTGTCTTATTTTTTGTTTTTCTGTGATTTCCTTAAGAGTTTGGCTTCTCATTTTTATTGATTCTTCAAAGGCCTTTGCCTGGGATACCTTATCCTTAAGGAACTGATTTTCTATTTTAGCCTTTTCTACCTCCTTTTCTATGATGTTAGCCCTTAATTCATAATCTTTAGAGCATTTAACTTCTCTATTTCTCTGGTTTTTAGCTACATTGATTTGTTCTTTTAAATCTTTAATTTCTTGTGTTGCTTTTAGTTGATCTAGACACATTCCCATAAAATCATTTCTGAAGTTATCACTTTGAAAATCTATTTTATCAAACATGCTTACCTCATCCTTATCCTCAGATTCCTCTATGAGAATAAGGCTATCTTCTTTTTCATCTTCAGAAGATATGCTTTCTTCTGATCCTGTCTCACTCCATGATTTAGCACTATCATTATTCTTTGATCCTTCAAGGGCCATCAAGCATAGATCTTCTTGCTTAGATTCTTCATTGTCACTCTTGGAAGAGGAACTGTCCTCAGAGTCTGTTTCACTCCAGGCTTCTGCAATAAGGCCTCTTTCTTTCTTCTTCTCCTTTTTCTTGGGATCTTTCTTTTTCAAAACTTTCTTTGTCTCAGCATTCTCTGGACATTCTGGGGCAATATGTCTAGATTTCCTGCAAGAATAACACACAATTTCTATAGTGGGAGTTTTATCATACCTTGGTTTTGACTCCCTTCTTCTTGATCCCCCTGTCTTGACCAATTTCTTAAATCTTCTGGCCAGCAAACTGAATAGTTCTTCTTCAGTGATAGGAGTCCCTTCTTCTGTTGCCTTTAAAGCTATGTTCCTATCTTTTGAGGAGATTGGAGTGTTTTCTCTTCTCTTCTTCTCTTCTCTAGTTTTCAGCAGTTGCTCATAGGATTTGAGTTTTCCTAAGAGAGCATTTGTTGAGATTTCCTTTTGTCCTCTTGTGTCTCTTATTGCCCATGTTCTTGAGTCCCATGAACTAGGGAGACTCATTAGCAATTTGTCATTAATCTCAGTGAGAGAGATCTCTCTATCCAAGTTTTTCAATTGATTGATGATTAGACTGAATCTGTCATACATCTCAGAGATACTCTCTTCATTTTTCTTTTGGAAGTTCTCATATTGGGAGATCAATAGAGCCTTCTTATCTTTCTTTTCATCAGCACTTCCTTCCACCATCTTTGTAAGAGCATCCCAAATTTCTTTGGCTGATTCACAGTCAACAACCCTTTGAAAGATGTCATCTGAGAGGGTTGAGACAAGTATGTTCATGGCCTTTAAATCACATGTTCTTGCCTTCTTCTCATCTTCTGTCCATTCAGATCTTGGAACAAGTGTTTGTGTGACATTGCCATTTGCATCCTTTATATATGGATTTGGGGGACCTGTCACAGTAATATTAAACAAGTTATCATCAATAGAATTCATATAAATTCTAATTCTTGTTTTCCAAACTGCAAATTTTTCAAGATTGCACATTGGTGGTCTGGTGAAGCATAATCTTTGATTTGTGCCATGTGAAAAATAATTGTTAGAAATATATATATATGAAAGGTAGGACCTTTTTGATCAATGAGTTATCCTTTTTAGATCAACCTCCCTCTGATACCAATTGAAAGTGCACAGTTAACCTCACTAGAATTCTCTAGAGGGGGGGGGGGGGGGTGAATAGAGATTAAAAATATTTTGTGCAAAGTTAATATATATATGTGTATGATCACAGATTAGAGCTTCCCACACACACCAACAAGAATTAAACAAATAAAGAAAGTAAATGCAAGAAAAGAAATCACAGCACAACACAAAGAGATATAGTGGTTCCCCAAACTTCGGTTAGTCCACTCTTCTACCCCCTTGGTAGGAAATTCACTATCTTGTACTGAGTCTTTTGATAAGGAGACTCTTAGAACCACCCTGAGTCTTTTGACAAGGAGACTCTTAGAACCAACTGAGTCTTTTGAAAAGGAGACTCTTAGAACCAGTACACTGAATTTTTTGAAGAGAGATTCTAAAAACTCTTTTACAATGTTTAAGTAAGAATAAGAAAGAAGAAAGAAATAAGAACAAGAATGAATCTTCTTCCTAGCAAGAAGATTGGAAGCACAAGAAGTGAATTAAATCTTTCTTCTATAGAGAGAAGAAGATTTGTAGCTTTTCCCTCTTATGTGAGAGCTATCAGAATTTGCAGCAGAGTGACTTCAGAAGCAGGAGAAGAAGAATGCTTGAATATTGCTGCAGGGCTATTTCTCAATTCTCTCTTTATCACTTGGGAGCTTTTCCTCTTTTTCAATGAGTAAAAATGGTGGATCCCTCCTTGTTCTTTCTGTCGACCTCCTTCATATATATATATATAGCTCTGTTCATTCAAATAATACTCATAGGAGGAAAATTAATTATCTGACAGAGAATTAGAAGGATAGAAACATTTCCATAGTTAGCATACCAATAGAAGGAAAGAATTCATTCCAATTTCAAATAATGTCCATAATGAATTTTATCAAATTAGCCAAGAATCTAATAGAGGAAAAGAAAGATTTAGAACGACTATAAGACATAAATTGATTCCATATAAATCAGATCTATAAGATAAGGAAAGAGATCTGGCGATTTTGAATTCTGTCATAAAGATCGACGTGCGTCGATTACTATTTGACGCAAGCGTCGAATACATCCTGTCTGGACGTCGAGAGGAGAATAAGGAAGGTGCGATGACAAAGGTGCGTCGACTACATTAGATGCGTCGACTGGAAATCAGAGTAGCTGTAAGATCCCCCTCCCGGAACACACAACACGACCGATGGGAATCTTATGCCCAGGACAGCCGCCTTGCGGAAGCGCAAGCACACGAGCTATCCTCCCCCACAAGACGCCTATCCTGCCGGCTAAACCAACTACACAGCACCAACCCATCAATGAAAGAAAGTATTAAAAGCCAAAGATTCACAATAAGTAAGAATGTCCAAATCAGAGTAATCAGCTAAATGCCCCAAGGGCTACATCTCAAAACACTCACCCGCCTCTGTCACTAACGGCAGCTAAGGTACCATAAACCCCAGCCCTGCACACCTGACCCGGCTGGCCTCCGGTGCTGAACGCTGCTACACATCTGAATGTGCTCCTAAAAAGAGGGAGGTAGCAACCGTTAGTCATAAAGACTAAGTGGCTTCCCATCCGCTCCCCCGGCGACTCCAAGGCACCGGGCGGAAGGAAAGGAAGAAAAGCTGCAATATAACAGTAATATATACAAAGCAGGTGACGGGGAAAGTAAACTAGTATATACACAAATTCTAAGCTACACAAGTGTAAAAGGGGCTAATCTAATCATGTATAAGCAGGAGTATAATAAAGGTGTACAGCAGTAAATAAACAGTAAGTAAAGCAGGTAAAGCAAGGAAGTAAGAACAGTAGCGACTAGTAATCAATCTCGTACCCTAACTTATATGAATGCCCATACAAACTTATAAGTTAGGATTTCTAGGAATTATAACTCATCATATAAAAGAGCCCATACTAATTTATATGATGAGGATCTGCAAGTGCGTATGCTATGCTTATGCTATGAATGATTATGCAATGAACTCACACACACGACTCTGTGCACACAAACCTTTGTAGTTCCCTCTATTTGAGAGGAAGCCAACCTCTCGGGTACCAACCGCTGTGACATACGGTGGTAGCGGACTGGGCTGTCCACTCCTAGGCGGGTATACACTCTACCAGGCCTAGACCGCACGTACGCCTCGACGCTAAACAACCGCGGAGCTCTGTGTACTCTTTGCTGGAGTCCACCAGACTGTGAGCCAAGTGAGAGGTGTCTTCGGGGAACTGTCGTCCCGACACGCAGCCAAGCTGGCCCCTTAGACCCCTACACACCCGCTAAGTCAACGTACCGCGGTCGGAGTGACGACCTGCCTAGTACCGAAGACCTGCCACATTTCTGAGAATGTTACCGGGATAATCATCCCCTTGAGGTTCCCGCTCGTCTAACCGGGCACCACAACCCTGCCACTCCCGCATCTGGGAGGAGATACATAAATCCAATCTTACCTTACTATGGCTACTCTTGCCTACTTTAAATGTTATTGCAGTTTAGGGTTAATCTTGGACTTTCCGAGGGTTACCCTGTAAGGGGCTCGCTACGGTACTAGGAACTACAATGGGATGACACCTCAAAGTTCCCTTTCTCAATACACTTAGTACTATTGGAATTTACCCTTAAGATTACCCTCTAATCATTACACTTGAGTTAAACCTCAGTCCTTTATGACCCTCTAAGGGGAAAGACGATCTTTCGTCAATCCCGAGCACAGCCTTACCCATAGCTCACCAAGCACTCTCATCACCTAAACTCCTTTTTGGTGACCTCAACCTCTTCATCCAAATCAGGTACACCAACTACCTCCCATTCCCACCTAATGGTCTACAAGTTAACTCCATTCTACCGTTTTACTACTCGCAGACCAAATGAGTTATATGAACCACATAAGGGGAGGTACTACAAATAGTCCTCTAATTGACTCAAGATTATTACCAGAAGACTATCATGATATTATAAGACTAAACTCGGCTTTTACTCAAGGGTTGTTTCTCATCCAACCCTGTTAGATTCAAGTTCCTCCACCACTAGGAGGGTATGAACACTACTAGTCCTAGGCCTCTGTACGCCTCGACGCTAAGAACACACAGCGGAGACCCTGCGTACTGCTCGACGCTAAGAACACACAGCGGAGCCTTCAAGGACACAGAAGGGGACTTGGGTAGGTGAGCACCAAAAGTCCAACCCAACCGGTCTAGAATCTAACTGTCGGCTTCCGTCGGTGTCACGACTAGCAAGCCCGTAGACCCGCCATAAGTAATCCTCCAACCAGGTTCCATACACCACCAGGTGTAAGCCATGCAACCCATGTGCTCCCCATGCACAACCCGTGCTCATAAGCACCCAAGGACTCCCAAGCGGAGTCTTATTACATTTCACTTCTTGCACGCTTAGCCGATGTTACCCATCCCGAGTTGTCGCAACTCTCGTGCGGTGGTGTGCATATATTATGACAATCATTCTATACGACCCTGTAGGACTACTTGCGGGAATGACGTCATATTCCCCCTTTTTACAAATTATATGCAAGACCCAACATAACTTCTCATCCCACCCTCATACTCAATTCACAAGTATTACGAAAAACTCAAACTATTAATCTTGTTGAGGGTTCAGCACCATTATTCATGCATCATGATAACTTATAACCGAATATTTGATCAAGGGCTTATATCAACCCGACTCCTATGAGATCCCCCGTGTTATCCCATAATCATTACCTTGAAAATTTCCCCATTTTCAAGCCTTGTCTATATTTACCAATGTTATTTGCAACACAACAAATTTATAAGAAGAGTCTAACAATATTACCGTATATATATAAAATCCAACATTCATAATTCTGATCGGGGGTGGTCTCAATACCATTAGGCACATGTCCACCAAATTTTACGATCATCCGATAAGTAATTTGAGAGGAATCCAAACACTTGACCCCACCGGAATACTTATGTATTCAATAACTATAACAAATGTTAGTACTTTACATTCTTCCTTTCACCTTCTTAATCGTAATTATCATCACAAGATTCATTGCGTTTAGCATTCAAATCGTTTACCTTTAATCGTAATTTTTATGTTCCTCACATGTATTCTTCCCAACGTGCAACATAATTCAAGCACAATTAAAAAATCACACTATAGCATTTATCACGATCGTAGTAGATAAAATACTTTACCGAATGTTTTCCACTATCCAACCTAGTGGTACTAACAATATGTGAAGTATTAAAATCTTCACCATCATACTCCTAGCAAATTCCCCAATCCAACCAGGGTGAGTAAATATATTAACAACACGAGATTACTCAACGACATTCCTTGCAACATAGACGATTTAACCTTCATAATCATGTTCCCAAGATTTATCACGTTCAAAGGGGTGAACTTTAAAATATCAACATAAGAGCATCAAGATTCATAAATACCCAGTTAACATATACTCATCTAAAAAAATTATGAAACTTCACAGGACTAATCACAACTATATAAAGAATACCTCTACCAATTATTGAAACCATGAACATAATGACACTGTTTACTAAAACTGACATTCTGGGAGCTATACTTATCCAAGAATTATGTGCTACCCCATTTTGAAAAGCTAAGAGCAAGGGCTACAACTCTTACGTTGAGACGGTGACCCAGATCTAAGTATTTAATGCATAAAATTGGACCTGAAGTCAGTTGTGTAAAACTGGGCAGAAAACAGAGAACAATAACACAATTCAGCTCTCTGGACAGTCCACTCGACTGGACTTTTAGGGAACAACAGGTCACCCCAGAAAACGTGTAACCTATCGTTGGAAAGCTCTTTCCGAGGGCTACAACATTTATGTTGAGCCCGAAACCTAGTTCCAGTGGGGTCAGGCCCAGAAACTGGCTTGAACCCAGCTGCGCACAATTTTCCTTAATAGCTACGTGCAAGTTATAAATTGAATCTGATTTAACAGGGAGCTGTCATCACATTTATGCAAGTTATAAATTGACCATGATTAACAGGGAGCTTTCATCACATTTATCATACCTAATTAACAATCCTAATAACAGAGGATTATTCATCGTCTCCCCAAACATGATTTAGGTCATTATATATATATATAATTGAAATCCAATTAATCAGGGAACTTCATTATCATCCCAAATGCCAAATGAATATATATAATTGAAATCCAAATTGCAGGGAACTATTCATTATCATCCCAATTGCAATTTAGGGCAACGCCTTCTCTCCTCCCATGCACCCTCACGAGGCCTTCGATTATCACGACACCAACGCCCCACGTTCGTATTGAAGCGGGGAGTTGAATGAGGGCATTTTCACGGCGATCGGCGCCCTACGGCGAAAACCCTAACGCGGCCTTTTTCCTACGGAGCTTCATCACGCTCGCAAATCGACTCAATTGAGTTCGATATCTCGCCTAGCGGATCTAAGAAAACTAGCACCAAGGGAGAGGGGAGGAAGTCACCTGATTTCCGGCCGACGTTCGCAGTGGTCTCCTCCGCGGCATGGCGGCAGTTGGCCAAGACTGATTAAAAGGTCCTGATCCACAGAAATATCCAACATGTAATCAGTCAACATTACCCAACTAAAAAGAAAGAAAACAACAGACAATCATGAAAAGTTAACAAATTAATAATTTCCCAAAGACTCTCATCCTTTGATTCATAAAGAGAAACTGATTGCAGACGGCCCCAGGACTACCATATAAAATTTCTTCCCTGGTATAGGAGTATAAATGGCAGCAAATAGGAATAGGAATAGGAATATAAATAGGAATCCCCCCTGTAAGATAGGACCAAGGACAAGTATTCCATCAATACACCCACTCACCCATGCGCCTAAACACTTCTTTGTTAAGCATTGGTGACACAACACAACACACATACATGAATACACATTCATTGCACACGTTAGATTAGGCTACTCACAACCCATCCCATTACCTACTCAAGTGCACATGACACTTTACTGCTAGCACAGCACACACTTGTGCACATCCTTCACAAGTGCTACTCATCTCAACCCAGTTGCTGCACACAATAAAACATCCCCCAACACAGTCACTGCACAAATTAAGGATAGAGACACAACACGTACACAACATAAGTGCACATGCACAACCACTAAGCATTTTAGAATAGGGACATTGAAAGATACACAGCACCGCACCACACGCACATACCCACTACACGATTTAGAATAGGTTACCCAGCAATTAAACAACATCAAAGCCCCAAAACAGCCGGCTTACCATAAAAACGAGGAAACCCAAACCGATGACCGACCATTGAGGACTTACCCTAACTCGATTAAGAGCAAGAAAACTTAGATTAAGTAAAGAAGAAGAACATGAAACTTACTGCGTAGGTCGCAAACAACCGAGCCCCGATTCCGCCTGAGAATCGAGTTCACTAGTCCCAAATCCTCAAAAATCTTCTCCAAAGCTTCGATTCCAACCTTCAAGAACACCTTCTACTCGAAATCTCAAGGGAACAGAGAGTTTGAGACGGGAGAAGAGGAGGGGGGAGAGCTTCGGCCATGGGAGAAGCTAGAGAGAAGATCGGAACAAGGAGGTGGAGTTCGGCCATGGAGGAGACGCTGCTGCTTGAGGAGACGGGGCGGCGGTTTGGAGAGCTCACCGGAGGAGTATGCGCCGGAGAAGGCTCGCCGTGAGGAGCGGCGCCGGAGGAGAGGAAGAGGGATCGGTGGGAGGGGAGGGGGTTTCCGCCGTCGGGCTGCTGCAGGGAAGGCGTCGGGTGAGGTTTTGCTAACCTAATCGTAATAATGTGTATATATATATAATATGTATTATATAATAATAATAATAATAATAATACTATTATTATTATTAATGCAATTAAACGCTCGCGCAACGCTCTAGAATGCTCAGAATTTATCCCATACGGGCTCGTTACGACCGTCTCGCCGATACGCATCTATCGGAATAGACCACGATCAAATCCGAGTTCGTCTGCTCATTTTACGCTCTCCGGAGCGTTTACGGCCTAATTTACACAAATGTCAAAAACCCTTCAAACGACGTCGGAATCGCAAACGGATAGATTCGTTGAACTCGTACTATTATTACGAGTCTAACAAGACTGATTGTGGTCGATTGAGAGGTCGTTTGGTCAATTTCACCATTTTGGATAAATATGCTATTCGCAGACCACATTAATAAATTCGCCGATTCTCATCAGAATCGAGCGCGGACAGTTTTGTTGAACTCGTATAGGCTTCACGAGTCTAACAAAACTGACTGGGGGTGAATACCGAGACCGTCTGCTGCATATCGCCTTTTGGATAAATATGATATTCGCAGACCGTGTCATTTGAGCTAACGTACGCACTATAATTCCTTCAAGGCAGTACGCCTCCTTCGAGTTTTATTGCTCAAATTATATTCTCCGGACAGCTCGGATCCCGATACAGCAAACATCGAGACAAGGAATAGAAATGGTATTCGCCGCGTTCGTCGAGTGCACTTCCCCGGCTCAGGTGCAAGCCTGGCCCTCAGTACACCCCGAGCCCGAGTCAACTCGCTTGACTCAAACACGCGCACAAGGGGTCTAGCTCGAATCAGGATGTTACAATAGCGTCGACAACACATACGTCGAAGTCTTCCTAAAGTTACTTCGACTCATTCTGAAGGAAACGTCGACTACATTTCGACGTTGCGTCGAATACCATTCGACGCATATTTACTTAGCTTTATTTTTCATTCTTAGAATTCATATTTAACTCTTTTTCAGGGGTTAAGAGAAATCATTTTCCCAACAACCTCCACCATTATATCCTCCTCCATTGTCTCCTCCTCCTCCAACACAACATGAACCATCTCCATCCACTGAAAACCTCATCACCCAGTGTATCCAGTCAGCAGCCCAAAAGTTTCAGGACTTGCTGGATGGACACTGCTCTCAAATTCACTCCTCCATCATGCACATGCAAACCCAAATAGATGGGGTCAATGCCTCTGTGCAAAACCTGAAATCCTCTATCTCTTCATCTAGGGTCACCAAGTCTTTCTTCACCTCCTTGGCTAAGAAGGTCAAGAAGGGGGAGAAGTTAGATGAAGAGCAGATCTCCATCCACAAAACTCCCTCTCACAAAACCCCTCATTCTTCAAAATCTGACAGTTTAGCTCTACTCAAGACCATTGGGAATGAAGTAGTACCAGAGCTACATACTGAAGAGCAGATATCAAATGTACTGATTATAGCAAGAGAAGCTGCACAACAAGTGGATCTATTGCAAGGGGAGGCAAGTAGAGCAGAGAATGAAGCTGACGAGGAAGCTGAAGCTCAGGGGGAGCCAGATGCTGGAATACCTGAAACTGGAGATGAAAGAGAAACTGAAGAAGAAGCAAAAGGCTCAAAGGAAGGTCCATCCTAGGGGGAGCAAACTACTTTGACTCAGGGGGAGCAAATTGCTGAGACTCAGGGGGAGCTGAGGGAATCACCTACTGCTGAGAAGGAGCAACCCACAAAAGTATTCACTAGAAAAAGAAAAACTCCTCCTACCCCTGAACAATGATGATATACTCTATTTTAACAATTGTCTATGCTTAAATGCTGATTAGTCAACTAAACATGAAAGTTATTTATATAATTTCTTATTCTATCTTCTTCTGATTGCTTAGCATATTTCTTCTCTATATAAATGCTTTATTGAGATGATTAAATACTGATACAATTTTTCTCTAAATAGGGTTAAGACAAATAGGGGGAGATTGTTGGGGAAATGATTTATCTTAACCCCTAGAATTGAGTAGAATATAACTTCTAAGAATGAAAAGTTAGTCTAAGTAAATATGCGTCGAATAGTATTCGACGCAACGTCGAAATATAGTCGACGTTTCTCTCAGAATGAGTCGAAGTAACTCTAAGAAGAATTCGACGTAATCTTAGTCGACGTACCTCTGACTTCTAGTCGACGCATGTGATAAAGTCGACGCATCTTAGTCGACGCACCTTCCTTATTCTCCTCTCGACGTCCAGCCAGGATGAAATCGATTATGGAAACTCTAAATCTCTTTCTAATTCTCTGTCTGCTAATTGATTATTCTCCTTTAGCAATATCTTTTAAGCAGAGCTATAAATAAGAAGGAGGTCGACAGAGAATGATAACAAGTGATCCACCGTATATACATTTGAAAAAGAGGAAGAGCTCCCGGTGAAGAGTGAGAAAGCTGAGAAAAGAGATAGCGTGCTGCAGCAAAGAAAAAACCTTCTTCTTCTGAAGCCATTCTGCTTCAAACTCTGAAAGCTCTCACAAAAGAGAGAAAAGCTTACAATCTCCTTCTCACTATAGAAGAGAGATCATATTCACTATACTTGTGCTTCTAATCTTCTTGCTAGGAAGAAGATTCATTCTTATATATATTGACTTCTGTTCTTCTACTTGTTCTACTTCTTCTTCTCATTCTATTTTCAAATTGTGTAAAAGAGTTTTTAGAATCTCTCTTCAAAAAATTCAGTGGTAGTGGTTCTAAGAGTCTCCTTACCAAAAGACTCAGTTTGGTTCTAAGAGTCTCCTTATCAAAAGACTCAGTCTGGTTCTAAGAGTCTCCTTATCAAAAGACTCAGTGCAAGTTAGTGAATTCCTACCAAGGGGGTAGAAGAGCGGACTACCCAAAGTTTGGGGAACCACTATATTTCCTTGTGTTGTGCTGTGATTTTCTTGTTTTTCTTCTTTACTTGCTTAATTCTTGTTGGTGTGTGAGAAGCCTAAATCTGTGATTATTACATATATATATATATATAATAGCACAAAGTATTTTTAAATCTCTATTCACCCCCCTCTAGAGAATTCTAGTGAGGTTAACTGTGCACTTTCATATACCCACCTAAAAGTGGAGTGCCCGATCCACTATTTCATAGCCATGACTGAAGTACCCGAGAGACTTGCTACCTCCGAAAAGCGGAAACTAAAGTTCTGTGCGCGCAGAGTCGTGTGAGTGAGTTGCACTGTATGAACATAACATAACATATCATAACATTCGTACTTCCTACAGGCATATACATTTGCAGAACCTTATCATATAAATTAATATGTGCTCTTTATATGATAAGGTACAATTCCAGAAATATTAACTTATAAGTTTGTATGAGCATTCATGTAAGTTAAGGTACTCTAGTTGATAGCGTAGTAGTTTACTTATTACCTTTACTTGCATTGCGTTTACTTACTCACTGCTCATTTATTACTTATTGTTGTCTTACATACTGATCGTTTATTCATATACCATGTTAGTATGATCCATGTCACGTGCTCTTTCTTTTCCCCTTTTTGTCCTTCGTTTCGTCCTTCCGCTCAGTTCCTAGGAGTCGGGGGGGGGGGGGGGGGAGGGGAGGCGAGGACAAAATTGGCTTAGTCTTTTTGACTAACGACCAGATGTGGCCATAACACCAGGAGATCAAGAAGTAGGAGCCGCAGTATGACATGCAGGACGTGACGGTAGGCCATAAGGAGCAGATGCCGCGCATCATTACTACCACACAATGACAGGTTGGAGAGTATTTTGTGTAGCTTTCACATAGTGTAGAGTGAGAGAGTGCTTTATTATTTCCTTTTGGATTTGTACCGGGCTTAAGCCCTTGCACTCTTTTAGTTTTGCTCTCATTGTGGACTATTTGCATTCTTCTTATATATACTTATGTGCTTGTGATAGTGGACTTGTCATATTTGTAATTCTCTTTCTTGCAAAAATTGGCATGTGATATGATCGATCTCGCCGGCAAGATCAGCGTTGAGTGTTGACAGCTAACCTGTGAGTTGGAGTCACCGTAAGATAGCGGTTATGGCATAAGATCTGGGAACTCTCTGGTAAGGAGGAGGGGGATCTAACACAGTGTGGGCGCATGTCCCATGCACACACAACTCGCACAACGCACGGGTGCACATCCTGCGTTCACACAGGGCGGGGGTGCACTACCCGCGTGCTCGCAGCGCGCGGGCGGCCATCCCACTCGCACACGTCCAGTGTGTGCACAATGCATAGGCACACATCCCACACGAGCACATCGTGCGGGCACACGTCCCGCGTGCGCACACCGTGTGGGCACATGTCTCGCGCACGCACATCGTGTAGGCGCACTCCTCACACATGTACAACACATGTGCGCCCCTTCCGCATGTGCGCAGCACGCAGGTGCACCTTCCTCGCACCTTTCCCAGCGCGCGATACGCCCCATGTGAGTTCCTCCCTCCGCACCTCCCGTGTTCTTGCTACGCACACAACCGCAAGCAAGCTCTCCGCCCGGTGTCTAGCCTATCTTGTGCACCTCTTAGACATTTTGTCGTACGGACACCACCGCAAACATTACGCGCATTGTCCAAATATCGAGTTAAATTCCCCTCCCTCCATTTGCTTCGACTCGAAGCTGCGGGGACTTGGGGGGAAAATGATGAGGACCCCCTTTGAGGCGCTAACCGCACCCCCTCCATAGGGTGCGATTATCAATAGAGCGCCCACTAACGACGTAACTACCCGAGGTGTAACCATTGACGCCATCACCTCCATCGCTGTCATCGCCGCCATCGCCACCATCCACCTCTGACATGGTTATAATGGGTTGTTTTCCTGCACGAATTCAGCACACACACTAGGAAGAAAAATTCCAATACTTTTGCAAGAGTGTCATACTCTGGGAATTTGGGGGGCAAATGATAGGTACCCCATAATTTGGGCTTCGAATAGCCAAAGCACCCGCCTCATTTGGTGGAGGAAATGAGGTTGACCAAAGTAAACCCCATTATCCCCGTAACCACCCAACATGTGGGTGCAAATAGTAAAATCCCCCATCATGGGATGCAAATAGTAAAATCCCCCATCATGGGGTGCAAATAATAAAATCCCCCATCATGGGGTGCAAATAGTAAAATCCCCCATTATGGGGTGTAAATAGTAAAATCCCCCATCATGGGGTGCCAATAGTAAAATCCCCCATCACGGGATGCAAATAGTAAAATCCCACATCATGGTATGCAAATAGTAAAATCCCCCATCATGGGGTGCAAATTATAAAACCCTCCAACATGAGGGTGTAAATAGTAAAATTCTCCAGCATGGGGGTGCAAATAGTAAAATCCTTCAATACAGTCTGCGTATAACAAATAATATAGTTATGGTGTGCACATAACCATATCCGTCATATGAGTACATATCACCACAAAACTATACAAACTGGTGTGCGCGTAGCCATATTCATAATGAGTGCGTATAACACAAATTGGTTATGATGCGCGGGTAGCCGCATAACCACCATAACAACCCTAACAACCCATTTAATTACGAAAGCGTCACCCACAAAAACTATAAATAAAACCTAGGCCCCTCCTTCATTTCCATCTTTTTTTCTCCCTCCTATCCTCCTTCGAGCAAAAGAGATCCTTGAAGACACCTTCGAAGATCTTCGAGCATCTTCAAAGATCTTCGAGCATCTTCGAAGATCTTCGAGCGACTTCGAAGATCTTCGAGCTCCTTGAAGAGCCTACGAAGGCGTTCATTCTCCTTCGAGCAAGAGAGATCCTCGAAGACACCTTTGAAGATCTCCTTTATCTTCGAAGAATCCTTCGAAGATCTTCGAGCTTCTTCAAAGATCTTTGAGCGGCATAAAGATCTCACGAAGGCGTTCATCCTCCTTCGAGCGAGCATTTCGCCCCAAGCGCGCCGCCTAGCGCTCCGCTCTCAAGACCGCTCCAAGCGCTCCTCCGTGCACTCCGCTCTCAAGACCGTTCCAAGCGCGCCTCCGTGTGCTCCGCTCTGAAGACCGCTTCAAGCGCGCTTCCGTGCGATCCACTCACAAGACCGCTCCAAGCACGCCTCTGTGCGCTCCGCTCTCAAGACCGCTCCAAGAGCGCCTTCGCGCGCTTCACTCTCAAGACCGCTTCAAGCGCACCCCCGCGCAGATAGTAACAAGCACTTTGCGCACTCAAGAACAAGCACTCCGCGCGCTCAAGAATAAGTGTTCTAGCCACCGAAAAGATCATCACTCCAGACTCCTCTCACGCAGCAGGAGGCGAGCCACAAAGACAAAGGTGCGCAGGGTACACCAATCCAACCTTCAAATAGCAGTCGAAGACTCCAGAGCGCTCAGAACGCAGCTTTCTCTTCTGCAACATGCAAAAGACATAGCTCCGTGAGCGGTGAACCGTCACCCTCCGAGCACCTCTCTCTCCCAAAAATTGTAATGAGGAACGGACTGTCGCGCTCGCCTTCTCATAAAAAGCTCTGCACAACGCCAACAAATAGTGAAGTTTGGTCGGCACTGCTCCGACCACGTGGGTTTTCATCCCTTTCTGGGTTTTCTACGGTAATACGGGTCTCTTCCCAGCCGTCTCTTTCCTCTGTGACTGATTGCGCGCTCGACCGCTCCCAGGCTAAGATAGTCCAGTATCGACCGGTTTCAAGAGCCTCGAGTGAGCCGCAACAATTGTGAAATTGATCAAATTTATTGTTCATTTTTTAGATAAAATTCAATCTAAGAATTATAATTTTTATTATTTGTGATAAATTATCAAACACTTTCTCACATATATTATGAAAAATTTAACATTTACACATACATCATAAAGAACCTAACATTTTCTCACATTTATTGACATTAATTATATCATAATGCATTCAATAAGAATATATCATTTTTGACAGGGTGAAAAATCCGCGCTCGAAAAAATGCATCCGGGCAAAAAAAAAAGCTCCCGAGCGAAAAAGGTGCGCCCAGGCAAAAAATAGTGGCCAAGTGAAACATGCGTGCCCCATAGAAAAATTGTGCGCCCAGGCACAAAACGTGTGCCCGAAAGAAAAATGCGCACCCGCGAAAAATATGCGCACTCGGGCGAAAAATGCGCGCTCGGGTGAAAAACGCACGGGCGAAAAATGAGCGCTCGAGCGAAAAAATGCAAGCTGAGTGAAAGTGCGCACTGAAGAAAAAAAAGTGGTGAAAGACTTTAAAGAAGACATCTCCATTCAAATGAAGGAGATGAAATCAGAAATTGACCATGTCAATAGTCAAATCACTGGCTGGTTCACCAAGAAAGGAACAAAAGTGGTTTGTAACGTGAAGGCACTACAATCTCTAGGCACTAGGATGGATTCTACCTTAGAATCTCATAAGAGGTCAGAGTAAAATCTAGAAAGTACAGTTGACTTCCTAACCAAGAGGATGACTGACAGTCAAAAACACATAATGAATAAATGTGTGAACACTCAATCGTTCACCAATGAGACATTGTCTAAAAAGATAGAAGACTCCTCAAAGGACATGCACAGATATATTTTTGAAGAAGTCAAAAATGGGAAGAAGACTGGAGCTGATCAAGCCATCTGGATAGTGAATGTACTTCATCACTCCCTGGAACTGAGTCCTATAATGACTGAACCTCCAAAAAGTGACAGTCCTAAAGGCACACATGCAGAAGCAAGTTCCAGTCAGTAGAAGAGGAGAAGGAAATCAAAAGAAGAATTAGCTTCCATTAAAAAAAGAGAAGAGGTTAAAGCAACTGAACAAAGTCTCTCCATGTGGAGTCTAAAGTCAAAGCAAATAATTCTATAAACATGGATTGATCTTGAAAGCATTGGAAAACATCTTGACAAATACTATCCCATTGATGAATGGACCAAGCACATGAAAACTGAAGCCCATAGAAGACCTTATATGAAGCAACAGAAGGATGAAGCACTGCCAAAGAATGCTCCTCCTATCCCCAACACTTACATTCCAAAGTCTTTCAGTTTCTTTGACAAACAGAGACAAAAGGGGAAAGCTGAAAGAAAGAAGAAGGGATATTGAGTTTAGATATGCTGAGAGCAAATGTAGTTATTGATAATCTTTTTTCAAACATTTAGAACTTTCATATATGTGATATTTTGAATGTTGACTCTATTCTTTGTGTTATAACTTTAAAATTTGTATGTGTAGTTTATCTTTGAGTGAGGTTTTGACTTCTTCAAATAGGGGGAGATTGTTGGAATTTTACCTACGATGTTCCAATTTGAAGAAGTCCTCAAGTCAAAGATAAATAAACTTTATATTTGACACATTTGCCATAGAATATTGGATAGTGCAAGTCTAACATGGGTCTAGACTTAGTGTCATCAGACATAGTTTTGCCAATGTAATCCCTCATTGTGCAAAACACCATGTCGACTTATGATCTAGACTATATTAGACTTGTCACTAACTCATTATCATCAGGAATGAAGGTCAATTAAGTGAGCTGAAGCAAAGGAATTTAGTTGAGAAGATTAGAATTTAACCAAGTCAAATATCTTCTTGGTAAGCCTAAATGTCATCGAGTGAAGGTCTCGATATCGTATTAAAGACCTTAAGCTCCAAGATGATATCGTCTTATAAACACACAACTCCACTCATATCGTCTTGTCAAGTAGAAGAAGATCTATCTCCAAATATCGTCTTGGTAATATACTTTCCAATACGATATCATCTTGACAAGGTTCATATCCTTTCATATCATCTTGGAAGTTTATAACAGACATCTTGAAGCACTTACATGAAGGAAGAAATTGCCTAAGGAATTTATCGTCGAGTCATGTGAAATGTCATCGAGGAACCAACACCACAGTTCATAAGTACCAAGATGATTCTACTAGAAGAGCTCAAATATCATCTTGAAAGTTATAAAGAGATAACAAGTTAATTCGTGTAGAAGATTCAACTAGAAGGCTGAAGCAGTGAAACATCGTCTTGAAGACTATAAAGAGATCTCAAGTCGATTCGTGTAGAAGATTCGACTATAAGGCTGAATCAGTGAAATTTCATCTTGTGAACCACAAAGGGTCATCGAGACGATATATGCAAACGATTCGACTAGAAGAGCAAAACAATGGAATATCATCTTGAAGACTATAAAGAGACATGAAGATGATTCGTGTAGACGATTCGACCTGAAGATTAAATTGTGAAATATCGTCTCGAAGACCACCAAAGTCTCTAAGATGATTCGTGCAGAAGAGTTGAACTAAAGCTATAGAGAGTGCAAATTCGACAAGAAGAACTAAATTTAACTAGACATCTAGTTGAATGGCGGAAAGGCCAGAATTCAAATTAAAGTGTGATTTTGGCGTCACATCATTTATTGTCGCCACAGATTGAGCCAAAGCTGAGTTGTATGGAAAGCTGATATCTGATATAAAGGATGTCCGAGGAAGAGACCGTTATCAAATGTCCATATGAAAGGAAGAGATGGATTTAAGCAAACCCTAGTCTTGAGATTGACAATCATTATCGTAATTATTTCTGAAGGAAGAACTCACCGCTGTCAACGTGCATTTTACTTTCAGAGTTCTAGAAAGAGAAGAGGTTCATTGAAGCCGATCATTCTAATTCTTCTGAAGAAAAGATTCAATCATCTTGACAATCAAAAAATTCAACATCTATTACAAGAAGATTTCTGAAGAAGACATTTCCGCAATAGATTTCAAGAAGACTCAAGCTTTACAAGATAAATTGTCTGAGTCTAAGACTTGTTTATAAAATATTGTTTTACATGTTCTTTTGTAGGATTTCTAAGGAAATCTGAGTGTAGGATCTTTCATATCTGAGTTGTAGTATCCTTGCTAAGGATCTGAGGTAGGGGAATTTGCACAGTTCCTGAGGTAGGATTCATGAGTGAATCTGAGTTGTAGGATCCATGGATTGGATCTAAGGAAGGGAATATGCTGTTATTTCTGACCTGTAGGAGTCGTTGACTCTGAGCGGTAAGATCTGATAGATCTGAGTTTTTGGAGAAGTTAGCCTAGTCTAGTACACTACTAGATAGGTGGAAGGGGAAAGTGGATGTACTCAAATCGGGAAACCACTATAAACATATGTGCAATCTGTGATGTGTTAGATTTTCTGTGATTTATCTGTTTCGACTTTTAATATCTAAAAAATGATCAAATACCTATTCACCCCCTCTAAGTGGTTAGACATCCCCCGACTTACAATTGTGATTAATGAGAACAAGCGCATGCCAAGCTGCACCACATCATGTAGTTCGGCGGAAAAGGACCTTTTGGTGTGACCCCGTTTCCATGGTGATTTTAAAAAGGGCACATTCCGCACTGTACCCGCCCCATGCAGTTCGACATTATACACTGATACATGGGAAATGCCATTTGACTGCCATTAAAAGAGAGACTGGGAAGAGGTAATGTCACACCCACATTGGGTAGTTCAACATACAACTGACCTTGGTAAGCAGCCATTATATGGTGTTCCAAATAACGGGATGAGGCTGAACTGAACCTGTCATGTAGTTTGTAATGAGATGGATCCCCTTTTATACATTTTATGTGGGAGAGCCCAAGAGTCTGGCGTGGTCGTCTAGACTGACAAATGCTTAGTGTATTCGAGGTTTGCAAACCTAGTCTGTGTGCCATGAGTGCAATATATATATGTGGAATGAATGATGATGAACCTAAGGACTATTCTCTTATGTTGAGACCGGGAACATGCTGAAGGGACCATTGAGATTGTTGTACTTTACTGCACCCACATCTTTGTAGTTTGACATGAAAATGAATGGTATATATGAAATATCATTTACATAGCGAGAGAACATCATCATGCGTTAATGTTGGATTGAGTCGTACATTATAAGAATTATTGGTATGATCAATGTTTGCTATGTTGGGTGTCTCCATGAGCACGGGGATTGATGGTTTCTTGTTATGGTTACAATAGTTTAGTGCATGACAATTCTCTACTATGAGTAGTATGCATGAATAAGATATACATTCTCTAGCTCATGTGTGCATAATAAGCCCCTTTACTTCATGCACAATATAGAGACATTTGATGAATGTGACACCTAACCTTATTGGTTGTTTACCGCTTTATTTTTCTTATTGTGATGTGTTCACCTGCAGGGATTTATACTCCCCGGGATCCGCTAGGATTCACATGGGGAGGGAGACCATTACATAGAGTTTGGCCAGCTCTGGCTGACCCTCATTTTTTGGTTATTTGTATTTAGTTACTGGAACTTGCACACACTTGGAGTTACTTGCTTCCAAATAAAGAAAAAAACAGATAGTTTTATATTGTTGTAACTTCATATTTGATGCATCAGGCCCGCGAGCCCTAGATTGATATATTGTATATTTGTAATGATGCATATTGATGAGTATTGAAAGTGCACAGTTAACATAACTAGAATTCTCTAGAGGGGGGGGGGGGTGAATAGAGATTAAAAATATTTTGTGCAAAGTTAATATATATATGTGTATAATCACAGATTAGAGCTTCCCACACACCAACAAGAATTAAGCAAGAAAATAAAGTAAATGCAAGAAAATAAATCACAGCACAACACAAGAAAATATAGTGGTTCCCCAAACTTTGGGTAGTCCACTCTTCTACCCCCTTGGTAGGAATTCACTATCTTGTACTGAGTTTTTTGAGAAGGAGACTCTTAGAACCACCCTGAGTCTTTTGACAAGGAGACTCTTAGAACCAACTGAGTCTTTTGACAAGGAGACTCTTAGAACCAGTACACTGAATTTTTTGAAGAGAGATTCTAAAAACTCTTTTACAATGTTAGATGTAAGAAAGAAAGCAGGAAAGATATAAGGACAAGAATGAATCTTCTTCCTAGCAAGAAGATTGGAAGCACAAGAAGTGAATTGAATCTTTCTTCTATAGAGAGAAGAAGATTTGCAGACTTTCTCTCTTTGTGAGAGCTATCAGATTTTGCAGCAGTGTGATTTCAGAAGCAGAAGAAGAAGAAGTGGTTGAATGTTGCTGCAGAGTTTTTTTCTCAATTTCTCTCTTTTCTCTTGGGAGCTTTTCCTCTATTTCAAAATGTATGTGGTGGATCACTCAACTATCATTTTCTGCCGACCTCCTCTTTATTTATAGCTCTGTGTATTCAAAATAATGCTATAGGAGGATAATTAATTAGCAGTCAGAAAAATAGAAAGATGAAAATGTTTCCATAATATTTATTTCTGTAGAAGGAAAGAACCAATTCAGATTTCAAATAATATCCAAATAAGTTAAATCAAATTAGCCAAGAATCAGATATAAGGAAAGAATGATTCAGAACGGCTATAAAATATTGACACTTATTCCATATAAATCAGATCTATTGAAAGAAGGAAAGAGATCTGGCGCATATTTAAATTCTGTCATGGAAATCGACGTGCATCGATTACTATTCGACGCAAGCGTCGAGAGCATCCTTTCTGGACGTCGAGAGAAAAATAAGGAAGGTGCGTCGACTGAGGTGCGTCGACTTCATTAGATGCGTCGACTAGAAATCAGAGTGGCGTCGACTAGACTTACGTCGAAATCTTCCTAGAGTTACTTCGACTCAACCTGAAGGAAACGTCGAATACTATTCGACGCATATTTACTTAGCCTTGTTTTTTTCATTCTTAGAATTCATTTCTAGGGGTTAAGAGAAATCATTTTCCCAACAATCTCCCCCTATTTGTCTTAACCCTATTTAGAGGGAAATTGTACTAGCATATAATTAACCCAGCACAGCATTTGTAAAGATAAGAAATATATTGAGTAACCAAAAAGGAAAGAAGGAAAGAAAGTTGTATATACACCAACTCAGAAGAGAATATATATATATTGACCAATCAATGTTTTGAACATAAAAATTTTCATTAATGTTTTTAGAAACCAAATTAACACTCAGGAGGGGTAGGAGGAGTCTTTCTTTTTCTTTTGAAGACTTTGGTAGGTTGCTCTTTCTCAACAGCAGATAGCACCCTCATCTCCCCCTGAGTCACAGCAGTTGAGTCCCTTTGAGTTTCATCTAGCTCCCCCTGAGTTTCAGCTTCAGGTAACACAGCATCTGGCTGCTCTTTTTCATTTTCAGCTGTATTCACAATGGTATCCAGCTCCTTAGCTCCTACTTCAGCTACCACAGTTTCCAGCTCCCCCTGAGGTTTAGTTTCTTTAACTTTCTCATCATCTTCCCCATCTTCTTTTTCAGCTCTGCTTGCTTCCCCTTGCAGTAGTGCCACTTGGTCTGCAGCCTCTCTTGCTATGCTGAGTACCTCTATTGTTTGTTCATCAATATGGAGCTCAGGTACTATCTCATTCCCAAGGGTTTTGAGCAGTGCTAGACTGTCAGTTTTTGAGGTAGGAAGGGATTTGTGAGAAGGAGATTTAGGATTGGAGGGCTGATCTTCATATAGATTCTCCCCCTTCTTGACCTTCTTGGCCAAGGAGGTTAAGAAAGACCTAGTCACTCTAGAGGAAGAGAGAGATGACTTCAGATCTTGCACAGAGGCACTGACCCCATCTATTTGGGTGTGCATGTGAAGGATGGAGGAATGAATCTGGGAGCAATGCTCATATAGCATTGCTTGGAATCTTTGAGCTGTGGATTGTATGCACTGGGTGATGAGAGCCTCAGTGGATTCAGATGGTTCATGGTGTGAGAGTTGATGAGGAGGTGATGGTGGAGGAAGAGGTGATAGAGGAGGAGGAGGAGATAATGGATGTGGAGAGGGGATTCTATCATCTTGAGGAGGTATATTTGATGGAGGAGGTGGAGGAATAGAAGAAGGTTGAGCAGGTGATTGAGGAGGTATTGGTGAGGATGATGCTGGGACAGAAGATGTGACTGTTTGAGAAGGAGGAGGAGGAGGAGGATGAGCAGGAGAGATAGGAGGAGATGGAGTCCTTTCAGGGATGGAACCAGGCTTAGGGATTTGCCTGGCCCATTTAGAAAATAGGGCTATGGACATCCTTTTTCCTGGAGGGATGGGAATTCCTTTTGACCTACATAGGTCAGGGAAGGAGTGGAACAGTACTTGACTCATCATTCTCATGTAGGCATTTTCTTTGTGGGAATATCTAGAGCCTATCATCTTGAGCAAACAGCTGGCCCAGTCTATTTTCTTCTTTAACACCAGAGCTCCCATGATGTTCAGTTGCTGCTTGAGCACTGCATCATGGGCAGATATCTTACATAGTAGTATCTTTCCTACTATATCTGCTAGTAGTCTATACTCCTCAGAAAAGTCTATTTTCTTTAGATGGATTGGTTTATCCCTTGAGAACTTCATGGTGGTTAGCAGATGCTTGATTTCATCAGGTGTGAGGTCTATAGATTCATCACCTAATAGGAAATGATGAAGACTTATGAGATTTCCTTTCCCTATTTTAGTTGAACAAAGATGACATTAGGATATACCTGATGGGAGATCAAAGGTGGCCCTAATGTGTTCTGCTGAGATTGAGACTGGTGTCTCATATAGTGTTCCTTGGATTTCTCCTTGTTCAGAAATCTGAACATGAGTTATGAGCTCTGTGAGCTCAGTTTCCAGAAGCTTGCACCTAGTGGAGATGAGCTTGTCCAGTCCTGCTTCAGTGAAGAGAGCTATGATGTTCTTATAGTTCTCTGCTGCTGCTTGGAAGGATTCGAGGTCGATATCGAACCCAAAAATTTATCTTGGGAGCCATTGAAGATCGGTGAGAGAGGGAAAAAGAATCAGCTGGACAGAGGATCAAGAAGGATGATAGATGCAGAATCGCGAAGGTTTTCTAACTGAAGAGTTTATTTAAGTCAGGTGAAGCGTCGAAACGGGACTCAATTCGAGGCTTATTCGGCACTTCAGTGGATGTGACTGAGAATATTTTAGTATTGCCGCTCTTTTTTATGAAGTCGACGTTACGGCGAGTGGAATTCGACGTAAACGTTGATATGGTCTGATTTGGTATGATAGGGTTTCCTATCGACGTATGCGTCGATAGTAGTCGACGCATGCGTCGATTACACCTGTTGATCTGAGTCATCTACGGAGCGTCGAGTAGAAGTTGACGTGACTTTTGATTTTTCTGAACCACTCTATGTTCTTATTTCTTGTTGTCTCTTCCTAGTCCTAAAGCTTTTCTAAGACAGCCTAGGACTAATTTTTACGGTTAGTTTGATTAATTATGCCAACATTGTTTGGCAAGGTGGCCAGTTTTGTTACATATATAGCATTTGATTATCCTATTATTATGAGAATTTGAGTTTAGAGTAGGATAGAAGTGTTGATGAGGATAAGAGTGTTGGTTAGAATAGAGGGTTTGATTTGGATAGAATTCATGATTAAGATGAATGGGTCCTGAATAAGGGTTAGGATGAAAGACTTTTGGAGGAAAGATGTTTAAATTGTTCTGAATTTTTGTGCGTCGATATCCATTCGACGCATGTTGATAGTCACGTTGATTTGTATTCGGCGCTTTCTCCAGATGGTGTCGATCTGATTTCGACGCATAGAAAAAGTTGCGTCGATTGGAAGTCGACGTGCTTTTGTTCATCCATCTAGAAGAGGTCGAAGCATCTGAGAGATTGCGTTGAGTAGAAGTCGACGCACTATCGTGCATGCGTCGATATGAAGTCGACGCAACTGTATCTTCATAAATTTTCATTTTGCCTTTCTCTGTTTTTACTCCTTTATGTCTTGTTTTTCTTGGTTTGATTGTTTCTTCAGATGAAGTTTGTGAGTCATCAGCTGAATAATAAGATGTTTCATCAAATTCCTTTATTTCTTTGAAGGAGTTTTCTTCCTTATCTTTTGGGTCTTTTTCTTGGTTTGTCATTTTGACAGGTTTAGTGAATTTTACAGGGCTCATCCAAGCAGGTTTGTTGGATGGAATTAGGCTGATTGAGGGATCAGCCCCTAGCCCAAGATGGTTGTGTCTTATTGTTTGTTTTTAGTGATTTCCTTAAGAGTTTGGCTTCTCATTTTTATTGATTCTTCAAAGGCTTTTGCTTGGGTTACTTTATCCTTAAGGAACTGATTTTCTATTCTAGCCCTTTCTATTTCCTTTTCTATTCTGCTAGCTATTGATTCATAATCTTTAGAGGATTTAATTTCTGTGTTTATCTGGTTTTTAGCTACATTGATTTGTTCTTTTAGATCTTTAATTTCTTGTTTTGTTTTTAGTTGATCTAGGTACATTCCCATAAAATCATTTCTAAAATTATCACTTTGAAAATCTATTTCATCAAACATGCTTACCTCATCCTCATCCTCAGATTCCTCAATGAGAATGAGGTTCTTTTCTTCTTCATCATCAGAAGATATGCTTTCTTCTGATCCTGTTTCACTCCATGATTTATCATCATTCTTTGAGTCTTCAAAGGCCATCAAGCATAGGTCTTCTTGCCTAGATTCTTCATTGTCACTCTTAGAGGATGAACTATCCTCAGAGTTTGTTTCACTCCAGACTTCTGCAATGAAGCCTCTTTCTTTCTTCTTCCCCTTTTTCTTCAGATCTTTCATTTTCAGATCCTTTTCTGTTTCAGCATTCTCTGGACATTCTGGGGAAATGTGTCCAGGTTTCCTGCAAAAATAGTAAATAATTTCTTTAGTGGGGGTTTTGTCATACCTTGGTTTTGACTCCCTCCTTTTTGATCCATCTGTCTTGACCCATTTCTTAAATCTTCTGGCCAAGAAACTGAATAATTCTTCTTCAGTGACAGGGGTTCCTTCTTCTGTTGCCTTTAGAGCAATGTTCCTGCTTTTTGAGGAAATTGGAGTGTTTTCTCTTCTTTCCTTCTCCTCTCTAGTTTTCAGCAACTGCTCATAGGATCTGAGTTTTCCTAAGAGAGCATCTGTTGAGATCTCTTTTTGTCTTCTTGTGTCTCTTATTGCCCATATTCTTGAGTCCCATGAACTAGGGAGACTCATTAGCAATTTCTCATTAATCTCAGTGAGAGAGATTTCTCTATCCAAGTCTCTTAGTTGATTGATGATCAGACTGAATCTGTCATACATTTCAGAGATGCTTTCTTCAGCCTTCTTTTGGAAGTTCTCATATTGAGAGATCAATAGAGCCTTTTTATCTTTCTTTTCATCAGCACTTCCTTCCACCATCTTTGTGAGAGCATCCCAAATTTCTTTGGATGATTCACAGTCAACAACCTTTTGAAAAATGTCATCTGAGAGAGTTGAGACAAGTATGTTCATGGCCTTTAGATCATATGTTCTTGCCTTCTTTTCATCTTCTGTCCACTCAGATCTTGGAACAAGTGTTTGTGTGACATTGTCATTTGCATCCTTTCTATAAGGCTTTGGGGGACCTGTCATAGTAATATCAAACAAGTCAGCATCAATGGAATTCATATAAATTCTAATTCTTGTTTTCCAAACTGCAAACTTTTCAAGATTGCACATTGGAGGTCTGGTGGAAGCATAATCTTTGATTTGTGCCATACGATAAAATAGTTTTGAAAAATATATATATATATATATGAGAGGTAAGATCTTTTTGATCAAGGAGTTATCCTTTTTAGATCAACTCCCTCTGATACCAATTGAAAGTGCACAGTTAACCTCACTAGAATTCTCTAGAGGGGTGGGGGGGGGGGGGGTGAATAGAGATTAAAAATATTTTGTGCAAAGTTAATATATATATGTGTATAATCACAGATTAGAGCTTCCCACACACCAACAAGAATTAAGCAAGAAAATAAAGTAAATGCAAGAAAATAAATCACAGCACAACACAAGAAAATATAGTGGTTCCCCAAACTTTGGGTAGTCCACTCTTCTACCCCCTTGGTAGGAATTCACTATCTTGTACTGAGTCTTTTGATAAGGAGACTCTTAGAACCACCCTGAGTCTTTTGACAAGGAGACTCTTAGAACCAACTGAGTCTTTTGACAAGGAGACTCTTAGAACCAGTACACTGAATTTTTTGAAGAGAGATTCTAAAAACTCTTTTACAATGTTAGATGTAAGAAAGAAAGCAGGAAATATATAAGGACAAGAATGAATCTTCTTCCTAGCAAGAAGATTGGAAGCACAAGAAGTGAATTCAATCTTTCTTCTATAGAGAGAAGAAGATTTGCAGACTTTCTCTCTTTGTGAGAGCTATCAGATTTTGCAGCAGTGTGATTTCAGAAGCAGCAGAAGAAGAAGTGGTTGAATGTTGCTGCAGAGCTTTTTTCTCAATTTCTCTCTTTTCTCTTGGGAGCTTTTCCTCTATTTCAAAATGTATGTGGTGGATCACTCAACTATCATTTTCTGCCGACCTCCTCTTTATTTATAGCTCTGTGTATTCAAAATAATGCTATAGGAGGATAATTAATTAGCAGTCAGAAAAATAGAAAGATGAAAATGTTTCCATAATATTTATTTCTGTAGAAGGAAAGAACCAATTCAGATTTCAAATAATATCCAAATAAGTTAAATCAAATTAGCCAAGAATCAGATATAAGGAAAGAATGATTCAGAACGGCTATAAAATATTGACACTTATTCCATATAAATCAGATCTATTGAAAGAAGGAAAGAGATCTGGCGCATATTTAAATTCTGTCATGGAAATCGACGTGCATCGATTACTATTCGACGCAAGCGTCGAGAGCATCCTTTCTGGACGTCGAGAGAAAAATAAGGAAGGTGCGTCGACTGAGGTGCGTCGACTTCATTAGATGCGTCGACTAGAAATCAGAGTGGCGTCGACTAGACTTACGTCGAAATCTTCCTAGAGTTACTTCGACTCAACCTGAAGGAAACGTCGAATACTATTCGACGCATATTTACTTAGCCTTGTTTTTTTCATTCTTAGAATTCATTTCTAGGGGTTAAGAGAAATCATTTTCCCAACAAGTATAATAAATATTGAACATTGTGGACATTGTACGCTAGTGGTTTAAATACTTGGATTTCGCTTATTTTGTACACACTCTGAGATAGGCGTGCAAATTTGGCCCGGGTCCGATTGCTCGGCCCGGGTCTGCCAGGGTCTGAGCCCGATTAGGCCTGGGCCCGGGCCAGGCCCGGGCCAGGCCCAGGCCAGGCCCAGGCCAGGCCTAAGGGGGCTCAACAGGCCCACTTATTTGGGCAGGGCCTGGCCTGGTGCCCGACCCGGGCCAGGCCCAGGCCCAGGCCCAGGCTCAGACATTAAAGCCCGATGGTAGGCAACATTTAATGCTGGCAGCATAAAAAAGATGGCCGCCCAGCACTTCTGCTGGGCTGCCAATGCTGGCGGCCCAGCAGAAATGCTAGGCGGCCAGCATTTGGGGCCTGATTGGGCCCACTCTAAAGAGGTCAATCAGGCCCCCCTTTTTTATGTATGCCCGGGCCCGGCCTGAGCCCGGTTTGAGCAGGGCCCGACCTAGGCCTGGTTTGAGCAGGGCCCGACCTGGGCCCGGTTTGAGTAGTTCCCGGCCTGGGCCCGGTTTGAGCAGGTCCCAGCCTAGGACCGGTTTGAGCAGGGCCCGGCCTGGGCCCGACACAAAAAAGCCCGGGCCCAGGGGGGCCCGAGACCGCAGGGCCTTTTTTGCACCAGATGGTTTGGTTGACTATTTTTCTCTTTATAATGTTTTATTTTTATAAGTTGTATGATGCAGGGCACGACTAGTCCCATAAATTACATTGTCTATAGGTTGAGTGTTACACATTGAACCATGTGTTCGATGTGAATTTGATTTGATTCTAGCAATTTGAGCAATTTTTGTTTTTTTGTGGACACCACTAAATAGGGGTGTTAGATATTCAAGTTAGAACACATTCTATTGTCATGGCATTGCAAGTGAAAGAAGAGTATGAAACAAAAGATCCCACTCACAAGTAGTATCTAATCAAATCCCAATGGGAAATCCAAATCTTTTGAGCATTTTGAATAGAGCATGCAAAGGCTAAGAGCCAAATTTGGGCTTTTTCCAGATGGGATGATTGTAAACCTTTTCATTGTGCTATAAAATAAGGAGAATATGGAGATAAATTAATGACCATCTTGGATGGATCTGCTTATACATTTCTTGACCACATGAGAATATCTTCCAAGTACTACAAATTTAAGAGGATTTAGATTCAATGTTGCTTACTATTTTCTACTTTCATTACATCTATACTGAAAGACTCCCCTAGTACCTCTTGCAAGATGTGTATCAGAAGATGAGATCCCTGTCGTACTTAGAAAAATCCATTATGCAAAACGTGGAAGTCAAAGGGGAGCAAAAACTATAGGAAAATGATTTTGCGGAAAAGATAATTTTGTTCGAAGATTCACAAAGATGTGAAGCATATGCAAAGAAATGTCCACAATATCAGAGGTTTGTTCCTCTCTAGTTGAAACCCACTCAAAAACTACATTCAATCACTACTCTGTGGTCGCTCTCCATTTGGGGGATGAATCTCTCAAAATCGCTCCCAATGGTAGGTGGGCAGCGCTGAAATATCTTATTGATGACAAACTATTTCAATAAGTAGATCGAGGATAAATCCTTACTAGAACAACAATTCAAATCATCGAGACTTTTATTTGGGGTATAATCATTTGTCAACATGGAATAACTCTTGCTATTATCAACGAGAATGGTCCCCATTTTACTAATGCAGAATTGGGAGATTTTTATGAACAAGAGAACTGTGAGATTTTTGTGAACAAGTGCATTGAGCTTCTCTATTCATATGTCCATTATCCTCGAAATAACGATCAGGTTGAAGCAGCAAATAAGCTCATTGTAAATTTGTTGAGGAAAAAAATGGACAATGTCAGTGGGAATCGGATCGAGCAACTTCCTTATGTTCTTTGAGCTCTCAAAACTACTACTACCACAAACATTAGAGAAACTCCCTTCAAATTATGCCATGGGTATGATGCCCTCATTACAGTAGAATTTAAGTGATGAGCCTAAGAGTCATTGGGGCTATGGCATTCTCATTGTATCAAAGGCTGATGACTATGTTATGTTAGGTCCCTTTTCTTGTTAATTTTTTTTGACAATGAGTGTTGAACTTTATTATCAAAACACAATTCTTCGTTATCATATTAGTGGTGGCAACTGCTGACAACATCGAAGGTTAAAAAATCCCCAAAATTTTTGTTAAACCAATGATTTAGATGAGTCACTAATCCGTCTTCTTAAAAACTATTTGTAAGGACTCAAACTTCCTCGATTTGATCTTCCTATTACTAACAACCTCGATTTGATCATCCACATGTGCACAAGTTGTACTATTGAATTGTGATGAAGATCCAAACTTATTCTATATACTTTGTGAGAACATGAACAAAAAATGGAATCTCGATTAGAAGCGATGGTGTTAAGTACTCTCTCAGGTTTTCAACTTCATAAAAGATTATATTTGCAACATGTAATGCATCTACCAATTCTTTACAAGGAGTTAAACAAGCCATGTTCTCAAATCAACTATGAAAAATGTAAAATTACTCTTTGTTGGTGTCCTCACAACCCTAAAGATAAATTCTATTGAAAAATCTTTCCAAAATGTTCATCGCAGCTAGAAGGGGAATGCACAATCTTGTGAATTTTATTGCTTTAGGCTCTGTTTGGGGCAGCTTATGCTGATGAAAAAGTTGTTGATCTAAGTAGGTTTACACACACTTAGACCACATATCACTATGACATTTCTCTTTTTTTTTTATAAATAAATATATTCATAGTTGGGATCATTCCAAGTAGGTGTACACACACTTAGGCCACATTTCACAATGACATACCTTTTTTTAAACATCACCCATAATTGTAAAGCTTAATAACAAATAACTATTGGAATTATAGGGAAATTATACATGGTAATACAAGGTTCAAGCTCAAAGGGTGACATGAAATGATCAAAGAAAAAGCCTAATCATTCTTAAAAATTAATTACTCAACTCAATGCTTTGGCTTACATCTCCGACTCGGTTCTTGCTCGCCCTTCCACCATTATTTTCAAAAATCAATAGAAATAAAGTTTTTTGGGAAGCAAATTCTTTTAAAGAACATTGTGGATAAAAGAAATCTTTAAAAGTGCTTTTACTTATCTTGCTAACTTCAAATCAAAATATGAACCATTAAGATTGACTATCTTACCAAACAGTAATCATCAAATTGTCTTGAATAACTTATTCGTTAATTATATCTAGAATTAGGATCGGCTCATGATATCATCAACTCACCCCCAAACTTTTTTCCTTTGCTAGTCCCTAGCAAAGAGTCCACAATTCCCATAAAATTAAACTTAAATGTATATAATAATCAGCCCATAAAGATAGGGAGAAAAAGAACACTTGAAATTTAAATACTCCCCTGAAAGTCGAGGTGTCCATTGCGTACTGATGATATTTCCATTTGTTTTTTGTTAAGAGGTGTCCATCTTCAAACCAAACCATTTGAGGTGACTTGCATGAGTGATAACTGCGACATATACAGAAATTAAGGCCCAAGGTATAGAAGTATACAATTCCAGGTTTGCCATTAGAAGTTAGCAATACAAATCCAAGGGCAGAGCATTCATCATAAGGCCCATATCCATATCAATGCTAATGACATTCCACATCCGTTAATAACACTCATATATGTCAAGCAAGTATCAGGAAATATCCAAAGCATGAGAATACAACACTTATTAGAAAATGAAAATAGAATATCAAGCAATTATCCAAATGGAAGTTATGGTTCATATAAGCACATATCCCAAGAAATACCAAGCATAACATAACAAAAATTATCCAAATAGGGCATATCGCCACATAGCAGCAGTTATTCAGATATTTCCTATCAGTAATTATCCAGAACTTTAAAGTCATCACAAAGCACTAAATAGCAAAATAGTTCATATGAGGTCACAAAAGCAATATGGAAATAAAATAAGAACAACAATATGGAATCATGATGGAACTAATCATCCTCCATGTCGTCATCGTCGTCCGTCTCATCTTCCTCGGTGGTCACAGGATTCTCTTCACAACGTTGGTCGCTTGAACAGCCCGGAGATCTACCTTCTTCCACGGTCTAGCCACTATCCAATGGAGGATTTTGAATTAGGTCTTCTCTTTCTCTCTCTAATCCGAAAAATCCTTTTCTCTCTAAGTGTCACCTCTCTCTAGGAGTTTACTTTCTTAAAAACGTCCACCCCCCATGGAAAGGTGCGACCTTCCATAATCGAAAACGGTTTCAAAATTTGAATTTAAAAATCTGAAATTTGCCCAGAATGCGTTACAACCTGGTTTTCTGAGGTTGCAACCTCTTTTCCTGGTCATGAGATTTGGGCAGATTCCTTTCTCCAAGTCGTTCTTTGATGTTTCTGACAATATAATATTGGAAAAAGACCGAATTAGCCAAAAATAAAATAAATATTAAATTGCAAGCATTCTTACTTCAATTACACTCATTTCCCTACTTTATAATAAATATTTAGCTCAAACAAATGAGTAAAATAACTTCCTTTTGAGATGTTATCAGATGGACGGTGAGCAAATGGAGGAAGTGAGTGCTAATGGTGTTTGCGGGTCGAAGGCACCTCTTCACTCTCACCTCTAGCTTTTGCTAGAGTAAGCTAGCTGGAACGTGTGTATGGAAGTGGAGTGGGGGCGGAGCGCATCACAACAAATCATCAAGTGAAGAATAAAACAAGAGTACGCTTCCATTCATAGACAAATAGAAACTATTCCAGTTCATTACAACAGTTAAGAATACATATCCAAAAAGAGAGAGGGTAGAGGAAACCACGAGATGAGAAGCCTCGCCGTAGATCTTGGTCAGAATGGGGGGTTGTCACGCCTCCTCCGAGCTCAGTCCTTGGTTGCTTCCGGGGTTCAGAGGCTGTCACTACCTCCAAACGTCATCCGTCTTCTTCTCAGAGCTGGGTCTCTTCCACTTAGCCCAATGGAGATGCCACACCTTGAAATACTTGCTGTAGATGGCGGAGAATGCTTCTGGGATCCTTGATGGAGCTTAGGATCGATGGATGAAGATTTCCCAAGGAAGGAGATGGATGGATGGAGCTTGGAGAGGGAAAACGACGGAAGCTTGCGGAAGAACTCGCGCCCAAACTGTGCTGGCTGCCCTAAAATCGCGGAGCCGGTCTTTAAATACGGAGCAGAGTAAACACTGCGCACGATCAGTGGTGCACGAACAGTGGTCATGCGCGAAGGAATGCTTGTGATCGTGCGCGGTCAACCTGTAGCAGGGGGGAAATATAGGAAATTAACGCACGGTCAGTGGCGCACGATCAGTGGTCATGCGCAAAGAAGTCCTATGATCGTGCGAACCTCTCTGTCCGGTAAGGGGAATTAACGCACGACCAGTGGTCGTGCACCTGATCGTGCACGAAGGAAAACGCACGATCAGTGGCTTTTTAGGACAAAATTCGCCCCAAACTATTCCGAGCGTTCACATGATCTTTGTACCTGCATGAAAAACATACTAGACCGCTGATCCGTGCACACCACAGGATCCACAGAACAGGCATAAAGTAATATATAACAAAATCACGCTACGAAGAGGGTAGGGAATGCACTATAGTTGAGAATATGAAATGCTATCAATATAAGCATAGATGAGCAGTAAATGAAGTGCAAAGGAAAGATAAACAACCCAGATGAGCCCGAAAATCACTATATAAACCGGACTCATCACACCCCCAGACTTACCTGTTTGCGCGTCCCGATCAAACAAGTCCGGCAGAGTGAGAAATAGCATAGCTGGTCTAGAAATTGCGAGGGCGGAGAAATATGCGAAGTCGCATACTCATGAGCATAGAAATCTAGTAGAAAGAATTTTTAGTTATACAAAAATGGTTTACACAATTCTAGGAGCGTAAAGATATATTATTTCTACTCAAGAGTTGAATCATGGGGAATCACCCGGTCACGCGTAGGAAGAAAGTAGAATGAATGCTAAGGCGAACATTACTCAACACCGGGGTTCGGAACAACCTCCACTGAAATCCATCAATGTCGGTGACCATAAGCTCACCTGTTCGCACTCTCTCCACGGTATTCATCAGGTTCGATGCGTGAGTTGGTAGGACTTTAGGTTGAGATAAGGCTTGGGTTTAGGTGCGATGTACAATGATAAAAATGGAGGCTACACACAACCCAATCGAGCTGATACCAAATATTTGATCGAAGCAGCCACTATGAGTGCGGGTGCGTCACACCCCCAGACTTGAAGTTTAACACACGGGCGTGTGCACCGCCTACTCACGGATATCAATTTCAACCATATTTTTTTTCAGTTAACTACTTTTCATCATCATTTTTCCATTTAAATTCTCTTTTCCTTTTCTCTTCTTTTTTTCAAAATTTCTTCCTCACTTTCAGCAAATGTGCAAGGAAGCATAACCACATTTTAATTTTGCACCACATCAACACCTTCAAACTGAAAATAATTAAACTCGAGCTTGGGTTTGAGTGTGTGATTAGGATCGGCTGTTTGGCTTTGGTGGAATGAAAGTGGAGCTGAATCAACAGAATCGGGTAGGCACAAAGGGCTAGCAAAGATATTATGATAGGACCGGTATAAAAAGCTCAAGCTGGCCAACATGATGGCCCACGTCATACCCACGCATTGGACCAAGTCATACCTATGCTTCGAGAGTCGCTTGGGGCAAGTTCTTAGCCACCGAGAAAGATAATTCTTCCTCTCGACTCAAGCAATACGAGCCTAGCACCCGGCTACACACATTCCTACACTACCGTTTGGTTCGCACCGGATTCACCACTTTTGAGTAGAATAAACTAAAATTACGCCAAAAGAATAAAATGTACAACCAAAAGCATAAAGAAAATTTTATTCTACACCGATTTCTATGCGAGACATGAATAAAGGACTAGAGCACTACACGAGTCAACAAAGTACTCCGTTTCGCAATCCTAACCCAACACCGTAATTTCCCATTCACACAACTGAGATGAGTTAGACTCGTCGCGCGCCTACAGTCAAGTGCGCGCTCAAGTGGGTGTCGTGGTGTGCCATGAAGATGAACAATACTCCAATACATAAATTAATTTGTAAATCCTAGTATGTTGTGCACTATGCATGTGCACGTGGTAATGACACTCACATCCCCCCAGACTTAATCTAAGCGCAAAATATGTTTTTGTAGCGGCATACGCTTAATAAGGCTAGGGTGAGAGGTTACCCCATGCTCAGAAATGAGCATACCAGAAGATATGACGTTTTGTTCTGAATGCGGTTGTTCCGCCTTGCTCCAAGAAATACGGACCTGCGATTAAAGAATTCCCCAGGCACAACAAAAATATAATAAAGAAAATAAAGAAGAACGATTGAACGGAGCCAAGCGGTCCCAATGGGTTGCTCCCAATAGCTCTTTTGTTTAACGTCCTTAAAGGTGGACCAAATACCTGTATTAAAGTCTGAAAGCAATAGCTATAATGATTATTCAAAACTAATTAAGATGGTGAAATAAGCTAAGCAAAATAAAGAAGTACAATATCAGAACAGATGACACAACACATCAAAGCCTGGAAACCCCATCACACATCAACTATATGCTGATTTATGGTGGTTCTCCCCAGTCACGCGAGATGGGTGGGAGGTGAAGGCTTTAGGGCCCAAGGAAGATGTCTCCCCCTTGCCCCTAACCTCATCCTTCTCGTTCCGGAGGGCAGCAAAGCGCGCCGCGTGCAGGATTCTTTCCTGTTTCAGCCTTTCTACGGAGGGAGAGCGCCAACGAGCACCTTGTGCAGGTTGGGTGTCAGAGTTTGTCGGATTGGGATCAGCCGGGGGCTTCATTTCTGCACCCTCAGAAGGGGGTAGATCAGCCCAATGAACTTGTTTAGATCGTTTACATTTCCCATTAAGAATAAAGAGACCGTTTGTAAGGCTCATTGCTCCGCCTTCTCCCTTATCTTTCCACACTTCGGTCTCGCTTCTTTCCTTCACTATCTCCATCTCTTTTTTCATGATCTGCTTTACTATTTCTTCCTTCAGAGTGATGTTTTCCTCCTCCCTTGGATTCTCCACATCCATGGCTGATTTCACATCACTGGACCTGCACTTACTCTAACTCACAGAGATGTTAGAAAGACTGGTGACACCGCACAAATCATCGATAGCTGCGGATGACCCTGGAAGGTCTGTCTTGTTGGAAGGTAGGGTGACGCAACCCTTGGCGATGTGGAGGATTGTGCCACTATCTTTCAAGAAAGGGACCCCCAGAATCGGCATGGAATCATTTTCCAATGGCCATAGAACCTGAAAGTCGGTGACCACAAACGTCCCATTAAGGTTGACCTTGACCTCACGGATCTCGCCCTCAGTTTTGACTATTATACCATTAGCCAACACTAGCAACTTCCGGTCCTCAGAGTTCATCGTCAGGTGCAATCTCTCAACATCTTGCAGCGCAAGAATGTTGCGGGATGCCCTAGAGTCGCATAGTGCGGAAACATCATTATTATTAATTGTACATCCAACAATACATGGGCTCACTTGGCCACCATCAGCATCTGCAATGCGTTTACCCTGCTCCCACGGGTTCTTTTCTGTATTGCTTGGGAGAGCGCCTTGCGTACGCTCAGAGAGCACCTGGGCCAATTGGCCTAGATGTGTCTTCAAGTTTCGCATTGAAGTAGTTTGATTGGCCATATTTGTTTGAGCCAAATCAACAAACTTCTCCATCATTTCTTCCAATGCGCTCTTCCTTTGCGGTGGTGCATTTTGCGTATAACCCAGTTGTGGTGGTCGTGGTTGGCTACCGGAGGCTTGAGCATCAAATTGATGCGAGCCTCCTTGCCATCGTTGGCCAGGAACGTTTTGTTTCCATGAGAAGTTTGGGTGACTCCTCATACCCGGGTTATAAGCATTATTAAATGATGCTCCACGATTTTGATCATTCATATAATTTATACTTTCATCATAAGATAATTTGGTAGGTTGCTCACCTGTGGGACACTCATATGCATGATGCCCCGGGCTTCCACAACCTTGACATGAGATGGCCATTACTGGGGCAGGAGGAAGGGCAGGCCTCTTAAGCAGCATGGCATTTTCATAAGGTGCTGATGCCATCTCAGCAGATGCACCAGATGTGTTCACCTCAAAGAGTCTCCGAGCATTCCTTGGAGCGTTTCTTCCAGCAGTCCAGAATGAACTATGAATGGCAGTGTCCTGGAGAATCCGCAATGCATCTTCGGGGGTGTGGTTCATCAGAGTTCCGCCTGCAGCTGCATCTATCATGGCCCAGTAGTTAGGCTCGATTGCAAAGTAAAAATTCTCCACTAGGCTCCATGGTTGCAGCTCATGCTGGGGGCATTTCCGGAGAAGGTCCATGAACCTTTCCCATGCTTCTGCGAGAGTCTCCTGATCGTGTTGTCGGAAGGTTGCGATTTCCCTCCTCAAGTTTACAACCTTGTCAACAGGGTGGAACTTTGCCAGAAATTTTTTTTGTAGAGCGTCCCAAGTGGTAGCTGTGTCAGGCGGTATTGTGTGGAGACATGCTTTCGTCTTGTCGCAGAGGGAGAATGGAAACAGCCTGAGTTTCACCGTCTCATTAGCAATCCCAGCGTACCAAAATGTTCCGCATATTTCTGTGAATTCAGCCAAGTGAAGATGGGGGTCTTCACTGACTAACCAGAGAATTGGGCATTGTTGCGGATCATATTCAGGATGGTCGGCTTTATCTCGAAATTGTTGTTAGTAATGGTCGGGCCAAATCCCGGGTACACACTCCCAACAGTGGGCGTAGTGTAGTCTCTCATGGTCCTGGGTCTCGGCCTAGCCACTTCATTTTTGTCGGCTACCTGACCACCGCCTGGTGCATTTCCCATCCTAGGATTGATCTGATTTTCATTGACATCCATGGTGGTAGCAGCACGGAGACGCGCCCGCAGGGTACACTCTATTTCAGGGTCAAATGCTGCAACGTCACCGGGGTCTCATCTATGCATACACACACTACAACACAAAAGAAAAAGCTCAAAAACACAAATACCTTTAAACTAATTTCCCGAGAAGGACGAATCATACACGCTTGCAGTCCCCGACAATGGCACCAAAAACTTGACGCGCTATTTCAGCACCGCTAATTAGCAAGCGCGAAATGCGGTACGACGGCAGTGCACCGGTCGTTGACAAGTAATAAATGTAGGGAGAAATTCCCCGAATATCGTTCTCAAAGGACCGCAAGTTGGGTAGTATGATTTGCTTATTAGGAAATTATTTATGAGGATTACTAAGTTAAGAAAAGGGAGTTTGGTTGGTTTTGTAGAGACAAGAGGAAGTAAAACTATATTAACTATGCGAGTCGCAATCACCGCTTCGCTTGGTGGATGAGGTTATTGCAGGCCGCGATGTCGTGCTTTGTTTAGCGGATGGACGGTGAGCAAGTGGAGGAAGTGAGTGCTAATGGTGTTTGAGGGTCGAAGGCACCTCTTCACTCTCACCTCTAGCTTTTACTAGAGTGAGCTAGCTGGAACGTGTGTATGGAAGTGGAGTGGGGGCGGAGCGCATCACAGCAAAGCATCAAGTGAAGAATAAAACAAGAGTAAGCTTCCATTCATAGACAAATAGAAACTAATCCAGTTCATTACAACAGTTAAGAATACATATCAAAAAAGACAGAGGGTAGAGGAAACCACGAGATGAGAAGCCTCGCTGTAGATCTTGGCTAGAATGGGGGGTTGTCATGCCTCCTCCGAGCTCAGTCCTTGGTTGATTTCGGGGTTCAGAGGCTGTCACTACCTCCAAACGTCATCCGTCTTCTTCTCAGAGCTGGGTCTCTTCCACTTAGCCCAATGGAGATGCCACACCATGAAATACTTGCTGTAGATGACGGAGAATGCTTCCAGGATCCTTGATGGAGCTTAGGATCAATGGATGAAGCTTTCCCAAGGAAGAAGATGGATGGATGGAGCTTGGACAGGGAAAACGGCGGAAGCTTGCGGAAGAACTCGCGCCCAAACGCACACGGGAAAACGCAGACTGCCGCGCGCGGGAAACGTGGCCAAATGCGCGTGGGCAGCGCGGACTACCGCACGCGGGCAACACGGCCTGGCGCACGCGGTCAGCGCGGCATTGCCGCGCGCGGCCAGTATGGCACTGCCGCGCGCGGGCTGTGCACGGGCAGTGCGCGGGCTCTTGCGGGCAGGCAGCTTGGGCTGCGCGGCCTGCTGTGTGCGGGGTGCACGGTCTGCTGGGTGGCCATCGCGGTACTGCTGCCATGCCAGGAGCGCGGGGATCCCGCGCTCCAATTAGAGCGGGGGTTGCTGCGGTGCCTTACTGCACCTCCCTGCGTGCGCGCACGGTCCGCCCACCCTCAAATTTTTATAGGCAATGACGCGGGGGGGGGGGGGGGGGGGGGGCACGAAAATTAATTTTGAAAGTTACCCTTGGGAACGCCAAGAAGCTTGCTTGCGGCTCGAAGGGCTATCCACCACCTTATCAGATGGTTTTGCCTTTTCATCTGTAGATTTGCTAAGGGAACATTGTTCTTATCTGCCCTCAGCAGCCGGATAGCGCGAGCTCGCTCGTGATGTGGAGGGTTGACCACCATCTTATCAGAGGTTGTCGCCCTGCTACTTGGAGGTTTGCTAGGAGAACGCAAGATGGTGCGTGTGCACAGGGAGGCGCGATTCCCTGAAGAGGGGGTGGCAAGCCCCGGGTCACACTCCAATATTTTATTTGCGGCATCAAATATTTCTTTTTAAGCCTGAGGGCGTGTGTTTGAGCATCATTCAGAGGGATGCTTGCCCCTTTGCCCTGACCATGCTAGTGGGCTCGGAGTGCATTTTTATTAAATGACGCAGGAGAACCGATGTTCGTCCTGACTGGCATCCGTAGGAGGACTTGGCCTGCACTTTGGTGAAGATGTAGTCTAGGAGCTAGACGTCAGGCAGCGTGAGATGGAGGCATCCTGCTATGCGAGATCCAGATGCTCTGCAGAGTAGGAGCGAGGTGCCTTATGACGTGGGAGCTAGATGCTCTGCAGCGTGGGAGCGAGGTGCCCTGTAACGCGGGAGCGTAATGCTCGACAGCGTGGGAGCGAAGTGCCCTGCAATGCGGGAGCATGATGCTCTGTAGCGTAGGAGCGAAGTGCCATGCAATGCGGGAGCTAGATGCTCTACAGCGTGGGAGCGAGGTGCCCTGCAACGCCGGAGCGTTATGCTCTACAGCGTGGGAGTGAGGAGCTTTGCAACGCAGGAGCTAGATGCTCTGTAGCATGGGAGCGAGGTGCCCTGCAACGCGGGAGCGTGATGCTCTGCAGCGTGGGAGCGAGGTGACCAGCAACGTGGGAGCGTGATGCTCTGCAGCGTGGGAGCAAAGTGCCCTGCAACGCGAGAGCGTGATGCTCGGCAGCATGGGAGCGATATGCCCTACAACGCGGGAGCGTAATAATCTGCAGCGTGGGAGCGAGATGCCCTACAACACGGGAGCTAGATGATCTGCAACATGGGAGCGATGTGTTTTGCTTCATAGTTGAGCCGAATTCCCAGAGTTTGGAAAGCTTGTTATTCAGGGTTGACTTCGGGGTTAGTGGCCTTCACCCCAGGAGCCTTGCTTTGGGAGTTCTGTGTTGCTAACAGAAGTTAAAAAATTGTCGCAACGTTGTTGAAGAAAACAAACCATACATGCGCGCACAAGTTTTCATAATGCGGCTTATTACATTAAAGGGAACATCCAAAAGCAGGAAAAGAAGATTGTAGATAAATGAGGCTCGTGGTTTGCACTCTCTACCGGGGGAGAGACCTCGGCCCAGAGTTTCTGCTTCATTCACATCGGGCCAAAGCGTTGTCCTCGGCTGGATTTTCATCCCGCGGTGTGAGCTGGTCCGGGGCTGGGTCTTGCTCAAATCTTCTGAGTAGACCTTGTTGGACCAAGCGCTCGATCTCGTCCTTCAATCAGTTGCAGCCTTCGGTCCTATGGCCGTATCTGCGGTGGAATTCACAGTACTACGACTGGTTTCCCCTCTTTGGAGCAAGCGGCTCGGGCCTACGAAGCTCCTCGCTATCGCGGATGGCAAGGAGCACGTTGGTTCGGGTGGTGTTTAAGGGAGTGTAGTCCTGATGTTGTCGAGTTCTCCAGTCTTGGCGGGGGTTTTCACGATGCTCGTTGTTTCTCCCGAGATCTAGTAGTGGTTCCTGATCCCTTTTCCTTTTTGAGCTTCATTCGAACTATTGACGATGTGCTTCAATTGCTTCGTCCGCTGCAATCTGAGCTTCGACCCGGTGTACGAGGTCGGGATAGCTAGGCACAGTCTCCCTCATTAAGGCTGAGTAGAAGCCGCCTGGTCGGAGGCCTCCTAAAGAGACGCCACGTAGAATCTCGGGATCGACCCCTGAAATCTGTCGTGCCTCAGTAGTGAAGTGGCGGAAGAAATCCTTGAGATTTTCGCCCTCCTTCTGGCGGATTCCTGACAGTTGAGAAGGATCTCGAATAGCCCGACGGGTTGAGATGAACTGGTCAACGAATAGTTGAGATAACTCTGCAAAGTTGTCTATCTCTCCTTCCTTCAGAGAGTGGAACTAGGTGCGGGCTTGTCTTTTTAGTGTGTCGGGAACACTTGACACAAAAGCTGGTTAGAGGCATTATAGATCCTCATAATGGTGGCAAAATGGTTGACGTGCTCCAGCGGATCGTCTGTTCCGCCGTAAGCCTCGATGCTCGGTAGTTTAAAATCATGCGGGACGGGGTGTGCTAGCACCCTCAGAGTCAACGTAGGGCCCTTTCGTATGGTTCGTCGTGCAACTACATCCCGTCGCCTCCCGACACCGTACCCCCCCTCGATCATCTCGCGTACCCCTTCATGGGTGATCCTTACATTTGCATATTCTCTATCTGTTTCCCCCGCTAGGGGGCCGTGCTGCCTTCCCTCTTGATGCCCCCCGGGTTGCATCGGGTGAGAAGAACTGTCAGCAATGGAAAATTCATCCTCAACATTGGCTTCCGCGCGAGCGACGTTTTCAGGTGGAACCTGATCGGGAATTGTCGGAGGCCGAGCAATTTGGGCGTCAACGGGAATGGGGGCGCGGGTGGCCCCGTGGTTCCTCATAAGAACTAGCAACTCGGCATGTCGCTCTTCTTTCATGCGCATGCGTTCCTGAACAGCAGCTGCCACCGCCATTCCGGCTGCCTCGAGTGGCAGCACGCCAAGGGGGAGCGAGTTGTTAGGAGCGTGTTCAACATGCATCTCAGGAGCCGCTTCGTCGACAACGTAGGTGCTTCTTCTGGTCATCACTGTTGGTCAAGAGTACTACTGATGAGCACTACTGAACAGGCAGGAGCGGGAGCGCTCGCCGCGGAAAAGGTAGGAGCGGGAGCGCTCGCCGCGGAACATGCAGGAGCGGGAGCGCTCGCCGCGGAACAGGCAGGAGCGAGAGCGCTCGCCGCGGAACAGGCAGGAGCGGGAGCGCTCGCCGCGGAACAGGCAGGAGTGGGAGCGCTCCCCGCGGAACAGGCAGGAGCGGTAGCGCTCCCCGCGGAACAGACAAGAGCGGTAGCGCGAAAGTACTTAGCAGCGGGGTTAAGATTGGCCGTAAATGCTGGTGCAGCTCTACGGGTCCGGGCATGGCCGCGATGAGAAACACTCGGCCTGACTCAACTCGAATCCCTTTAGGGGAACCCCGTCAGTGGTTATGAACTTTTGTTCGTGAAAGCCCGATCTCATCTAAGGAATTGCATTCACGTGAAAGCCCGATCTCATTCTATGACTATATCATTTTTTTTCAAACTCACGGGAGCAAAAATGTCATGCCAAACGGAGTTTGAATCTCTTGAAAACCTTCATTGGTGAACCACAATTCTCTCTTTTTCAAAAAGCGTGTTTATCATCCACGGCTTTTTTCGAAGTTTCTTTCAAATATATTGATATTCCAATCTTACGACATCGTGGCTTAGTATAGTCTATAGCGGAATAAATCATCTTAGTATAGTCTATTGTGAAAAGTAGTATATATATTTTTTTGATAAAAAAACATATTGATGTATGAATGTCTCTTGAAAACCTTCATTGATGAACAACAAATCTTATATTGTAAGCAATCGAAAATGATTTTCATGAAGAAAACTCTTGAGTAACGTTATAAAAGGCTTGGTGGAGTGTACAAAGACTTAACCAAGGGTTGACTACCACACAAGCAAGTAATCTATATATTAATTAAATAATTTCAAGCATGTCATCTGATGGAGGACTACAAACATTATTATTTTTTACTTACATGGTAGGAGCGCACAATTGTTCGAGAAGAAGACGTCAAAATTTAGGAACGGAATACGAATCTTCGTTGCACCGAAGCTTTAATACATACTATTACTTAATTATCTTTCTCAATACATCTCTTAGGTCCTCTTTGGCGCAGCGATGCAACGCAGCGCACCGTCATTTTAAGAAAAGTCGTGCCAAATGTGGGTTTTATTTGAGCGGTGGCAAAATAGATTCCGGAAAAAGCATGATTTCCTCTTATTTTGCCAACATGGGTCACAAACCACATTCAACCGCACAGAAACCGCTTTTGATGTTCTCTCCTTTCCGCCTTCCGCACGCGGCCTCCCCCCACCCCTCGAAAGTCTTTCGTTCTCCATCACCGACGCATCCAGCCTGAGCGCACGTTGCATGGTCTCTTCTCCCTGATGCGAGCAAATATAATGAAGATAAACTTGCTCAGCAAGATAAGCTCATACTAATAAAAATAAAACCACATACCATCAGAAAGAGCAAAATAGCATTGAACCAAGACAACATGATCATTCCTAAGAGGGACTACCTCTGAACGGAAGATCAACAACTACAATCCCCCAATTCTCTAACTTCGACAGAGAAGGTTAAGGATGTGACGGCAACTAAACATTCATAAGCATACAAACATAACCTAATTCCCGCAGCCTATATATAACTGCAGAAAAAGACAACAGTACCCTTCACAACAAAATACAATAAACCCCTCAAATTCCGGCCAGTTATTTAACTACTACTGATTTATCATCCATTAGAATGCATCAATACATCCCCCATCGACACGTCCTTGTCCTCAGGGCAGAAAGTGAGGATATTTCTGTTGGATAAACCACAAGTCCTCCCATGTAGCTTCTTGCGGAGACCATTTGCCCACTGCACTAAGATTTGAGTCACCACACGACCTTGCCTTGGAATAATTCGCCTCTCCAAAACTGCCATTGGTTCGATTAAGAGATTACCCTCCGCTTTCACCGCCGACGGTAGGACGATTCTCTGAACTGGAGCCAGAAGTCCACCTTTATGCTCTCTGAGCCGAGACAATTTTTTTTACTTACAGTGGTTGGAGCGCAAGTTGTCCCATGTCTAGTCGAAGCATCAATTGTGCATCCACAATTGTTCGAGAAAAAGACGCGAAAATTAAGGAACGGAATACGAATCTTCATTGCACCAAAGCTTTAATACATACTATTACTTAATTATCTTTCTCAATACATCTCATAGGCCATCTTTGGCGCAACGATACAACTGCAGCAACGCACCGCCATTTTAAGAAAAGTCGTGCTAAACGTGGGTTTTATTTGAGCGGTGGCAAAATAGATTTTGGAAAAAGCATGATTTCCTCTTATTTTGCCAACGTGGGTCACAAACCACATTCAGCCGCACAAAAACCATTTTTGTTGTTCTCTCCTTTCCGCCTTCCGCACACGACCACCCCCCATCGCTTGAAAGTCTTCCGTTCTCCATCACCGATGCATCCAGCCTGATCGCACGCTGTAGTGTCTCTTCTCCCTGCTGCGAGCAAATATAATGAAGATAAACTTGCTCGGCAAGATTAGCTCAAACTAATAAATATAAAACCCATACCATCAGACGAAGCAAAATAGCATTGAACCAAGGCAACATGATCATTCCTAAGAGGGACTACCTCTGAACGGAAGATCAACTACAATCCCCCAGTTCTCTAATTTCGACAGAGAAGGTGAAGGATGTGACGACAACTAAACATTCATAAGCATAATGTTGGGAAAAACACCATTTGATTTATCTTACAAATTATGTACAAGTGATTTCATTAACTATGATTTATTACCCATGTTGTATGGAGATGTTAATTTGGTCATTAGATGTCTTAGGATGTCACACTCTAATTAGGGTGTCAAAGACCAGTCCAAAGGAGTCCAAAAATCAGTTGAGTTAAACCTGCATCGAATAGAAGTCGACGCAGCTTCGATTGCAAGTCGAAGTAACTTTGAATAGAAGTAAGAATAACTCAGACTGAAGTCGATGTATAAGTTGAAGTCGACGCAACGTCGAGATGTACTCGAAGCAAAAGACAGAGTCAATCGAAGCAGAATTTGAAGTCGACGCAACTTGGACTTACATATTCAGAGTTCAGGATCCCATCTCGAAGGATACGTCGATAAATATTCGAAGGAATGTCAATTGCAAAGTTCATTTCTAAACTGAGTAGGATTTCATTGCAGCTTCTATTAGAACTCAGAGGTGCGTCGATAAGAAGGCAAATGTATTCGACTCTACGTCAAATACAGACAGAATTAGAATATCTTCTTTATTATTTTCTAAAGATGATTCAGAGGTTATACATGAAATTGATTGGATCTCTAACGGGCCGATTATATAAAAGAATGGAAAGGAAGTGTCCAGAGACACAATAAAGCTATTTATGAAAGATATTCAAATAGAGATTGATGGGCAGTCAACCAAATAGAAGGAGGATATTACTATCCATTAGACATCCCTATTAAGAATACAGCAGAAGAGGAAAGGAATTCAAATTCTATTTTGACAGAAGAATATGGGGACTCGAGAAGATTGACAACAAAGAAATTCTATTATTCTCTAGTCTTCATCTTCCTGAATCTCTCTCTCTCTCTCTCTCTCTCTTAGACAACACAAGAACTCTCTGTACAGGAATCACAAAAAGGCTTCTTCATCTTCTTCTTGTCTCACAGAAAGAAGCCTACAGAAAGACAAATATTCTGTGGATCAAAGCTTGAACAGTCCTTGCATCTCTCTCTCTCTCAGCAAGGACTCATCTACTGAAATAGAGATCCATCAACAACACTAAGTGTCTGAATCCTCAGTGATTGCTAAAGGAGGATTCAACCAGAAGAACATCTTCTTCATTTCTTCTTCTCTCATTTACTCTTTCTTTTCTTATTGCAATCTGAGTAAATAGTCTTAAGAATCCCTCTCCAAAGGTTTCAGTTGGTTCAAGATCTCCTTACCAAAAGATCTAGCGTGGTTCTAAGAGTCTCCTTACCAAAAGACTCAGTGGTTCTAAGAGTCTCCTTGTCAAAAGACTCAGTGGTTTGTTCTAAGAGTCTCTTTACCAAACGACTCAGTGGTTCTAAGAGTCTTCTTATCAAAAGACTCAGGCACTATATATTGTATTCCTACCAAGGTTGGAGAAGAGTGGATGTACCTATAAGTTTTGGGGAACCACTATAGCTCTTGTCTCATTTGGATGTGATTTTCTGTACTGTCCCTTTATTTAATTTATGTAATATGTGTTTGTTTTATTTTGTGTTGGAAAGCTGAATGCATAGTTATTAGAAGTATTTTTTTTTATTATGTATGCAAAATAAATAGAAAAAGTTTTTAAAATTCTATTCACCCCCTCTAGAGAATATTCAGAGGACTCACTGTGCACTTTTAATTGATATCAGAGGGAGGTTGATCATTAAAAGGTGAACACCTTGATCAAAAGATCCCCTTACTCTAATTTTTATTTTTTAAAATTATTTTCACAAAAATTAGTTCTAAGGACTATGCATCCACAAGACCACAGTCTGTAATCTGAATAAGTTTACACTCTGGAAAGCCAGAATAAAACTCTACATGAACTTTATTGATGAAGAAATCTTTGATGTTATTGTTTCAAGTCCCCCAGTCCCATTTAGAAAAGATGCAAGTGGGACTGTGACTCAAGAACTAGTCCCTAAAGCAGAGTGGACTGATGTTGAAAAGAAGCTGAAGGCATGTGATGCCAAGGAAATGAATATTCTGGTGTCAACTATATCATAGGACAAATTCCAGAAGATAGCTGACTGCAACTCAGCAAAAGAGATCTGGGAATCCTTGACCAAATTGGTTGAGGGTAGCTCAGATGAAAGGAAGGACAGAAAGTACCTTCTCATATCCCAATATGAGAACTTTCAAAAGAAAGCTGATGAAAATATTGCTGAAATGTATGATAGATTCAACATCATTGTAAATGAGCCCAGGGGACTAGACACAGAGATTTATCTAACTGAAATAAATGACAAGCTCCTCATGTGCTTCCCAAACACATGGGACTAAAGGATCTGGGCCATCAGAGAGTCCAGATGCCATCAGAAAATTTCTACACATGCTCTACTATGTAAGCTCAAATCCTATGAGCTTCTACTGAAGAGCAGAGCTGAGACAGAAGCCAAAGAGAAGGTCTCAGCTCCTATATAAAGAAAGGATGATTGCTCTGAAGGGTGTTGAAGGAGATCCTTCCACTTCTGAAGAAGAGATGTTCAATCTCTTAGCTATAAGATTCAGAAGATGGGTCAAATCTGAAGAATCCATAAGGAAGAAAAGGAGCTCAAGCAAACCCAAATTTGATAAGACTCCAAAGTAGGAGATAATCTGCTTTGCATGCAGAAAGACAGAGTACATTGCCCCCTGAATGCCCTGAAGAACAAAAGGACAAAAACAATAACAAGAAGGAGTTCAAGAAGAAGTCCTTCAAAAAGAAGGATAAGAAGAAGGGAAAAGGTTTCATAGCTGAAACCTAGAGTGACACAGAATCTGAGTCAAGCTCTTCTTAATCTGACAGTGATGAAGAAGGTGTCAGTGAAGAAACCTGTCTGATGGATTTAGAAGACTCAACTAAAGAAGATCAGATATCACTATTTGATGATTTTGATTTTTCTTCGGTAGACTTTAAAAACTGTTTTAAAGAATTATGTAAAGATTATCTTAATCTTCAAAAAGAAACTAAAACAGTTAGGGAAGAACTAGAAGAATTGAAGAAAGAAAATCTATACTTTGTTAATTATAACTTAAGAAGTCAACTATATAAAAGGAAACAGAAATAGATAAATTGACCAATGAAAACTCAAACTTACAAGAAAAGCTTACAAAGGCTAAAGCCTTTGAAGACTCACTCAATGGGTGGAGTCAAAAACTTAAGGATATCACACAGAAACTCTATATGAGATCTAAATATCTTGGCCTAGGAGCAGATACATTAACTAGCACAACAATATCAAACAAACTAGCCTGGAAAAATCCAGTTATATTTGTAAAATCGAGTGACTATCAGATAAAGGAGAACAATCCAATGTTTAGAGAACAAAACAACAATCATCCTGATAATCCCACCATATTTAATAAAGAGAATCCTAAAAATGAGAAGAACACTTAGACAAGAATAATTCAGAAAAACTAATGAACTACAATCAAAAGGCTAAAACCAAGAGAAAAACAATTAGGCATTCTACAGACCTACTATATCAAGATGCATTCTATGCAAATTTCAAATATCAAGATAATAAATATTGGTTTAATAAACCTATTTTCTGTCATCAAAAAGGGTATCATTGAAGACCACTCTATTCTTTCATATCACCTTATAATGGTAAAAGTAAAGGACCCACTGTAACCTGGGTACTCTCTAATGTTTGAATTACATGTGCAGGAGAAATTAGGATCCCTTCCTCAGAGATAATAGAGGGAAGGGGAAAACTAACTATTCATCATGGAACTTCAAATAATCAAGGGAGTGAGTTCTTCCCTAATAACTCTTGATGATGCATTTTAGTTAACACACATAATATTATAAATGCTATTTTCAATAAAAACCATTGCTGGTATAAACAACAAAAATTTCCTAAAGAAATGCAACTGCAGATTCAGAGTTGCGTCGAATAGAATTCAACGCACCTTTGAGTTCTACTCGAAGTTAGCTCCGAGAGCTGCATAGGATAGATAATTTGAATATTCGACGCATCATCAAATACATATCGACGAATGCGTCGATTTAATAATTGTTGTATAAATATGAAGTCACGTCGATTACAAACTGACGCAACGTCGATATGCCAAGCGCGCACATTTTAGCTTCTAAAAGCTACTTTGACATGTTTTGGCGTGCTGAATTTACTTCTTTTCGACATTGCTTCGAATACAACCCTAAGCTGCGACGAATCGTCTTCTTTTAAGAAACTCAGTCGTTAGATTATATTATGCTTTCTAATTTTCTCTCTTTTGCCTTCTTTCTCTCTAGCTCTCTTGCATCCTTGCTCTTGCTACTCTCTCTCTTTATTATTTTACTTTTGCAGGTATTACAAAATCAATGGATTCTCCTAAGGTTAACTCCTAATTCGATGTGGACATTGAATCCTTCAATGCTGCTTCTGACAATTTCAAGGCAATTCTCAGGTTGTTCCAAACCACCGGGCTGACGAAGTTAATCTCGACGAGATGCAAAATATATTATGTGGAGTTAACAGAACTGAAGGATAACATCCATGTTGGAGATAATGGATCTCTTCATGGGAGGAATTCATGAAATGATATTAACATCACAGAGGAGATGTTGAGTATCACATTTGATCTACCAGAAGGTGATGACTCGGATGAACTGACACGACAGAGATCAGTAGTGCACTGCAGATAATGAAGTTCAACAGAGAGAAGGCAATCAATTTAAAGAAGAATGATGTCTTAGAGGAATATAGGTTCTTGGCTGACATTGTAGGGAAATTCTTACTCTGTAAGATTTCTGCACATGATATGATTCCCAAACAATAACTGCAGATTATGGGAATACTAGTCCTCAATAAAATAATCCATTGGGGGAGGTGCCTCCTGAAGATCATTGGTCATAAGGGTCATAAGTATGCTCATAAAGAAAATGCATACATGAGAATAATGAGCCAAGTTCCGCTCCATCATTACCCAGTGGTGTGCAAATCAAAAGGAGTGTCCATTCCTCCCGGAGAAAGAATTAATATAGGCATCTTCTCCAAATGGACCAGACAAACTCTGATGCCTGGTCAAGATGCACCCTCTCCTCCTTCATCTCCAGCTCCTCCAGATCATGAGACAGTCTTAACACACCTCCCAAGTGATGGTCCAGCTCAAGATCCAGCAACAAAACTACCATACACAATAGAAGAACTTGCATCAAGGACCTATTCTCAACAACAACCACAATAAACCATAATCCCAGAAGAAATCCAAAGACAATCCCCTATCAACCACAATCTCATAGACCTCACTGCCATTTCAACAGAAATCCCTCATATTAACCATTCTCCACCTCCTGTCGATACACCATCTACCTCCCATCCTATCCACTCCTTTGACATTGATCAGGAAATTTCTGAAGCAGTGGGTATGGCCACTAGGACATTTATTGATTTGCTGCTGACTTAAGCAAGAAAATACTCTCAGATAGAGAAAGAACTAAAGGATTCATAGGAATCTATTTAGTCAATAAAGGCAGTGATATCTTCCTCCAGTGTAATAAGATCTTTCTTAACCTCACTTACAAGTAAGGTTCAGAAGGGGGAGACTATTCAAGAAGAGTAAGTTCCTGCCCCAGAAGATAATAACAAATTAGAATCTGGTGACCCTAATAAGATCGATGTATTCAATAAGGTAATTCCATATGTTTCAGTTCCCGTTCCAGGAGTGCTTGCACAAATCCGGGGGGAGCCCCTCATCAATGAACAACTCTTAGAAGATGAATAACTCTTAGAAGATGTTACAAACATTACTAAAGAGGCTACCAAGATAGCTCAAGATGCCGCACTAATTCAAGGGGAGCCTCACAAAGAAGATCACAATGAAGATGACAAAGATGATGAAGAGGAGGATGAGCCCTTGGTGTTTCCACCAAGAAAAGTGACTCCACAGGTTTTCTCAAGGAAGATAACCCCCTCCCCCAAAGAATAGTATAATACAAGTAATCAACAAATGAATAATTTTTATTATAACATCTCAATAAACATATTTGAGGATATAGTATGGAAGACAATCTGATCAATTGGAAGTTTATCATGTTGGTCTATGCTTCTATGCAATGATGCCATACTTGGTTATTGCTTATTTATTTGTACTCAACTTTATTATTCAGTATGTTTAAAATCACTTAAAATATTTGTAAAATTTGTTAAGATAAATAGGGGAGATTGTTGAGAAAAATACCCTTTGATTTATCTTACAAATTATGTACAAGTAATTTTATTATCTAAGACTTATTACCCATGTTGTATAGAGAGGGTAATTTGGTCATTAGATGTCTTGGGATGTCACACTCTAATTAGGGTGTTAGAGACCAACCCAATAGAGTCCAAAAATCAGTTGAGTTAAATCTGCGTCGAATAAAAGTCGATGCAGCTTCAACTGTAAGTCAAAATAACTTCGAGTAGAAGTAAGAATAACTCAGACTTAAGTCGATATATAAGTTGATGTCGACACAACATCGAGATGTACTCGACGCAGAAAATAGAGTCAGTCAAAGTAGAATTTGAAGTCGACGCAACTTGGACTTACATTCGACGCAGAAGGAAGAGCTATGAGTTCAGGATCTCATCTCGACGAATACGTCGATAAGTATTCGATGCAATGTCCACTACAGAGTTCATTTCTAAACTGAGTAGAATTTTAATGCAGCTTATATTAGAACTCAAAGTTGCGTCGATAAGAAGGCAAATATATTCGACGCTATGTTGAATACATATATAATTAAAATATCTTCTTTATTCTTTTCTAAAGATGATTCAGAGGCTATACATTGAATTGATTGGATCTCTAACGGGTCGATTATATCTAAGAATGAAAAGGAAGTCTCCAGAGACACAATAAAGCTATTTCTAGAAGATATTCAAATAGAGATTGATGGGCAGTCAACAAAATAGAAGGAGGATATTATTATCCCTTGTACAATCCTATTAAGAATACAACAGAAGAGGAAATGAATTCAAATTCTATTTCGACAGAAGAATAAGGGGACTCAGGAAGATTGACAACAAAGAAATTCTATTATTCTCTAGTCTTCATCTTCCTGAATCTCTCTCTCTCTCTCAGACTGCACAAGAACTCTCTGTACAGGAATTAAAAAAAAGCTTCTTCATCATCTTCTTCTCTTATAGAAAGAAGACTACAAAAAGACAGAGATTCTGTGGATCAAAGCTGTTGAAATCTATGTTCCGCATCTCTTGGTTTGAGAATAACAAATATCATGTTGTATTTGATCTTGTATTCTTTGTGTTTATAGTGTTTTGGATGTACATGTACACACATAGATTGAATAGGAGACGTATTTATAGCCACCGCAGAGTGGTAACAACTACTACTGGCGGTATAGGGGATGATGACAGATAATTATTGGTAGACGGTTGCGCAGCAAAGAAGTGATGGAAGCTAACACAGAGCGTTAAGTATTAACACGGCGTGGTAGGTGCACGATCCATGGCGGTTAGCACGTTCTCCACGATGTCAGGCAAGTTACGACACGATACGCTAGTGCGGCGCGGTAATGCTACCGCTAGCAGTAACTTCCAAAGCCTATTTAAAGGATGGATTTCTACTTCTATTTAAGAGCTCTCACATTCATCAAATCTACAACTCCGATTCTTTTGAGAGAGGCTCGTCTCCAGACATTGAGAGAACTCCTTTAGCCTAACATGAAGATCAAAAGAAGATTTTGAAGGAAAAGGTTTACAACGCTTATTCAACACGAAGGGCGAATGCATCAAGAACGTCAATTTCCACATAACCTTTATATTCACCTTCAGAATTTCTTGGGGAGTTTCTCTTACATTATTTCTATTTTGTAATCACTTTTATTTCATCTTTTTTGTAATGAGTGTGAAGAAATCGTTCGGGGGGAGAACATCGGATTCCGGGAAGAATTCCATGGGTATTTCGTTGCCTTATATTTGGCGACTAAGCCTTGCAAGGCTTAGGGAGAATTCACCGCGGTGTGTGTGGCGACTAATGCTAGGTTAGATATAGGGGTTGCTAGATGCCTTATCTGGGGTAAGATAGGCTATCCCATATTATCCTTATTTTATTTCCTTATAAAATGTTTTAAATTATATTTACATCCAAACATTAAAGCAAAATTTATTGTAAAATTTGTTTTGATAATTAACTTGAGAAATTCAACTTTTGTGCACTAGCGCCAGGCGTTAGCACTAGTGCCAGGCGTTAGCACTAGCGCTGACGGTAGTGGAGAAAAATTGAATTCTGTTTTCTTTAAAAAGTATTCGTCAATATAATCTTATCTAAGATATTAAAATATATTTTCTTATAAAATATTCTAAAACTTCAGTCACAAACTTTGATATTTCTAAATAAGTTTTAAGATCCATAAAGCCCTTATTCACCCCCCCCCCCACCCCACCCCCCTCTAAGGGCACCTAAAGATCCAACACGTGGTATCAGAGCATAGGTTATTCCAATACGGCTTCACAACCGTGAATAATGGTGCTTCATGATCTCGCATCTTTTAGAGAGGAAATTTTTTATGAAAATGAAAAATCATTATCACCACCTTTATTCATGGTTGAAAATTATAATGGGTGGAAAAGTCTTATGGACAAATTTTTTAAATCATTGGATATTGAAGTTTGGAATATTACAATTAAAATTTCCCCAAGTATTCTAAGTAAAAATGAAATGTTTTTAAATGACAAATCTATGAATAATCTATATTGTGCACTAGATCAAAATATTTTCAAACTTATATATACAGTTCCTACTGCTTATGAAGCTTAGAAATTTCTTGAGAATTCATATAGTCATCCTACCACAGATGATGAATAAGAGCAATTCCTTATGGATCTAAGAGAAGAAACCGATGAAGACTCATGCTTGGAGGAAGATCTATCTAAGAGAGAAGAATGCAATGTCACAATATCAGACTCAAATAATGACAACACATCAAGCAAAAGAGAAGATGGAAACTCAACTATGGAAGAGGAATGTCAAGAAGATGTCAAAGGAACCTTTGGTTCAAATCTTGCCTCATCCCATAGCAATATAAGAAAATCAAAATATTCTCTTTTTGTAAGAAATACTATTTCTACACTACATATGCTTAAAATGGCTAAATGTATAATGAAAATTTTGAAAAATCCTAATTTCAAACTATGTTTAAAAAATAAAACTTTAAAAGCAAATGGTAAAGTAGAATTAAGTATTGATGTGTTAAATTCTCTTTCATGCTCTTTAGTTGAAAATGTTAAACCTTGTTTTGATTATAATACTTTAAAAGAAGAACTTAAGGTTTTGGAAAAAGGTCTTTTAAATTCAAAATAGCTTAATGAAAAATTGTTAAAAGAAAATGATGCTTTAATGGATAAACTAGAATCATTAAAAATGATTATTCAAAAGTTTTCAAGTATTAAAAAATCTCTTATTTCTAGTTTTTCAAATCATCAAAAGTCAAAAAGTTTAACTTCATATTATAAGAGTAGGTCTATAAGAAAGAGTGGAAGTGAAAATCAACAAGTAAATAAGAACTTTTTATCTAATGCCCATATTCACTCACTCTTTAATCATTCAATTCTAAAGAAAGATCATCACTCTTATAAACTTTCTAAGAATGATTATTTTAAAACTCTTTATGATTATCAACATCAATCTTTTTTGAAAAACAATATCAATAAACATATTTCCCAAATGAATTATTTTTCAACCAACTATCACCACAAAAAGATGTCATATTAATCAACCGAAGTATGAATGGAGGCCCAAAATTAAAAATGAAAAACTAACACCACTTGTAAGGGCCCATTCATCACTATCTCCTCATAAGTCTACACGTTATATTTGGGTACCAAAAGGAACTGCCACATGCAGTCCCCTTTGGATACCTAAATTACTTATTCACTAGGAATCATTGAATTGATTGAAGTAGAAATAAATCAAAATGAAAAAAAAACAATACTCTACTTCATGATATGCTTAATTTTTTTTTGAGCTAACACGCTATGGTCACTTTATATATCATGGGATATGACTTACACAAATTAAGCCTAATGTTTAACAAATCAAATTGAATGAAATTGAATAAAAAGTCATATAATTTTCAAGTGACTTATCTATTCTCTTTCTAGGTTTTATCCTTTTTAAATCCATTGCTTATAAATGTCGTATATTATCATTATGAATTGAATGCTGAATTTATTAAGTGATATTATCAAGACTAATGAAATTACTTTTAAAAATAGATTTAAATGGGATATTAGGGGTCTTAGGCAAAAATATTAAATGCGCAACTTTTTGTATATTTGTCTGATTTCTGTGCAGCATATGATAGCCCCTACAATGGAAAATCATAATCTAGAAAAATCGGAATTGAAAAATTACAAAAATAATTTAATTCCTAAAAGAACAAATCTTTGTTGCTAACGCCGACGATAATTCTTACCACTGGCATTAGCCCATTTTCTTGAAAATTCCAATTTTCATTAAAAGTTATTTTCTGAAAATTATTTTACTATATTAATTATCATTATTTTCTACTTTCAGATATCTTATATTATTTTGTCTAATTTTTACAAATCAAAATAAAAAGGAAAATTTACAAAACAATTCAAAAATAAATAAAAAATATTTTTCCACTATATATCATATTCACCTTGTAAGCCTTAACTAAAAATAATTTAAAAAGGTTGTATATGAACTTCATACAAACACCACCATGCATCATTATTGTTCACATAATTACGACTACTTAATTTCTCATACTTTTCAAACTCTAATCATATTTAATAAATTTGTTTTGTGATGAAGTAAAAGATAATTCATTTCAGTTATAGATAAATTTTTAAATAATCACATAAAATTGACATTTGAAATCAAAGAACAACTAATCAAAGATCAACAAGCTGAAATCAAATAGAATTGTCACTTGATTCTAGGTCTATAAGTCAAAACTCTATGATTGAATACATGCAAACTAATTATATATATTTATCATATTTAGCATAATATTGCATCCAAATTCATTATCTTAGCATCATCTCCTAGTATATACTCAATTTAGTGTCTATGCTAGGTTTATCAATAAAATAACATGCTAAATTAAAAGTAGAAAATTGAAAGTTAAAATTCATAATAACTGTGCGGCTTTAAAATCTTCAATTATTCTAAAACTCAAAGCAAATTCATGTTTTATGAATCAATCCTTAGGCGGGGTTCCAATGAGGCCTTGCGAGCCACTAGGGGAAAGAGTGTTAGGTTGAGCATTATCTTTTGTATGCATATGAGATTAACACCCCAACCTGTGACATGTGTGTTGCTCCTCATACCCATCCGTCACTTAGTACGGGGTTAGAGTGTAGACATGTAGTTAGGGTATCTTGATCTTAGACATACTCATATTATATACATTGCATGAATATTATTTCACTCTTTATGATCATTTCAATCATGCATATTTTGTTCAAACATGCTTATCTTGTGTTTTGCATATTACATCTATTATTGAGCTTTTCATGATTTCCAAAGCGCAAGCATTTTGAAAAATAACCTCTTTTTGACACAATTCTTAAATCCATAACTTTTCATTATTATTCAAAACTCTGTCGTATTATGTGTCACTTATCTTAGAAAATATAAATCAAGAAAAATTAAAATGAAAAATTATCAAAACACATTTTTTCTAAGTAAAAAAAAATTCTCTATTGCTAGAGCCGAGCGGTAGCACAAGCATCGACGGTAGCTTAAAATTGATAATTCTTTTCTTTTTGCATTTTCTTTGGTATAAAAAATCATTATACTGATGTGCTCTTAATACACTTCTATGTTTTGCAGAAAAATATTTAAATTTGAATAAAAAAAAAACAAATACAAAATTACAAACCAATTTCAAAGAACAAAAATATGTTTTTCCTTAATGTGTGTTTATTATTGTGAAATTTTCTGTAGATCTAGGAGTGAGCAGGAATTATATAACTAAAAGTTCAAGCCAAACAACCAGAAGCACATGAAGCAAACACAATCTTTATTGATAAGCAAAATTCTTCTTTACAGGGCGAGGTATACATGGCGAGACATGATTTCGCCATGACACAAAAAACAGAAGAGAAAAATAGCTGAAAGGAAAACCAGCGATCTGATTGACTGAGACTGCATGACTGCTCGACCTCTAGTCCGCTCGGCTAGAAAACAAGACCGCCCGAACTGCCTGCCTGTGACTTGAACAACACCAACTGAGAACCACGCGAACTCCCGAACTCCACTAATCCTCCCAAACTCCAGCAACCCGCACTGCAAGCCACGAGACCGCCCGAACACCTTCAGAAGAGGAGGTGACCGCTACTACCCGCACAATCCGCATAAGCTGCACAAAATAAGTTTGATCAGCAAGACCGACCGGTCACAAAAAATGAGACCGCAAGAACTAGCCCCGAGTTCTGCTTACACTTGGTGCGATAATTTGCTGCTACAGTGGCTCCTATTTATAGGCGTGAGACCTGATCCAGTCACCACCCTATGAGATAGGATCACCACCCCTTGACCGCGCGACCAGACTGGTCAACCCGCGCGATCAGCAAAAGATCCTCCTGCTTAGTGAGCTCGCCGACTTCAACATAAGTCGCGCGATCATGACAACTCGCCTGGTCATGAAGCTCACCCCCTGTGTTCGCCACCCGACCTCCTCCAGAGACCGCGAACACACCAGACAGACTAGGGCAACAGCTGCGAGGCCCCTATTCAGACCCCACAGCAATTCTGTATCAAAACTTATTTTCATATCATTCATGCCAGGATGTTCTAGAAGTAAGTATAGTGAATACAGAATAAAACACATAATAAAAACTCATACCTTAGCTTGATCTTTAGTTTTCTTTTTCCTCTCTGAACCACTTTGATTTCTTAAGAGTCTTCAGGAAACGCGCATCTTCCTAAAAAAATGAAGTCAACGGGCTTAGTCATAACGAATATGACTAAGTGAATAACATACTTCTTTAACTGCGGTACATGCAGCCAAGAAACATCAGTATCAAAATGCATAAATTTTACATTACAGTATCGAAAGAAACATCAGTACTAATATGTATTTATTCGTACATCTTAAGTTCCCTGCTAGTATTCTTTGCAACAACTTATTCATCAAGTTCTTTGCAACAACTTATCTATTCTTATGTTCTTTCGCGTTCGTTTCATCGACTATTTTCTTCTTACTCATTTCAGTTCATATTCTTTCATTCTTCATTCATATTCAAGTGCATATTCATTCTTTGTTCATGTTTAAATTCATATATCTTCGTTTGTTCGTATTCGTTTCATTTCATTTATCGTCGAATTTAGATTCTTTCAACTGTAATTCATTCAATTCATTTTCCATCATCAATCATCAGATTTCTCATAATCAATTGCTAAATTAGATTTCTCGTTTATCTTTATCTTTATAAATTCAGAAATCATAAGGGTTGCTGTCGATTATCCCTTCTTGGTCTTCAACGACCTCTTGGCCTTCAACGGCCTCTGTCTGGCCTTCAACGGCCTCTGGCCTTCAACGACCTCTTCCATAGGGTATTCACACCCCCATACGGACTGGGTTAACCCTTATCATTTCCGATGCATCGATGCATATTATCTTTTATTCAACTTTTATCTTTTCTTGTTGTTCTTATTCACGTACATACTGTCAATATTCGTATTCAATCTTCGTATATTCAAACATTCTTTCAGAATTTACTTCGTCGCTTAATTCGTGTTATTTCTGATTCAACATCTTCTATAAATTCCCATATTAATCCGTGATTCATAAATGTAAGCGATTTTAATTTCATGTTCATGCACAATCACTAAAATGCTTTCAATATAATAATCTAATCATGTGTATATTCAAAATAATTCAAAGTTATGCATAATTAAAGAAATAGTACTCACATTGTTTTCTCCGTTCTTTGAATTCTCGTCATATTTCGCATTTGCCATCATCTTTTCTTTTATTATATATGTTATTAAACGAAATCAAAATTCTAGTAATTTACACTAAAAGAAATCTAGTAAATGAAAATATATTCAATTTCATCTAAAACTCAACCCCCATAAATCTCCTAGCAATTCCAGCCAATTACCAACCATGAATAAACCGATTCCAAAAAATGTTATTTTCAACTCAATTATAAATTCTTTCTAATTTAAACCTCCCATAGATATCATCATTCCTCTTTACTACGTCCAACCACAACTCATTTGTATGTAAGCACACACGAGCAACCATGAAAGATATCCAACATGGTACTTTCCATCCAAAACCTTAATCGATTCAGCTACCAATATGTTACTTGCATTACTAATAGTGATTGAATTTCATTCCCCCTTAGCCTTAAATCTTTTTCATATAGCCTCCAACTCTTCTCCAAATCGACCTAAGATGGTCTGACTCATGACATAACCCACACAACTAGACGACCAGCAAAACCAAGACTCCAAGCTTTAGCCATTAGTTTTCCCCCAAGGTACATCTAAATCCTCTCCAATAGAAATTCACACAGTCAAAAAAATCAACATAGCTACTTGTACGAAACCCTAACCCTATTTCATAACCCATCCAATCCAAAGAGTCCTAAATCCATAGTGCATACAAGTACCCAATTTAAATCTGCAAATCCTAGATAAAGAAATACATAGGAAGGCTCACAGTGGAGAAGAATCACCCAAAGCTGTCGGCCAAACACAACAACACCGCAGGAACACAGCAGTAGAGACAGCAGAGATATCTTCCAGCACCAACGACAAGAGGAGAGGGAGGAACCGTCGATGGGGAAGAAGAAGAATAGCCAGCCCTAGCTCTTCTCAGTTCGTCACAAGCTGCAGGAGGCGGGTTCTCGTCGAGCCTTAGCATGCGGCAGAAACAGGCAGCGACAACAGACATCAGCGACAGCAGCAGGCAGCGACAGTAGAAATCAGCGGCAAGCCCTGGCAGGAGCACAGAAAGAGCGGCGTGTGAGAGAATGAGGGGAAGAAACAACGTAAGCAGTTATTTACCACACGAAATCAGTGGCGCAGATGAGGGGACGTCGACGCGTGTGGTTTTTGCAAATGAAGAGGGGCTCGATTTCAAGTATCTCCTCTTGAACCGGTCCATTACTATAAACCTAATTGGGGTTAATTAGGTTCAATTGCTTTAATTAAACCCTAAAGTAATGCTCTCATTTCTTTATTGGCACACCAATCTATTTACTATTCGCACACCAACTTCATAATTGTCATTAGTGCACACAAATGTATAATTTTATATTATATTTTCATCTCATTCACTCTATCCACTTCAATCAAATTAAAAAAATATTAAGTTGAGATTTGGGTCATTACAACAGCCCGCCAAGTCGATCAACCACCTGTGACCGCATATGCCAGCTGATCGCCAAAGGACCAGCCATGCGAACACAAACCAGAGACCGCGCGGCTAAGAAGACCTTAGTCCACGCGCACCGTAAAGAACCGGACAGCCACCAGACCGGGTTGCCCTCACCACGCGATCACAAGCACCAGACCGCGAGATAACTCCAGCTCGCCATGCGGTCACATGACCAGACCGCGCGGCCTTACCTCGGCACCCTGGGACAGAAGAACGACGGTCATGCCGAGAAGTCCGCGGCTAGACCAGAGAGGTCAGACCGCCAGAGGAGACCGCAAGACCGTGCGGTCATGCCAGACCGCGCGGTCTCCCCCCAGACCGCCAACTTCACAACTTCCACTTCAACATTTTCAACACTCCCCCTTGAAGTGGAAAATTGAAAACAGCCCAAGTAAACTCCTTAGCCGAGTAAACGGCCCCTTCGCCAGCGCCTTTGTGAAGATGTCAGCAATGTTGTCCTGACTCTGAACATGCTCGACCGAAAGAGACCCCTCCAACACCTTCTCACAAATGAAATGATGCTCGATCTCGATATGCTTGGTCCTCGCGTGACAAACTGGATTAGTAACCAGTTTGAGAGCACTCTAATTGTCGGCGCAGAGCAGAGTCGGACCCCGAACCTCCATATGGCTTCTTGAGCTGCCAAGGCCGAAGCCTTGTACTCCGCTTCAATGGTTGAGACAGACACGGAATCCTGCTTCTTGCTGCACCATGATATAACCGTGGGGCCCGCCATGAAGACATATCCAGACGTCGACTTCCAATCATCCGAATCTCCCCCGTAATCAGCATCCATGTACCCATGCACTTCGAAGCCCGCATCCCTCCTGTAAAGGAGACCCATATCCGAAGTCGTCTTGACATACTTCAATATACTCTTGGCCGCTAGAAGATGAGGCATCCGTGGTTCCGCCATATACCGACTCACCCTGCCAACTGCATACGCAATATCCGGCCTGGTAATCGTCAGATAAATCAAGCTCGCAACCAGAGCCCGGAACACCAGCGGATCTTCCAGAATCCTCCCCTCATCCTTGCGAAGTTTCATGGCATTCTCCAGAGGTGTGGAAATGCACTTCCCTTCCTTCATGCCGAACCGCTCCACGATTCTCTCTGCATATCCAGCCAGGGAAACCAGCACTCCACTTTCCTTCCTCTGCACTTCAAGTCCAAGGAAGTGGTGAAGCTCACCTAAGTCCTTCATCTCGAACCTGATGGATAGATCGGCTCGAAGCCTTGCTACCTCCTCCTTCATATTCCCCGTCATGATCATATCATCGACGTAAAGCAGCACGATGACTTGAAGCTCCCCGCTCTTCTTGACGAATAATCTTGAGTCTGAAGAACCAAACCCGCAGAATAAGAGATACTCTGCTATCTTTCCATACCATGCCCTCGGCGCTTGCTTCAACCCATACAGGGCCTTCTTCAACTTGCAAACATAGTCCGGAAAATCTTTAGATACGAAGCCTGGCGGCTGGACCATGAAGATGTCTTTGTCAATCTCGTCGTACAAGAATGCATTCTTTACGTCGAGCTGCCAAATCTCCCACCCCCAACACGCCGCAAAGGCAATCACAACCCGAACAGAAGTCATTTTTGCCACCGGACTGAATGTCTCTTCATAGTGTTCACCGTATTGCTGCGAGAACCCCCGAGCCACAAGGAGAGCCTTGTATCGCTCGATACTGCCGTCAGCCTTCTTCTTAAGCTTGTATACCCACTTGCATGTCACAGGGGTGATACCATTGGGCTTGGGCACCAGAGACCAAGTCTCATTCTTCTCAAGAGCACTCATCTCTTCCTGCGTAGCTGAATCCCACTGTTCCACGCCTTTGGCCTTTTCAAAGCTCGACGGCTCCCTCTCATCCAAGGGACCAGCAAAGAAACACGAGACAAAGCTCACCATGTTTCCTCCTGTATAGCGATCAGGGGCAATGATAGTTCACTTTGATCTCCGCAATGCCTTCCCCTGACTCGCAGTATCTTCAGCTGCTTCTTCCCTAGCTCCCCTTCCAGACGTACTCAGAGCATCGCTCCCCCTGCTTCCTGATCCAGAAGCCTCTGCCTCAGAACTAGATATTGATGGACCACCTGGTGACACAGACAGCTCTACCTGAAGATTTTCCACAGCTTTCTCCGGCTCCTCCACCCTGCTCTCTGGTAGCTCAACACCAGAACATCCTTTGTATGACGTCACCTCGTCGAACACGACATCGCGAGATACAACAAATCTCCGCGTCTCCGGGCCCATGCACTTCCAGCCCTTCTTCCGATCATCATAACCCACGAAGACTAGCTTCCTTGCTTTCGCATTTAGCTTTGTCCGAATCACATCTGGAACGTGCACATAGCAGGTGGAACCAAACACCCGAAGGTGCGCCACGCTTGGCTTTTCCTTGAACATCAATTCATGCGGGGTATTCATATTGATGGGACTAAGAGGCATCCTGTTGATGACATAGGCAACACAAGACATTCCCTCCGCCCAGAAGGACTTTGGGATACTCTTGGCATGCAGCCAACACTTGCAGGTCTCCGTCAGATGACGGATCTTCCGCTCTGCAACTCCGTTTTGTTGTGGAGTATGCGCACAAGTAAGCTCCCTCCGGATGCCTGCCTTCATGCAAAAAGTAGAGAACTCACCAGAGGTGAACTCCCCTCCGTTGTCAGTCCTCAGCTTCTTAACCTGCAGGCCAAGCCGACCCTCCACAAGCTCCTTGAACTCCACGAACTTGGCAAATGCCTCCACCTTCTCCTTCAAGAAATATACCTAGACATATCTTGTGTAATCATCGATCAGCACCAGCATATATCTGCTGCCTCCGAGGCTTGGGGCAGCAGACGGTCCCATAAAGTCACCATGGATGCACTCCAACAGCACACAACTCCTTGTCTGCGACTTGTCAAACAGTAGTCGATCAGACTTATCGAACTGACATCCTGCGCACACATGACCGTCTCCATAGGAAGATAGACTAGGCAGGCCCTTGACCAGACCTCTCACCGCCATAGCCTTCAGGTTGTCCATCCCTACATGCCACAACCTCTCGTGCCATATGATAGCACTATCATTCGTCCGCATCTTGTCAACATAAGAACTTGTCGATAAAATGAACAAGTCTTTAGCTCTCCTCCCCACATGAACGACCTCCGCCTTCACTGCTTCAACATTCCGAAGAAACCTCACTTTTGTTGGGCCAAACAGAACGTGATACCCAGCGTCTACAGCGTTGGTCACGGAGAAGAGGTTTTTCCTCATACCAGGCACATGATAGACACTCTTCAAAGTTAGCGGCCCTCTATCACTGCCCAAGGAAACAACCCCCACCTTCTCTATAGCATGCACGGTATTATCAACAGTAATAATGGCATCATTACCTGAATAAGGCTGCGCTGAAGAAAGCTTCGACTCGTCCCCGGTGAGGTGATGACCACACCCCGAGTCCACGATCCAGTCCTCCTGATAGTTGATAGGAGCTGTAGCTCCAACAGAAGCCGAGAAGGCTCCTCCCCATCCTCCATCAATCTGCCTGGCTTCAGCTTCCCTCTTTCCTGCAGCACCATGCCCCGGCTGAAGATTCACCCGACAATCCTTCCTGATGTGACCAACTTTTCCGCAGCTGAAGCACTTGGGACCTTCTCCCTTCTTCTTCCTTTCACCCTTAGGAGCATAGCCCCTTTCCTGCTGTCTAGAAGTTGAAGGCCCATTGCCTCCTCCAGCGGTCTTCTTCTTATCCCACTTCTTCTTCTTTCCCGTGAAGAGAACTTCGCCATCTCCCCCAGACACTGACACCTCGCCATCTGCCTTGTCAGACTCTCCTGCGAAGCAAGCAGATTTTCCAGCTCCAGCAGAGACGGCTGATTTGCCCAACCCTGCACCGACGTCACAAAGGCAACATATTCCTTCCGCAAGCCACGGATGATGTGCCTCTTCAGCTTCGCCTCAGAAATTGGCTCATCAGGATCCATCGCTGAAATCTCGGCGCACAAGTTCTTCATCTTCAAGAAGAACGTAGAGATAGAAAGGTCACCTTGAGCCGATCTGGCCAGCTCATTCACCAGGAATTGAAGTCTTGCCATATTCTTTTTGTTAAACAGCCCATCCAAGGCTCTCCAGATCTCTGCAGCCGATCCACACCCCAAGATGTGATCAAACAGGTCAGGTGATATTGCCCTCTTCAGGGCGAACTCTGCTTTGGCATTAATCTGCCTCTAGTTCCTCACCTCGTGATCATTGTCCCCAATCAGGATAACTTCCTCTGTGCTCTCTCCTCCAACCACCTCCCAGAGGTCCCACCCAGAAGATAACTTTGCATACATGACTTCCACTTCTTAAAATTAGTCGATGTAAGCATCTCAATTCCAAGACCCCTTGCTTCCATGGCTCTACCACTGGTTCCTTCTTCACAAAGGCGAAGACAACTTTTAGTTATTCACTGCTCTATCCACTCCAACCCACCTCTGATACCATGTGAAATTTTCCGTAGATCTAAGAGTGAGCAGGAATTGTATAACTAAAAGTTCAAGCCAAACAACCAGAAGCACGTGAAGCAAACACAATCTTTATTGATAAGCAAAATTCTTCTTTACGGGGCGAGGTATACATGACGAGACATGATTTTGCCAGTACACAAAAATCAGAAGAGAAAAAAATAGCTGAAAGGAAAACTAGCGATCTGATTGACTGAGACCGCCTGACCGCTCGACCTCTAGTCCGCTCGGCTAGAAAACAAGACCGCCCGAACTGCCTGCCTACGACTTGAACAACACCAACTGAGAACCACGCGAACTCCCGAACTCCACTGATCCTCCCAAACTCCAGCAACCTGCACTGCAAGCCGCGAGACCGCCCGAACACCTTCAGAAGAGGAGGTGACCGCTGCTACCCGCACAATCCGCAGAAGCTGTACAAAACAAGTTCGATCAGCAAGACCGACCGGTCATAAAAAATGAGACCGCAAGAACTAGCCGCGAGTTCTGCTTACACTTGGTGCGATAATTTGCTGCTACAGTGGCTCCTATTTATAGGCGTGAGACCTGATCTAGTCACCACCCTATGAGATAGGATCACCACCCCTTGACCGCGTGACCAGACCGGTCAACCCGCGCGATCAGCAAAAGATCCTCCTGCTTAGTGAGCTCGCCGACTTCAACATAAGCCGCGCGATCATGACAACTCTCCCGGTCATGAAGCTCACCACCTGTGTTTTCCACCCAACCTCCTCCAGAGACTGCGAACACACCAGACCGACTAGGGAAATAGCCCGCCAAGTCGATCAACCACCTGTGACCGCATATGCCAGCTGATCGTCGAAGGACCAGCCATGCGAACACAAACCGGAGACCGCACGACTAAGAAGACCTTAGTCAACGCGCACCACAAAGAACCAGATAGCCACCAGACCGGGGTGCCCCCACCATGCGATCACAAGCACCAGACCGCGAGATAACTCCAGCTCGCCACGCGGTCACATGACCAGACCGCGCGGCCTCACCTCGGCACCCTGTGACAAAAGAACGGCGGTCATGCCGAGAAGTCCGCGGCTAGTCCAGAGAGGTCAGACCGCCAGAGGAGACCGCAAGACCGTGCGGTCAGGCCAGACCGCGCGATCTCCCCCAGACCGCCAACATCACAACTTCCACTTCAACATTTTCAACAATTATTTTGTATAAAACTTCAAAAATTTATAAAAACTGATTGTTATTCATTGTCATTGTCAAGAATGATAAATTATATCAATTAAAGATAAAATACAATGTTTAATTTAATTTTCATTTTTCTTACAAACATTGTTTTGTATTTGTCATGCCTTGAAAATCATCTTTTTATGTGAAATGAAATTGATTGTAGAAAACATGTGTAGGAACGCATAACATGCCTCTAAGTATGAGTAATGTATTATGTTTGATAATGATTTATTCACTAACTTATTTTTGATAATCTACATGTGTTTACAATCTTATACTTGCTTGATTGTGTAGTGTAATAACATAAATAATTAAAATGCATAAATAGATTACCTACACAACATTGAATTTGTTATTACAATTATGTCTTTCATGCACTTATTCTTTAGAGAAATGTGGTTTAAAATTAAAATGATATGTTTGCAAAACAAGTGAATTAAGAGTCCTTAGTCACTAAACTAAAAAAACAAATAATAAATGACAAGGAAAACTCCACCAAACACTACTCACCCTCCTGATAAGTTTTAATGAGCATTATGAGGTTGAGCACCTTGGAAAGAATTGTAAAGTGTCTTGTAGCAAACAAATATTACATCACTTCTCTTAGTACACTGGATCACAAAAATGTAAATAATGCTAAAAAGTATAAAAGTGATCCCCCAAACACTACTTTGCACCCTGATAAGTCTTAATAATCATTGTGCGTGCAGAACACCTTGGTAGTTATATTCTTTATTCATGTGCGTTGAAATATTGTGGAAGTATTATTATTTGTGTATTTTAATATTATGTTATTTCATTATATATGTCATGTGTTTTGATTGATTCACTTTTATGTTTTATCAAAACACTATTTTGTACACATCATTATCCTTCATAAAACTTCTACTAATGAGAATTTGATCATAATTCATATCTACTCAATTCTCTACAAACTTAAGTAAATGCACTAGATAGTAAAGTATGACCGTTACAATGTTTATTTTTACTTGAAATGCAAATTAATTACATTGTAGTTTCTATCTTTTCTTGATACTTTCAAATCATGCTTGCAATTTTATTTCAAAATAATATCTCTTGAAACTTTAATTCAAACATCTACTTTTCAAATTTAAAACTCATTATCTTTTTTATGCTTTTATCTTCTAAAATGATGTTTATTTTTAAGAGTGCTTATTATATTCTTCCGTTATGATTGCTACTTGAGCTCATTCTTGACTTTTTTTTTTAAACAAGTGGTGTCTTAAAATAAGAATGCTTACTTTATGTTTCTGCTATGATGCTTGCTAGTTTATGCTCTATCATGCTTTTTTTAAACTAGTAGTATTTAACAAGCTTTATATTGCATCATATTTTTATTCTCTACATAGAATATATAAATTCTTATTGTATGCGCTCACCTAAACCCTCTTTTGACACTACTAAAAAGGGAGCATAAATTGCACAAATCTAATTTTTAGGGGGAGTACATTAAAAATTTCATAGGAAGCATCTATGTAGGGGGGGGGGGGGGTAATTATATAGGAGGTGCATACTTTATTCTTTTCTCGATCATGACTACCCACTTTTGCTAATAACAAAAGGGGGAGAATATATTGAGAAATCTAGTAAAATAGATATTTAGGGGAAGTAAATTATAAAAGAACACTTATGTAGGGGAGCCTTCATATATGAAGAGTATGTATTAGTACATTAAATCTATCACACTATTAACATGTTATTCATGCATATCTTATTACCGCACTTATCTATAAACATGTACAGGTACACATGGATTGAATGAGGAGACGTATTTAGAGCTACCGCGGAGCGGTAAAAACTACCACTGGAAGTAGAGGGGATGATGACAGATAACTGCCGGTATACGGTCGCGCAGCAAAGAAGTGATGGAAGCTAACACAGAATGTTAAGTCTTAATGTGGTGCGGTAGGTTTATGATCCATTGCAGTTAGCACGTTCGGCACGATGTCGGGCATGTTACGACACGATACGCTAGCGCGACATGGTAATGCTACCTGTTGAAGCCAGGAAAATCCCGATTCCAAGATTCAGATCAATATAGCCGGAGGCTACTCGCCCAACAATCCAGCTAGAAGGCTAGACTGGCAACTACGAAGAGGACTCGGACAAAGAACAACATGACCCCAGGCGTTGCGGCAGGGACGTCTCACCACGTACCCAGAAGCTCGGAAGAGACTTCCCCTCCAAAACCTAGAATGGCTGAGCAAGGTACGAGGAAGGCACCGACTTGGCTAGTACTAGAAGTGACTACCAAGGATGACGGGTCCGAGAATTTAAAAGTGGGAGTTTTAAAAGCTCAAGTTCAGGTGCCAATCCATGTACCCCTGGGGTCCTATTTATAGGAAAAAAAGGGAGGGGGGGGGGTCTATTTATACCCGACCAAACTCGGTGACATTGAGGCGACCTCGCCTGAAGAGGGGTGAGTATCACCTATGGTCGCCCACCTTTTGGCGAGTATCAGGGATACTCGCGCGAGTCCACCCATACTCGCCCCGGCCTTCTTCTGCTCCTGCTGGTTGAGCTGTCTTATGTCCTGGTCGGTTGACCTCTGTGTTGACCATTTGACCTTGACTTCTGCCTACGTGGCTTTGAGTGGGCCCACCCTTGGATAACGAGGGTTGTACACAATCCCCGCTCTTTGCGAATAACGTTGTTGCTCGAAAAGAATCATCCAACCGTCATTCGATGATTTGGTCTTCTGGCGAGTACTGATCTATAGTCGGCATCTCGCTGGCCAATGCCCTGGCCCTATATATAGAGGGGGAGGGGTCTCTGATGGCAAGGCTTTTCTAATCTCACTTCAGGATGTCGCGAAGTATTGACGAAGAAGATGTTGCTGACATGGCCGAGCTGGTAGGTTTGTTGCCACCCCTTCGGACTCCTGCTCGCTTGGATGGCGGGCTCGAAGACTTCCTCTCCACCAAAAAGAGGAAGCGTCTTGACAAGAAAAGGAAGAAGAAAGAGAAAAAGAGGAGGACGACTACTTCGAAGGATGTCGTCGATCCTCTAGTCGATCAACGCCAGCAGTTGCTTAACGATCTGAGTCTTAAGGGCGACTCACCTGTTCCTGATCCCCCCGCACCAAACGTCGCCCCAGAGGCGAGTACGACTGGGACCTCGGCTCAGAGCCAACCGGATGTTTCACCTACGCGAGGTGGGAGCTACCTACTCGCCACCTATTTAGTCCGCTAATTCATCTATGCTGGCGAGGTTCTGACGCTTTTTTCTATACTCGCAGATTCGTCGATCATTAATGCTCAGGAGGAGCCTTTGGCCATACCTCCTTTGCGATCATCTCTGATGATCTCGCCTGATGCTGGAGAAGGGTGGCGCGGTAGTCGCTCGGTCCGGATCCTTCACATCTCCTCGCTGGAGAAGCGGCTTTCAAGCGAGCAGAGGGCCCCTTCGGCGAGCAACGCGACTCCACAGCTACCACCTCCTCAACAATCAGAGCTGGCGAGCAGCTCGCAGCTGCCCATTGGTGGGTTTCCGCCACCTCCTACATTCCCTCCTCCTGCTGAGATCCAGGGCGATCAACGCCCTTTGTCTTCTGCCTCTCCCTCAACAAACCTGGGAGAATCCTCACGCCGAGGCAGGGTTGGCGGCTCTTCGGGTTTGTTCCCTCCAAGGGGGGGAGGGAGACCAGTGGATGGTCGCGGTCGGGGGCACGCTCCTCGTGATAGGGAGCAAACTGGCAGGACTCAATCCAGCCGGCGAGGTGCTGGGCATCATAGCATCTCCCCTCACCGAGGAAGGAGCTCCCCTTCTCGGCGATCTCGCAGTCCTCCTCGCGGCTCAAGGAATGATGCTCGCCGCCCTGGTAACTTGGTTGCTGATTTGACAGACTCAGCTGGATTTGCTTTTTGATACTCGCCACTAAAGTCTTCTGCTTCCTTGCCTTCCTTTCAGCTCGCGCTCAGACTCTTGTAGGAGCTTTGATTGATGGAGTCGGCCTTCCTTCTCACGAGTACCAGGAGAGGGATACTCGCGCTATCTTGGATCTGGAGGCGAAGATAGAGCGCTTGGCGATCAGCGAGCCTCATAGCCGTTTGACCAAAATGGAGTCGCGGGTTGAACGCTTGGCGGTCGTCGAGCCTCATCGTCGACTGACCGAGCTTGAGGCGCGAGTATCACGGCTGGAAGAGTTCAATACTCGGCTAACTGGCGTGGAATCTCACCTGCAGATTGCCAATGACTTGGATCACTTGGTCGCCAAGTTGGAGCATCGTCAACAACTTCACCACGATGAGCTCGTGGGGATGCGCGCGAGCATGGGCTCGGTTGGTCGCTTGGCGAGGATTGAAGATCAGCTGTGGCAGGGCGAGGACGCGATGACTCTGGCCTTCGAGCACTTCAAGCGTGCTCGCAGCATGGGCTGGGTCGGGCGACATCCGCACCTCCCTAAAGCCCAGGCGAACCTTCAGGTTCCTCCTTAGATGCTTTTTACCATTGTTGTTGTAGTCACATGGTCGCCATTTGGCGAGTGATTTGTAATTTTGAACAATTTTTAAAATTTAAGTAATTTTATTTGGGCGAGTATATGAATCTCGCCTTTCATCTATTACTCGCTTGCTTGATTGTCGTGACGTCTGATTTCTGCTATCTTCTTTTTTGCGGTCTTCTTGCGAGTAGTGGCTGCATGTCGCGCCTATCTGGCGAGCTCCCTTGTATTCTGATGCAGGTACTCGCCTGTTGAGTGATGATGATTTGACGCGCGCCACCGATTTTGACGACTTTCCTTGATGTTCACCACCCTGCACTCGTACTCGCGGCGGCGTACGCGACAAGCCAAGTCTCCTCGACTACTATAAATAGGGGGTACGTATTTATTACGCTTTCTGGCGATCTTCTTGCATTCCTAGCGAGTGTCTTCCGATTGCTCCCTTTCTCGCCTCTTTGATACTCGATTCTTCTCTTCCCTCTTTTCCAGAATGGCCAATGAGGCGATCATTCGGCGTGCGAATCAAGCCAAGAACTTCAAGGAGACTTCCTTCTAGAAGTCGATTACTCGGCCACAGGATTTGAAGGACTTTTCTGCCAAGTACCTGTCGCCGAGGTATGTCGTCAGGCTTCCTCGCGAGGATGAGCGACTAAACACCTTCTTGGCGACCGAGTTGATGTTCCCCATCCTCCAATTTGAGGCCGGCCTGCGACTACCATTGTGGACGAAGTTTTGTCAAATCCTCCGCTACTTTGGGATAGTCCCCGCCCAAATCAACCCGAACGGAGTGGCGATGATCATTGGGTTCCTCTGCTTTCTGCGAGAACAGAAGATCGCCTTCGATCTCTCTGTCTTTCGGTGAGTATTCCACTTCAACGCCACAGGCGAGGGCGTTGTCTTTTTGTGCAGCCACGTCTGCACGCTGACCAGCACGACGAATAAAATCATCGCTGGGGCGAGCGACTAGTCGTCATTAGTGACGAATTTCAGATCATCCCCACCTAGTCCTTCCAGCCGGCGGAGAGCGCCTTTCTTACCCCTTACCTGGAGGAGGGCAGGGAGAAGCTACTCGACAGCATCCGGGGTCGTCGCTTGGATGTGCTCTTCTGTAAGAGGCAAGTAGATAAGCTCGTCGAGGTGTTCCCAGATGAAGGTACTCTTCTGAACGAGTATTGGGCATACTCGCCCCTTTGTCTTCAACTGGTGACTAATACCTTGTGTCATGTCTTGTCGCAGCTACTTGCTCCTTACCGAGCGAGCTTCTTTCGTTGGCGCCGAAGGCGGGGGTTTCTACCCTGATCAACTTGTTGTCAGGTGGCGATGAGCAGGAGGTCACCAACGATGATGTTGGGCCTTCTAGGAAGCGGAAAGCCAAGGTTAAGTCCAGGGAGCCTGCGACGAGGAAGAATGAGGTCGCGAAAAGGGACATGAAGGAGAAGGCAAACCCTTCGGAGGCCGGCGAGCCTCACAGTCACCCACTTTTCAACGAAGGTGGCCGCAGCGAGGACGCCTTTGGTTGCCTTCTAGTGTCCTGGGCCGAGCGCACCCACGAGGTGACTTTAAGCACCAACCTTCCCACCTGGTCGGAAGATTGGGAGGATGGCGGCGAGGCGTTCGACGTCATGTTCGCCCTGTATGGTCGCGCAGATGCCGAGGCCCTGCAAGATGTATCGGCCGAGTATCTGGCGAACAAGAGCACGCGAGCTTACCTGCGAGCTGCCAAGCTCGGCAATGCAATGTCGAGGCGGCTGCTGGAGTATGAACAGATGATCAAGGTGCAAGCTCAGAAGCTCATCTCCATGGGGATAGAGGCCGCCAAGTGGAAGGAGCATGAGGTACTCGCTCGCCCCCTTTCTGGCTTCTGGTATACTCGCCTTTTGCGTCGAACAATTTGCTAATCGCTGTCTTCATGTCTTTTCAGGCCGCCGAGATCGAGGCGGCGAAGAAGGTATCTCATCCCGAGAAGGAGCTGGAGGATACTCGGCAGATCTTGGAGGCCGCCCAAGTCCATATTGCCGAGCTGGAAACTCGGCATGCCGAGCAACAGCCTTCGAAGGCGGGCCCCTCCAGGGGAAAGCAGATAAGGATGCATAGCGATGAGATGCCGCACATCCGCTGGGAGATCGCGACGGCGAACAAAAAATTCGTCCTGAGCAGGTTGAAAGCCGAAGGTCTGTTGAAGCTGGAGGCGATGAATTTGACAGTGGTAGACCTCATCCCGGCGCTGCTCGCCGAAGAGTCCACCTCCCCTAGGCGAGATTTGCCCTCGTCTTCCAGTGGTTCCAAATATGATGATTCTGAAGATGCGGACGACGACGACGAGGAAGTCGACGTAGATGGCGAGGATGATGGCGATGATGCTGCCTAGTCGCCGGTCTTTTGTCTTTTTTCTTGATAACTGTACATTATTTTTTTTGAAGATGTAATTATGAAAGAAATGGAATACATATTTTTGTGCTCGCCTGGTGTTCTCATTCCTGCTTCCTTGTTTGTATGTCGAGTAGCCCTCTAGGCTTGCAACGAGGTTGAGTGCTCGCTAGGCTCCTAGGCATGGGCGAGATTGAGTGCTGCGGTCGACGATCATACCTCACTCGCACCCACATACTCGCACTATATGCTCACACACATATAGTCGCACATGCATACTCGCCATCTTTAAAATAAACCTTGCTGGAGTCAATCTGTGAAGGGTCTTCGGAGCGACAGACCTGAGGGACAAATGCTCCTAAAGCTCTCTTTTGTACCTCATGAAGGACTGCCAGGACGCTTGTAATAATAATGAACTCCGGGATGAGAGAAGTAGAGAATGACCATCGGGCTGGTCCAAGGGGACACAACATCCCGAGGTCTCTATCCTACCATAATGTTGACGCTGGCGAAGAGATCGACAAGTAGGGACTGACTGTCGGGGAGGCCAAAGACACACCATCCCGAGGTCTCCATCCTACGGTGACGTCGATGCTGTTGAAGAGATCGACAAGTAGGGACTAACTGTCAGGGAGGTCCAAAGACACACCATCCCGAGGTCTCCATCCTACGGTGACGTCGATGCTGTTTTGACGAGTTTTTTCCTGCTATACTCAACAATCAGAGGGGATTAAACGCACCAACTCAAATGATTGGACAGGGTCATTAGAAACAGAATGCAATGTCGTGAGCCTTTCACTCTTGAGGGTTTACGACGCCTTTATTCAAGGGTCCCCTAAGAGGTTAAGTCGATCATCCTATCATCGAGTTGAGAGGTCGCCGTCACTACTTCTTCCTGATAATCTATCCAGTCGGATGAGAGATGCGGTCGGAGGGAACCCGGCCAACGTGCAAGGGGGGAGCTGATCTCGATCGTTAATGCAGAGGCTTAGTCTTAGGGGAACGCACTACCGAGGCACCATCCCATCATCCGTTCTGGATCTTACGATAATTGTTGCTATGACATGAGTGAGAATCTCTTGCCATCCCATGTCTCAGGGAGGTGAGAAATTTATTTATAAATAAATTTACAGGAGAGGAATGTACACGTTCCTGCTCAGGGATAAAACCTTTTTAGGTCATCGCCGCTCCAGGTATTCCCCAATATCTCCCCTTTGTGATTTTGCAGGCGATATCCTCCTGTTGTAAGTGATTCATGGACGATGAAAGGTCCCTCCCAATTTGGGTTGAGCTTTCCGACGGCTGCTGATCTTCCTGACGCATTCACCTTCTTCAGGACTAGATCACCTGCTTGGAAGTGCTTGTGGCGAACGTGCTTGTCGAAGTGCTTTGCCATTAGACGCTTGATTTCCTCTTGCCGAGTTGAGGCCAAGTCTCGGAGTTCTTCAATGTAGTCAAGGGATAGCTTCTGGGCTTCCTCATTTTCCAGCAGCCATTCCTCGTCTCCGTCTTTTGCTGCTATCACCCTTGGACTTCTGACCTCGAACTCTACTGGGATAAGAGCTTCGGACCCGTGAGAGGGTTTGAACGGGGTTTCCCCTGTGGCTGAGCTAGAAGTGGTCCTCAAAGCCCACAACACCGAGGGGAGCTGCTCCACCCAATTACCTCTTAGGTTCTCGACTTTCTTCTTCAGCAGGTTGATGATCAACTTGTAGCGGCCTCCACTTGTCCGTTGCTCCTTGGATGATGTACTGATGCAAATCGAAGATCAGTTCCGAGCTGTCTGCAAAAATCTTCAAGCTCTAAGCTAGCGAACTGAGGACCGTTGTCGGTGACGATGGCGAGGGGGATCCCGAATCTGTAGACAATCTCTCCCCAGATGAAGTTCTTCACGACTTGAGAGGTGGTCTTGGCCAGAGCTTTGGCCTCGATCCACTTGGAGAAATTGTTGGTCATGATGAGAACGAACTTCCTCTGGCCACTAGCTGAAGGAAAGGGGCCTATCAAATCCATTCCTCAGATAGCAAACGGCCACGGGGTAGTGATCGAGCGAAGTTGTTGGGATGGCTGCAACTTAAGGGGGGCAAATAGCTGGCACTTCTGGCATTTTTTTGAGAAGGCCTCTGCATCCTTGCGGAGGCCAGAAGTAACCATGCCTCAGGATTCTCTGCTCTAAAGTGCGAGTCCCAGAATGACTTCCACACTTTCCTGAGTGGATCTCCTCCAACACTCGAGGTACTTCGTCTTCAGAGACACATCTTGCCAGGGGGCCCGAGATGGTCTTGCGATACAGCTCCCTGTCTTACAATAAGTAGTATGCCTCCTTATATCAGAACTTTCTGTGATCCCCTCCATCTGCTGGGAGCTGTCCGGTGGATAGAAATGCTGTGAACGGATCCATCTACGAGGGGCGCTGCTCGATCTCCATCATTTCCCATTCCTCGATGGATGGTCGAAACAACTCGGTGACGATCCCTCCAGTCCTCGGCCCATACTTGGCCAGACGATCCGCTGCCGAGTTCTCCTCTCTCGGTACGTGCTCGACGAAGATGGATTGAAAGCCTCCAATCAATCCTTTTACCTTGACAAGATATTTTTGCAGAATGGTGTCGCGCACTTCGAACTCTCCCCGAATCTGCGATTCGACCACCATTGAATCAGTAAAGGCTCTGATATCCTGAATACCCAGTTCTTGCGCGAGATGCAAGCCTGTCACTATGGCCTCATACTCTGCTTGATTATTCGTGATGGGGAAGAGGAACTCGACTGCTTGCTCGATCCTAGTTCCCTGCGGGCTGACAAGAATGATGCCTACTCCCACAGAGCTTTTGCCCAAAGCTCCGTCCATGAACATCTTCCAGGGATTGGATGAAAAAATTCCTCTCCTGGCTCGGCTTCCACCGAGAAGTCAGCTAAGAAATCAGCTACCGCCTGAGCTTTGATCGCTACCCGAGGCGAGAAGGAAATGTCGAACTCATTGAGTTCTACCGACCATTTCGCCAGCCTTCCTGAATACTCCACCCCTTCTAAGATATTTCAGAGGGGATGGTCAGTCACGACCTAGATGGAGTGAGCTTGGAAATAAGGCTGGAGCTTCCGCGCCGACACCACCAAGGCAAAGGCAAGCTTCTCCAAGATTGGATACTTTAACTCCGCCTTCTTGAGCACCAGACTAACATAATAAATGTGGAGCTGCTTCTTTCCTTCTTCCTGAACTAGCACCGAACTTACTTCTTCCACTCCTACTCCCAGGTAGATTAGTAGGTCTTCGCCTTCTTTCGGGCTCTGAAGGAGAGGTGTCTGATTCAACTGCTCCTTCAGCCTACCGAACGCCTTCTCGCACTCATCGAACCATGCGAAGTCCTCGCTCTTCCGGATCGTCTTGAAAAATGGAGAGCACTTCTCTCCTGCCTTGGAAAGAAAGCAGCTAAGACCCACCAACCTTCCTGTCAGCCTCTGAACTTCTTTCATCGTCTTTGGTGAGGTCATCTCCAGAATAGCCTTAACCTTGTCAGGGTTCGACTCTACCCCCTCTGAGGTGATGAGATGCCCCGGAAACTTCCCTCTTCCAGCTCTGAACACGCACTTTGCTGGATTGAGCCTCATCTTGAACTTCCTTAGTGTCACGAATGTCTCCACCAGATCGACTACATGCTCCTGGACTCTCTTGCTTTTGACCAAGAGGTTGTCCATATATACCTCCAGATTCCTCCCCTTCTTCTCTACCAAGACGCGGTCCATCATTCGATGGTAGGTCGCTCCTGAATTCTTTAGCCCAAAGGGCATCATCTTGTAGTTGTAGCAGCCATCGCCAGTGATGAAGGAAACATCACGACAATCGTGGGGATACATCCGGATCTGGTGGTATCCTGAAAATGCATTGAGAAAGCTCATTAAAGAAAAACTGACGGCTGAATCAACCAGCGCATAGATTCGAGGCAAGGGATAACAATCCTTCGGGCAGCTTTTATTCAATAACGAAAAGTTCACACACATACGCCAGCTGCCCCAGCCTATTTTACCATTACAACATTCGAGACCCAGCCTGGGTACTGGATCTCCGACACAAAGCCTGCATCCAGCAGCTTCTTCACCTCCTCGCGGATAGGAACGGCTAACGTGAAGGCACTTGACCTCTTCTTCTGGAGGACGGGATTGACCGCGGGGTCGAGATTGAGGTGATGGCAGGTAACCTCAGGATCGATCCTGGGCATCTCAACTGCTGAAAGTGCACAGTTAACCTCACTAGAATTCTCTAGAGGGGGGGTGGGGGTGAATAGAGATTTAAAAGTACTTTGTGCAAAGTTAACAAATATATATATATATATATATATATATATGTGTAATAATCTCAGATTTAAGCTTCCCACACACACCAACAAGAATTAAGTAAATAAAGAAAGAAATAGCAAAATGAAAATCACAGCACAACACAATGAAATATAGTGGTTCCCCAAACTTTGGGTAGTCCACTCTTCTACCCCCTTGGTAGGAATTCACTATCTTGTACTGAGTCTTTTGATAAGGAGACTCTTAGAACCAGCCTGAGTCTTTTGATAAGGAGACTCTTAGAACCAGTACAACTGAATTTTTTGAAGAGAGATTCTAAAAACTCTTTTACACTGTTTGAAAATGAAATGAAGATAAGAAGAAGAAGTAGAAGAAGTAATTTTAAAAAAGAAGGAATCTTCTTCCTAGCAAGAAGATTAGAAGCACAAGAAATAGTGAATGAAATCTCTCTTCTATAGTGAGAAGGAGATTGTAGGTCTTTTTCTCTTTCAATGAGAGCTATTAGAAATTGCAGCAGTATGACTTCAGAAAGAGGAGAAGGAGAAGGCTTGTTGTTGGCTTCAGCACACTATCACTTCTCTCAGTTTTTCTCACTTTTCTCTTGGGAGCTTTTCCTCTATTTCAAATGTATGGAGTGGATCACTTCTCATTCTTCTCTGTCGACTTCCCTCTTATTTATAGCTCTGTTTATTCAAAGAATACTATAGGAGAATAATCAATTAGCAGTTAGAGAAATGGTAAGAGAGAAAAGATTCCATAATCAATATTTCTGTAGAAGGAAAGAGATTATTCTGATTTCAAATAATATCCATAATAAACTTAATCAATTTATCCAAGAATCATTTAGAAGGAAAGACTGATTCAAAACGGCTAGAAAAGAATAATATCATTCCATAAAATTCAGATCTACAGATAGAAGGAAAGAAATCTGGCGTGTTTTGAATTTGACATAGAAATCGACGTACGTCGATTACCATTCGACGGAAGCGTCGATTTCAGACTGGCTGGACGTCGAGAGGAGAATATGGAAGGTGCGTCGACTAAGATACGTCGACTTCACTAGATACGTCGACTAGAAGTCAGAGTTACGTCGATATAGGTTACGTCGAATTTTGTTTAGAGCTACTTCGACTCATTCTGAGAGGAACGCTGACTACACTTCGACGTTGCATCGAATACTATTCGACGCATATTTACTTAGACTATTTTTTCATTCTTAGAATTTATATTCTACTCATTTTTAGGGGTTAAGATAAATCATTTCCCCAACAATCTCCCCCTATTTGTCTTAACCCTATTCAGGGAGAAATTATATCAGCTTTTAATCAACACAGCAAGGCATTTATATAGAAAAGAAATATGTTAAGTACTCAGAAGAAAATAGAATCATATACAGAGACTTCATAAGCATTATTTAATCATGGAGGAAAGAGTATATCAACATTTTTCAACACATCACTCAGGAGGGGTAGGAGGAGTTTTTCTTTTCCTAGTGAATACTAAAGTTTTTAAAGAAGATAGTTGCTCCTTCTCAGTAACAGGTGGTTCACTCAGCTCCCCCTGAGTCATAGCAGTTTGCTCCCCCTGAGATGGAACTTCCTTTAAGCCTTCTACTTCTGCCTCTTCAGTTTCTTTCTCAGCTCCAACTTCAATTATGTCAGCATTTGGCTCCCCTTGAGCTTCAGCTTCTTTTTCAACTTCTCTCTCTGCTCTGCTAGCCTCCCCTTGAAGGAGAACTACTTGTTGTGTAGCTTCTCTTGCTATAGAGAGTACATCTGTTATCTGGTCCTCAGTATGTAGCTCTGGTACTAATTCATTCCCAATTGTCTTAAGCAGTGCAAGACTATCAGCTTTTGAAGTAGGAGGGGACTTGTGTGAGAGAGATTTGTGACTTGAGAGCTGCTCTTCATCTAATTTCTCCCCCTTCTTGACCTTCTTAGCCAAGGAGGTTAAGAAAGATTTGGTCACCTTAGAGGAAGAGACAGAGGACTTCAAGCTTTGCACAGAGGCATTGACCCCATCTATTTAGGTTTGCATGTGCATGATGGATGAGTGAAGTTGGGAGCAGTGTCCATCCAACATTTCTTGAAACTTTTGGGCTGCTGATCGGATACACTGGGTGATGAGAGTTTTAGTGGATGGAGATGGTTCAAGATGTGTTGGAGTAGGAGATAATGGTGGAGGTGGAGGTGATGAAGGTGGAGAGAGGACTGTATCATTATGATGAGGTGAGTTTGATGGAGGAGGTGGAGGATTAGGGGAGGGTTGAGCTGGTGTATGTAAAGATGTAGGTAGGATAGGAGGTGTGAGGGTAGTAGAGGCTATAGGTGTGGATGATGTTGGTAGAGAAGAGGTGTCTGTATGAAGAGGAGGAGGTGAGGATGGATGGCTAGGAGAGTTAGGAGGAGAGGGAGTCCTGTCAGGAATGGCACCAGGCTTGGGAATTTGCCTGGTCCATTTTGAGAAGAGGGCTATGGACATCCTTTTTCCAGGGGGAATGAGGATTCCTTTTGACCTACATAGGTCAGGGAAGGAGTGGAGGAGTACCTGACTCATGATCCTCATATAGGCATTCTCTTTGTGAGAATATTTGTAGCCTATCATTTTTAGTAAGCAGCTGGCCCAGTCAACTTTCTTTTTCAGTACAAGGGCCCCCATGATGTTCAGTTGCTGCTTGGGCACTGCATCATGGGCAGAGATCTTGCATAATAGAACTTTTCCTACTATGTCTGCCAATAGCCTATATTCCTCAGAAAAATCTATTTTCTTCAGGTGGATTGGTTTATCTTTGGAGAACTTCATGATGAGTAATAGATTCTTGGTTTCCTCAGGGGTGAGATCCACAGGTTCATCACCTAATAAGGGAAGGATGATGAAGATTCATTTAGCTATTCTTAGAAAATAATTTGCTTTCCTTTTGATTTGAAATAGAATAGTGTTGTTGTGTACCTGATGGAAGATCAAAGGTGTCCCTAAGGTGTTCTGCTGAGATTGAGACAGGTGTCTCATAGAGTGTTCCTGTGATTTCTCCTTGCTCAGATATCTGAACATGATTCATTAACTCAGTGAGTTCTGTCTCTAGGATTCTGCATCTTGTGGAAATGAGTTTGTCTAAACCAGCTTCCGTGAAGAGAGCTATGATGCTCTTATAGTTTTCGGCGGCGGCTTGGAAGGATTCAAGATCAATGTCGAAACCAGAGTTGATCTTGGGAGCCATTTAGGTCAGTGAGAGAGAGGAAGAGATGGCTGGACTGAGAAATGAGAAGGATGGGGGAAGCTCAGAAGTGTGCAGAATTTTAACTGAAGAGTCTATTTAAGTCAGGTGAAACGTCGATACGAGACACAACTCGAGGTTTATTCAGTACAGCAGTAGATGTGATCGAAAATATTTTAGTATTGCCGCCTTTTTCATGAAGTCGACGTTGCGTCGAGTGTAAGTTGACGTATGCGTCGGTATAGTCTGATAGGGTTTCCTGTCGACGTATGCGTCAATATGAGTCGATGCATACATCGAGTTTACTAATCATTTTTAGTTATCGACGATGCGTCGATTAAGGAATCGACTTAATTTTTGCTTTGTCTGAAAATTTCAGGTTTTTCTTGAGGGGTTATTTCTTCCTAATCCTAAGGTTTTCTAAGTCACCCTTGGGTTAATTTTATAAACAGTTGGACTGATTGTGCCAACATTGTTTGGCAGTGTGACCAATTTTATTACAGATATAACACCTAATTGTCCTTTGATTAAGGAAATTTGAGTTTAGGAAGGGATAGAGAGGGTGATTAGGATAGAGTTGTTGATTAGGATAAAAGTTTTGATCAGGATAGTAATTTTGATTATGAAAAGAGTTTTGATTAGGATATAAGTTTTGATCAGGATAAAAGGGTCCTGAATAGGGGTTAAGATAGAGAGTTTTTGAAGAATAGCTATGTCCTGTATTTAAGTTGCTCTGAGGTTTTATGCGTCGATATCTATTCGACGTATGTTGAGAGTTGCGTCGATATATATTCGACGCTTTCTCTAGATTGCGTTGATTTGGAATTGATGCATGGAAATAGTTGTGTCGATTGTAAGTCGACGTAATTTTATTCATGCGTCGATTTGAGGTCGAAGCATTTGAGAGATTGCGTCGATTAGAATTCGACGTATTATCATTCATACGTCGATATGAAGTCGACGCAATTGTGTCTTCACAGATTTTATTTTTACCTTTTTCTATTTGAAGATTTATTTCTTTATGAATTGTTTCTTTTGGCCTAGTTGCCTTCTCAGAGGTAGTTTGAGAGTTTTCTTCTGAATGGTATGATGATGATTCTTCAAGGTCGTTTATCTCTTTGAAGGTGAGGTCTTCTTTATTTTGTGAGTCTTCTTCTAAGTTTGTTGATTTGATGGGTTTAGTAAATTTAACAGGGCTCATCCAAGCAGGTTTGGTAGATGGTATTGAACTGGTTGAAGGATCAGCTCCTAACCCCAGATTCTTATGTCTGATTATTTGTTTTTCAGTGATTTCTTTAAGTGTTTGGCTTCTGACTTTTATAGATTCTTCAAAAGCTTTTGTCTGTGATACCTTATTCTTAAGAAGTTAATTTTCTATTTTAGCACTATTTATTTCCTTTTCTGTTTTATAGATTTTACACCTAAGTTCATAATTTTTTGAACATGTATCTTCTATTTTTCTCATTTTAATTTGTTCTTTTAGATTCTTAATTTCTTGTTTAGCTTTTAGTTGATCTAAACAGAGTCTTTCAAAATCATTTTTAAAATCTTCACAGAGAAAATTTATTTCATCAAAAATGATTACCTCATCCTTATCCTCAGATTCCTCTATGAGAATAAGGCTATTTGCTTTTGCCGTTGAAGAGATGCTTCCTTCTGATCCTGTTTCACTCCATGATTCAGCAACACATTCTTCTTCTGTGCTTCCAAGAGCCATTAAGCATAGGTCTTCTTGCTTAGACTCTTCATTGTCACTTTTAGATGAAGTGCTGTCTTCAGAATCTGCCTCACTCCAAGCTTCTGCAATGAAGCCTCTTTCTTTCTTCTTCCCTTTCTTCTTGAGATCTTTCTTTTTCAGATCTTTCTTTTTCTCAGCATTTTCTGGACATTCTGGAGCAATATGTCCAGTTTTCCTGCAGGAATAACAAACAATATCTTTGGTAGGAGCCTTATCATACCTTGGTTTTGAATCTCTCCTTCTTGACCCATCTGGCCTGACCCATTTCTTGAATCTTCTGGCCAGGAGGCTGAATAGTTCTTCTTCAGTCACAGAGGTTTCTTCTTCTGTTGCTTTTAATGCAATATTCCTATCTTTTGAAGAGGTTGGAGTGTTTTCCCTTCTTTCCTTCTCTTCTCTGGTTTTCAGTAGTTGCTCATAGGATTTGAGTTTTCCTAAGAGAGCATCTATTGAGATTTCCTTTTGTCCTCTTGTATCTCTTATTGCCCATATTCTTGAGTCCCGTGAACTTGGGAGACTCATTAATATTTTGTCATTGATCTCTGTGAGAGGGATCTCTCTGTCCAAGTTTCTTAATTGATTGATGATCAGACAGAATCTGTCATACATCTCAGATATACTTTCTTCATTCTTCTTTTGGAAGTTCTCATATTGGGAGATCAATAGATCCTTCCTATCTTTCCTTTCATCAGCACTTCCTTCTACCATCTTTGTAAGAGCCTCCCAGATTTCTTTGGCTGATTCACAGTCAACAACCCTTTGAAAGATTTCATCTGAGAGGGTTGAGACAAGAATGTTCACAGCTTTTGCATCACATGCTTTTGTCTTTTTCTCATCATCTGTCCACTCAGCCCTTGGGACAAGTGTTTGTGTCACTTTACCACATGAGTCCTTCCTGTAGGGCTTTGGAGGGCCTGTCAAAATAACATTAAACAAATCTTCATCAATAGAATTCATATAGATTCTAATTCTTGTTTTCCAAAGTGCAAACTTTTCAAGATTGCACATTGGTGGTCTTGTGGAAGCATAATCTTTGATTTGTGCCTGGTGAACAAATAGTTTTTAGAAATCTATATATATGTATGAGGTAGGATCTTTTTGATTAAGGAGTTACCCTTTTTAGATCAACCTCCCTCTGATACCAATTGAAAGTGCACAGTTAACCTCACTAGAATTCTCTAGAGGGGGTGAATAGAGATTTAAAAGTACTTTGTGCAAAGTTAATAAATATATATATATATATATGTATAATAATCTCATATTTAAGCTTCCCACACACACCAACAAGAATTAAGTAAATAAAGAAAGAAATAGCAAAATGAAAATCACAGCACAACACAATGAAATATAGTGGTTCCCCAAACTTTGGGTAGTCCACTCTTCTACCCCCTTGGTAGGAATTCACTATCTTGTACTGAGTCTTTTGATAAGGAGACTCTTAGAACCAGCCTTGAGTCTTTTGATAAGGAGACTCTTAGAACCAGTACAACTGAATTTTTTGAAGAGAGATTCTAAAAACTCTTTTACACTGTTTGAAAATGAAATGAAGATAAGAAGAAGAAGTAGAAGAAGTAATTTTAAATAAGAAGGAATCTTCTTCCTAGCAAGAAGATTAGAAGCACAAGAAATAGTGAATGAAATCTCTCTTCTATAGAGAAGGAGAATGTAGGTCTTTTTCTCTTTCAATGAGAGCTATCAGAAATTGCAGCAGTATGGCTTCAGAAAGAGGAGAAGGAGAAGGCTTGTTGTTGGATTCAGCACACTATCACTTCTCTCAACTTTTCTCACTTTTCTCTTGGGAGCTTTTCCTCTATTTCAAATGTATGGAGTGGATCACTTCTCATTCTTCTCTGCCGACTTCCCTCTTATTTATAGCTCTGTTTATTCAAAGAATAATATAGGAGAATAATCAATTACCAGTTAGAGAAATGGTAAGAGAGAAAAGATTCCATAATCAATATTTCTGTAGAAGGAAAGAGATTATTCTGATTTCAAATAATATCCATAATAAACTTAATCAATTTAGCCAAGAATCATTTAGAAGGAAAGACTGATTCAAAACGGCTAGAAAAGAATAATATCATTCCATAAAATTCAGATCTACAGATAGAAGGAAAGAAATCTGGCGTGTTTTGAATTTGACATAAAAATCGACGTACGTCGATTACCATTCGACGGAAGCGTCGATTTCAGACTGGCTGGACGTCGAGAGGAGAATATGGAAGGTGCGTCGACTAAGATACGTCGACTTCACTAGATATGTCGACTAGAAGTCAGAGTTACGTCGACATAGGTTACGTCGAATTCTGTTTAGAGCTACTTCGACTCATTCTGAGAGGAACGTCGACTACAAATCGACGTTGCGTCAAATACTATTCGACGCATATTTACTTAGACTAATTTTTCATTCTTAGAATTTATATTCTACTCATTTTTTGGGGTTAAGATAAATCATTTCCCCAACAGCAGCACTCCAGGCAAAGATGTCGACGTTCTCTTGCAGACACGTCGCCATCTCCATCTTCTCGCTGGCCTTCAGCGATCCTCCAATCTTCAGCAACCCAGGTACTCCTGCCGCGGAGAGTACCTCGATTTCTTCAACCTCTTCGTACGCTTCCATCCAGGCCGTGCCTCCCAGCACTCTTTCGAACTCCTCCGCGTCGGCCATCCAGCTGATGGTGCTAACTGCGCTGAGATAGCACTCGCGGGAAGCTCTTGGATCGCTCCTAATCCTCACCTGAACGTCCCCCTGACAGTACTTGAGGCACTGATGGTAGGAAGACGGAACGACCTTGAAGGTGTTGAGAAGCGGCCTTCCGAAGATGGCCTTGTAGCAACTCGGGGCGTCGATGATGACGAAGCGGCAGTTGAGGGAGGTGCCACCGAGTGTTACAAGGAGATCTGCTCCTCCCTCCACCTCCTTCTTCTCTCCTGAGAAGACAAAGAGGGGACCATCCGACGTCCGGACTCGCTCTGCTCCGACGCCCAAACCGTCAAACATCTCCTTGAAGACGACGTTTATGGAGCTACCATTATCGATCAGGATCTGATCAACAGTGAAGTCCTCCACTGCAGCTTGGATCACAAGGGCATCATAGAAGGGATTCTCATTCCCTAACATGTCCTCCTATGAGAAGGTGATCTCCTCCAACTAGGACGGTGCCTACGAGGTCGAAGCGACACTCCTTCGTTAGATTTGATGGAGACTGCCCTTCCGGGAAGCTCCCAGCCCTGCTCCCCCATGGATCACTCCTACTCCTCCTCTTCCTCCTTGGACGAAGTCTCCTCAACCTCCATGGTCGACGCGGTCTTCATTCCTCCTTCGACCGATGGCTTGAACTGTCGGCGGCTCGACATGGGCTTCGATCCTCTGCTGCTCCCCTCCTGCTTCTCCCGCGGCTGACCTTCTCTTGGCTTCCCAAAAGTCTGGGAAAGCCATGGTCCCGTGCCCCTCTACCTGATGGAGATCACAGTAAAGGGAAATCTCTTCCGGTTGCGGCCTCCTCTGTCGGTTCTTCCGACCTTGCCGGTTGCCACGCCGGGCAACTACCATTGCTTCCTCCCTTCTCCTTTCATGATGCCTTGCTGGTTGGTCAAAGCGTCTTCTCTCCGGGGATCTCCTCTCCCGATCCCGACGCTGAGGTCCTCTTGCCGGTCTCCAAGTTGGCCGGTTAACGGGGACTTGGTAGCGTCTCTCTTCCTCCCGACGCTCTGGAGCCACGATGAGCCTCCTCTCATCGTTCCTCCTGCTCCTCCTTCTTGGGCTCCTCCATCCTCCTCCTTTCTTCCCTTCGCCTCTCCTCAGGCTTCCACTTCTTCTCTCTCCTGGGCTCTATCTTCTTCCTCCTCTCGGGGGTCTTCTCCTCTTCCTCCTCATCTTCTCTGGTCACTCAGGTGAGCCTGGCTAGGAAGCCGCAGTTGGAAGCCTCACCCTGCACAAACTTGTTGTCCCTCTCGATGAGGTTGTCGTAGGAATAAGGAGTATTCCTGCCGAGCTCCAACTTGAAGAGACCTTCACGAAGGCCGAACGTTAGGGCAAGATGCAACGTGGGACCATCCACCTCCTGGATGTCCAACACCTCCTCCTAGAAGCGGTCGATATAATGCCACAACGTCTCCTTTGCTACCTGCCCTAGATGGAAGAGGGGCGTAGCCTCCTTCTTCATCTTCTTCGTCGTGGCGAACCTCATGGTTAGCCCTCGGCACAAGTCCTTGAAGTAGTAGATCGAACCTGCTGGCAACTAGTGGAACCAGTCTCTGGCCTTCCCTCGGAAGATGATAGCGAAGAGCCTACACTTGAAGACATCAGACATGGTTCGGATGGAGGCCACATCCTCGAACCACTAGATATGTCGGATAGGGTCATCCCTCCCTGAGTAGTAATTCATCACGAGATCTCTGAACCCCTCCGGCACCGGCGCAGCAGTGATCTCTTCACAGAATGGGCTCTTCCCACCCACCTGGCGACGATCCGCTGCTTGGCGAGCATCTCCTCCATACTCGCTGAATTGGCGAGTACCGAAGTACCTCGCCTGCTCCTCCTCCTCGCGGAATCGAGTTCCTCCAGCTCCCTGCGAGGCCTGCGGGTAAAACTGTGACCTCCTCGATCGCTCGGGCTCCTCCTCATGTTCCTTCCCTGCTCGCCGGGAGGGAACACCTTCTTCGGCAAGAATCGGACGATGAGGTGAGGTCGACGTTCCTTCCGTGCAAGGTTGCAGAGCTGCTTGCACGGTCCCCTCTACTCGCCGTGTGAACTCCTCAAAGACCGCCAACGTCAAAAACTCGCCGCCACCGGCTGAGTTCCTGACTACCTCTGCATGGTCGCCAACTACAACCATCTCGCCTTTCCACCAAACTTTCTCCCTCTGGCTACGATCCACGCTCACCACACCAAAGTGTTGAAGCTAGGAAAATCTTGAATCCAATATTCAGATCAATGTAGCTGGTGGCTACTCGCCCAGCAGTCCGGCAAGAAGGCTAGACTAGCAACGACGAAGAGGGCTCAGACAAAGAACAACAGGACCCTAGGCGCTGCGGCAGGGAGGTCTCACCATGTACCCAGAAGCTCGGAAGAGATTTCCCCTCCAAAACCAAGAGTGGCCGAGCAGGGTACGAGGAAGGCACCGACTTGGCTAGTACCGAAGTGACAACCAAAGATGACGGGTCCGAGAATTTAAAAGTGGGAGTTTCAAAAGCTCAAGTTCAGGTGCCAGTCCAAGTACCCCTGGGGTCCTATTTATAGGAAAATCAAAGGGGGGGGGGGGGGGGGTCTATTTATACCCCACCCAACTCGGCAACTCGACGACATTGAGGCGACCTCGCCTGAAGAGGGGCGAGTATCACCTATGGTCGCCCACCTTCTGGCGAGTCTCAGGGCTACTCACGCGAGTCCACCCATACTCGCCCAGGCCTTCTTCTGCTCCTGCTGGCTGAGCTGTCTTATGTCTTGGTCGGCTGACCTCTATGTTGACCATTTGACCTTAACTTCTGCCTACGTGGCTTTGAGTGGGCCCAACCTTGGATAATGAGGGTTGTACACTACCGCTGGTGGTAACATCCATAGCCTATTTAAAGGATGGATCTCTCATTCTATTTAAGAGCTCTCACATCCATCAACGCTACAACTATGATTCTTTTGAGAGAGGCTCATCTCCAGGCATTGAGAGAACTCCCTTGAGCTAACATGAAGATCAAAAGAAGATTTTGAAGGAAAAGGTTTACAATGCATATTCAACATGAAGGGCGAACGCATCAAGAACGCCGATTTCCACATCGCCTTTGTCTTCACCTTCAGAATTTCATGTGGAGTTTCTCTTACATTATTTCTATTTTATAATCTCTTTTATTTTATCTTTTTGTAACGAGTGTGAAGAAATCGTTCAGGGAGAACGTCAGATTTCGAGAAAGATTTTGTGGGTATTTTGCTGCCTTGTGTGTGGCAACTAGGCCTTGCAAGGCTTAGGGGGAATTCGTCGTGGTATGTGTGGTGACTAGGTCTAGGTTAGATTTAGGGGTGGCTAGAGGCATTATTTGGGGTAAGATAGGCTATAACCAACCGGTACTTGGGAGAAGGACCTGTGAAACAACTAACAGTGATTTTTATATTCGCCTTGATTTCTAGTGTTATAGAAATCAAACATTTTTGTATTCATCTTCTAGTGAAATAAAATTTTTTCTCTCTTTGTCTTATTATCTTGATTTTATTTCCTTATAAAATGTTTTAAATTATATTTACATCCAAGCATTAAAGCAAATTTATTGTAAAATTTGTTTTGATAATTAACTTGAGGAATTCAACTTCTGTGCACTAGCGCCAAACGTTAGCACTAGCGCTGGCGGTAGTTGAGAAAAATTGAATTCCGTTTTCTTTACAAAGTAATCATCAATAAAATCTTATCTGAGATATTAAAATATATTTTCCTCTAAAATATTCCAAAACTTTAGTCACAAACTTTGATATTTATAAATAAGTTTTAAGGTCCATAAAGCCCTTATTCACCCCCCCCCCCCCTCTAAGGGCGCCTAAAAATCCAACAAAAGCTTGAATAGTCATTGCATCCCTCTCTCTCTCAGCAAGGACTCATCTACTGAAATAGAGATCCATCAACAACACTAAGTGCATGAATCCTCAGTGATTGCTGAAGGAGGATTGAACCAGATGAACATCTTCTTCATTTCTTCTTCTCTGCTTTACTCTTTTTTTTATTGTAATCTGAGTAAAGAGTCCTAAGAATCCATCTCCAAAGGATTCAGTTGGTTCAAGATCTCCTTACCAAAATATCTAGTGTGGTTCTAAGAGTTTTCTTATCAAAAGACTCAATGGTTCTAAGAGTCTCTTTGTCAAAAGACTTAGTGGTTGGTTCTAAGAGTCTCCTTACCAAAAGACTCAGTGGTTCTAAGAGTCTGCTTATCAAAAGACTCAGGTAGTGGATAGTGTATTCCTACCAATGTGGTAGAAGAGTGGATGTACCCATAAGTTTTAGGGAACCACTATAGCTCTTATCTCATTTGGCTGTGATTTTCTATGTTGTCCCTTTAATTTAATTTATGCAATCTGTGTTTGTTTTATTCTGTGTTGGAAAGTTAAATGCATAGTTATTAGAAGTATTTTTATTTTGTGTGCATAACAAATAGAAAAAGTTTTTAAAACTCTATTCACTCCCTCCCCTTCGAGAGAATACTCAGAGGACTCACTGCGCACTCTCATATAAAAACATAACCTAATTACTGCAGCCTATATGTAACCGCAGAAAAAGACAACATTTAAACCACTCCCATTCCTGCCAATTATTTAACTACTACTGATGTAATATCAGTTGGAATGCATCAATATATCCCCCATCAACATGTACTTGTCCTCAAGGCAGAAAGTGAGGATATTTCTGTTGGATGAACCACAAGTCCCATGTAGCTTCTTGTGGAGACCCATTTGCCCACTACACTAAGATTTGAGTCACCACACAGCCTTGCCTTGGAATAATTCGCCTCTCCAAAACTTCCATTGACCTGATTAAGAGATTGCCCTCCGCTTTCACCGTCGACGGCAGGACGATTCTCTGAACTGGAGCCAGAAGTTCACCTTTATGCTCTCTGAGCTTAGACACATGGAAGGTGTGATGAATTTCTGCAGTATTTGGCAAGTCTAAGCAATACGCAATCAGTCCAATCCTTTCCACCACTTTAAAGGGACCGAAGAATCGGGGAGACAATTTGTGAAAATTGTGACTTCACAAGCTAGTTTGTGTATACGGTTGGATTCGTATGTAAGCTCATGCTCCCACCTCCAACACCCTTTCTCGACGCTTCTTGCCAGCTAACATGCTCATCCCGTTTTGAGCATGCAACAAATTAAATTTCAAGAGCGAAATAACTCATTCACGAGCCACTAAGGAGCGGTCCACCTCATCCAGCATCGAAGTTCCCGCTATGTAAGGCAATGTAAAGTAAGTTCCTTGTTGTAAACAAATTCAAACGGTGTCATCTTAATAGCGCTCTGAAAGGGGGTGTTGTACCACCACTCCGCAACAGGTAACCACCCCGCGTAGTTTTTTGGCCGCTCAAAACACATAAAACAAAGATAACTGTCCAAACAACGGTTCACAACCTCCATTTGACCATCCATCTGTGGATGATATGTCGTCGACATCTTAAGTTGCACCTGCCAAAGACAGAATAGTTATTGCCAAAATTGACGTAGGAAGATTGTGTCTCGGTCACTCACAATCAAGCTCGGCAGCCCGTGCAGACAGAATATGGATTCCAAGAAAATTTGGACAACGGTCTTTATCGTATATGAATGATGAAGTGCTAAAAAATGTGCATGCTTGCTCAGTTGACACTACAACAAACTGCACCTGCAATAAGAACTAAACTATAATGAAGACAAAATTTGTTACTAATAGCTACATTTAGTAACGAAATTTTTCTATTGTTACAAAATATTATTTTTTTGTAACAAGTATTTTATATGTCGTTACAATAACTCAATATTTGTTACAATAAGTGCAGATATTTGTAACAAGACTAGTTTTACGTTACAAATAGTAAGATATCCTCACAATAAGTAGCAATTGTAACAACACCTTGAAAGTATTTGTAACAACTAGAAGTTTCTTACAAATAGTATTTTTTTGTAACACAATCTTCTTCGCTTGATTTTGAACTCTCTTACGGATTCAGATTAGGAAGCTGAAGATGTTGTTTGTACTACTACCTGTATCTTTTAATATAAATTCTTAATAAAAATAAAAATCATATATAATAACTTTAAATTTGTTAATGATTTCTTATCTATTTAGACATAAAATATAATAGCAAAATCACTATTGTAACATCAAGAGGAAGGGTTAATTGTTCTCAAATTAACCCTGTGTGTACGCACTGCATGTCACTCGTGTGTGTGTGTGTGTGTGTATATATACACACACACACGTGCGCACGAGTGACATGCAGTACACATGGGTCCCCTGTGCCCCGCGTGAGAGACATGCAGTACACATGGGTGTCATGTGCCCCACACGACAGTACAGGTTCTCCGTGATCGTGCGCGCGGGCGGAGACCCCTGTGTACTAAAGCAAAAAATATTAAATAAAAAAACATATAAATTAACTTAAAGTATATATGAAAACACATACATGTCATATCGATTGCTAGAGACACGTGGTTTAATGAAATAGTTATAAAAAAGGTCATAAATACATGTCATATCGATAAATAAAACACGTGTTTCAATAATTAAGCTAGCATTAATTAGTTTTTAAATAAGATTTACTTTTAAGTCTAGACATAGACATGTATGTGGTACTATCGCGGCATGAGTATTTTTGCGCGCGGGGGTTTGCGAGCTGCAGGAGCGTCGTGTAACATCCTCAAAACTACTAGACCCCTAAGGTGCACTTTGTCATGACAAGGTCATGACATTGCTCTAATAGACCAAGAATTGCCCTAGAACCAAGGTGAAAAGGGTGAGAAGCACCTTGGTGTGCAAATAGACAATTTGACTTCAAGGTTTAAGGTTTGATGTCTAAGCCTCACAAGGACCCAATTAACCTCACCCTTAACTCTATGACATCAAGAGGAACTTAGGGGACCCAAAATCCCCATCCATGTGGGTCAGCCATATTGGTCAATTTGACCTAGGGACAACCCAAGTGCATTTAGCTCAAATTGGCCCCTTTAGGTCAAGTGAGCCCAAGCTTCAGGTCCATTGGATTTAGTCCAATGCTTGGGCCCCATCTCTGAACATTGTAGGACCAATGCATGGTATAATTTCAGAGAATTAAAATTGGGTGGAAATTTGGGTGGAAATTAGGAGAATTTAAGTTCAAAAGAGGCCAAAAGGGGGGATTTGAGGAATGAGTGCCAAATGACACTCAATTCCTCTTCCCAACCCTTCCTTTGAGCTCAGGGAGTTAATTCCAACAGAATCCCAGCTGCCTTGCTGCCCATCCATTGGCTGTAGAGGGAGGTGGAGCTTGGCCGAAAATGGCCTTAATGGCATTTCGGGTTTAAGCCCTCCCCATCCCCATTTGAGACCTCCATCAGCATCAGAGAGCAGAGAGGAGTAGAAGCCCCATGGAAGTTACAGAAATTGGGCACTAGAAGGGGAGATCACCATGGGAGCTCAAGAAAATTTCAGCCATGGCAAGCTTGAGCTTCCTTCAATCTCAAGCCAAATCAAGACATGTTTTCCTCCTCCCCTCCCCTTGTGATAGATCCCGCACTTTTCCTTTTTGATTTTCATTGAGAAACGGCGAATCAGCCATTTTCATTTTCGAGCTCCTTGGCTCATGTTGTTCCACCTCCCATTTCGCGAAACAGGCACCTCCGACCGTCATTCCTCCGGCAATCGACGGACAAACCTCGGCCGGAGGTGGTGGTGTCGGCCTATTGGCCGGAGACGGCCTGTGGTGGCCGGAGAGGAGATCCAAAGGAGCTCCAGGTCGGTGAAATCTAAGCCCTTGGCTCAAGGTTGAAGACAAAGTAATAGCCGTCAGATCTGGCAGTTTTGATAATCGCAGCCCAGAGTTTATTTTAAACTTATTAAAAATCTGTCACACTTTTGCCCGATTTTTGTAGGCTTATTGTGAGTCCCTTAGAGGTCATATTTCGAAAAATCCCCAGAGATAGGAGTTGTAGATCTGGACGTCTACTTTCATATGAAAGTAAAATCATGTCATTTGGATACCTGTAGCTCCCTCGGTAATAATTTTAGTGGACTGTGTACATAGAGTGTCCTTGGAAAAAAATAATTAATTTAGGGAGTTCTACAACTCCAAATAGGCTGAGATTTTAAACATGCATGTGTCAAGCCCAAATACAGCCCCTGACCAAAAATGAGAATTTTTGGATAAACTTTTTCTATAGTTTTGGTAATAATTTAATTATTCATGCATGGTGAAATTAAGTGGGTATATGAACCCTAAAGGCCCCAAGTCTTTGGTGAGGGATCTATTAGGCCATGATATGGCTCTGATAAAAATTCCAGACAGTTTTGGCATGTGCATGTTTGGGATTTTTCTCATGCATGTAAAGTAGTGTATGGGAAAATGGGGTGCATTTAGCATAAAAGTGGTATTTGATGAATCTCTCTTAAATGGCTCACTACTTGGCAAGGAGATCTTGTCCATGCATGTGATATGGATAAATGCATCACTTTTGGGTAGGTTGGAAATTTTGGGCTCATAATTTCTAGTTTTTTTTAATATTCCCCCTTTAGGTCGCATTTTAATTATATATATAATAGTGTTTTGCTGTGTTAAATATTTTGTACAGCACTTGTATGTTAATTCCACCTAGGTTAAGTTCATTTCTGGAGATTGTAATCAACATGAACATTGTAGCCCTTTAGTTTACCTTTAAAATGCCACTGATTTCATGTCATTTGGCTAAGTATAGCTTTCTCTATGTCATTTTTGGTGTGACATGTCTATGATAGTGTTTTGCTGTGTTAAATATTTTGTACATCACTTGTATGTTAATTCCACCTAGGTTAAGTTCATTTCTGGAGATCGTAATCAACATGAACATTGTAAACCTTTAGGTTACCTTTAAAATGCCACTGATTTCATGTCATTTGGCTAAGTATAGCTTTCTCTATGTCATTTTTGGTGTGACATGTCTATGATAGTGTTTTGCTGTGTTAAATATTTTGTAGAGCACTTGTATGTTAATTCCACCTAGGTTAAGTTCATTTCTGGAGATTGTAATCAACATGAACATTGTAGCCCTTTAGGTTACCTTTAAAATGCCACTGATTTCATGTCATTTGGCTAAGTATAGCTTTCTCTATGTCATTTTTGGTGTGACATGTCTATGATAGTGTTTTGCTGTGTTAAATATTTTTTACAGCACTTGTATGTTAATTCCACCTAGGTTAAGTTCATTTCTGGAGATTGTAATCAACATGAACATTGTATACCTTTAGGTTACCTTTAAAATGCCACTGATGTCATGTCATTTGGCTAAGTATAGCTTTCTCTATGTCATTTTTGGTGTGACATGTCTATGATAGTGTTTTGCTGTGTTAAATATTTTGTACAGCACTTGTATGTTAATTCCACCTAGGTTAAGTTCATTTCTGGAGATTGTAATCAACATGAACATTGTAGCCCTTTAGGTTACATTTAAAATGCCACTGACTTCATATCATTTGGCCAAGTATAACTCATTCTATACCATTTTTGGTGTGGCATGTATATAAGGTGAATTTGTTAAGTTAAACATTGTGTCAAGAACTTGCATGTTGATTCCACCTAGGTTAAGTTCACTTCTAGAGTTAGTGATCAACATAAAAATTGTAGATCTTGGAGTTACCTTTAAAATGCCACTGATTTCATGTCATTTGGATCCCTGTAGCTCCCTCAGCACCACTTTTAGTGAGACATGTATAAAAGTGCATCTAGTGTGTTCAGTGTTTTTGGCTCATGCAAATGCTTTGAAAAGTTGTCCATGCCTAAGATATGATATCAACCACCTCTAGTTAAGAATTCAACTCATGTGCATTAGTGGATTTCTCTGAACTTCAAGTTGAAGTTTTGTACTTAAGGGTTAGGAAAAAAATTGGGGTGCATTTAGCAAGAATGTAATAAACGATAATTAAGGATAAATACACCTTGGATTAATATGAGACTTAGGACCTGGTGCTTTTAGACCAATATTAATCTTTGGTAATTTTTCCAGAATTTATTGATGTCATAATCTAGTACTTGTAGTGTAAATCACTATCCGCACCCCTTTTGTTTTGATTAGAAATTATGATTAAATACTCCTTAGAAAAATGTGAAACTTGGGTTTTGAGGTTTTCAGACCATTATTATGTTACAGTGAATTTATCGGAATTTATGGAGATCATTAGTTGACACTCGATGTATAAATAACTATTTGCACACCTTCTATTTTTAATAGAAACTATGATTAAAGATTCCCTAGGAAATTTATGAAATTAGGATTTGGGGCTATTAGATCACTACTCATTGCGAACCTATGGTAATAAATGGAACTCATTTGGATATGATGCGATCAAGATTGCACCATAGGAGTCAAATCTAGCTCAATCTTATTTTGGTCTGCGAATAGTAAAACTGATTCATACGATTTAGACCACCACTGACCTTCACACATGGAACTATTAACTCTTGATTATTATGAAGGCTCAGGTTATTTGGAAGAGCATCTCTAAGGGCATCGTGGGAAATAAGGGTTGGGGTGCGCTTAGCAAAGCTATAAGTGCAGGAGTCTGTAATGAAATAAAAAGGAGGTTAGACCTCATCAAGGGCCCCACAGACAACTCATCAGTGTTAAATGATTATATGGAAGAAAAACTACCCTTAGCCGGGTGAGCCATCTTAAGGTAAATACTCAAGGGAGAAGTCGAGAAATATCTAAGGCAAACCCTGGATTAAGGATGACGAAGAATAGGAATGTGGGTCCAAGTAAAGTTGAGAATGCTAATTGAATGTGTGCAGTTCCTCGGTGAAGAAGGCAACTCGAGCTTAGAATGTGACGACGGGAGAGTCAGCACCCGGTCACAATTGGTGGTGTTGGAGTTCAAAGGAACTCCCCCACTCCTAAGAGCCAAGTTTAACTCATCTTATAGATTTAATGTAATTGGAGAGGATAATGAGGTTCAAGTAAAAAGGGGTAGATACCAACAAGATTAAGTGTCATGGGAAGAGGAAGTTCGGGGTGTCAGCCCGCCACACTTCCCAGTACCGCTGCGAGCCCCTCACCGGGTAACCCTCCGGAAGTCCAAGGCTAACCCTAAAGCTTCTAAGATCAACTAAATTATAGACAAGACTAGTTGAGTAGGAGAACGTGACAAGTTAGCTTCCATCCCAAACCGGAACATTTTATAAGGAAGGAATGGGATAGTCCTGCGAGCGGTAGGCTCGGGTTATAAGGAAGGACTGAGATAGTCCTGCGAGCGGTAGGCTCGGGTTATAAGGAAGGACTGGGATAGTCCTGCGAGCGGTAGGCTCAGGTTATAAGGAAGAACTGGGATAGTCCTGCGAGCGGTAGGCTCGGGTTATAAGAAAGGACTGGGATAGTCCTGCGAGCGGTAGGCTCGGGTTATAAGGAAGGACTGGGATAGTCCTGCGAGTGGTAGGCTCGGGTTATAAGGAAGGACTGGGATAGTCCTGCAAGCGGTAGACTTGGGTTATAAGGAAGGACTGGGATAGTCCTGCGAGCGGTAGGCTCGGGTTATAAGAAAGGACTGGGATAGTTCTGCGAGCGGTAGGCTCAGGTTATAAGGAAGGACTGGGATAGTCCTGCGAGCGGTAGGCTCGGGTTATAAGGAAGGACTGGGATAGTCCTGCGAGCGGTAGACTCGGGTTATAAGTAAGGACTAGTGTAGTCTAGCGTGCGGTAGGCTCGTAGTTTAAAAATAAGACTAGTGTAGTCTAGCGAGCAGTAGACTCGTAGTTTAAATATAAGACTAGTGTAGTCTAGCGAGCGGTAGGCTCGTAGTTTAAATATAAGACTGGTATAGTCTAGCGAGCGGTAGGCTCTACTTTATAATTGTTGATGTAGTATTGCGAGCTGGAGGCTCGGTAGTAAATGGCTAATACATGTTGCTTGTGTATAAGATGTGGTGGGTCTTCGGTTCTGTCTTAGTCGTCACACCGACAGCAGTTCGTTGACTCGACAGTGCTAGTGGTTTTATGGGGGCCAGGTTGTCTTACTGCGCGTCCGACGGGACGGATTCCCTAAACCCTGCCTGGCCAATTCAGTTTAGTATGCAGGAGCTCGTGAGTACCGGGTACCGATATCACAGCGTACGTTAGGGCCTAGGTCTGGTAGTGTGACTTACCCACCTAGGTGAGGAGACGCCCGCTCCTCTACCACCGTTTGACCACGACGGGAGGTGCCCGAGAGGTTAGCTACCTCCGAAAAGTGGGAACTAAAGGTCTGTACGTACAGAGTCGCATGGGTGAGTTGCATGTGTATGAACTAATAATACAAACATTGCATCATTGCATTGCACATCATAGCATAGCATTTCTGCACAAACAGAGACCTCATCGTATAAATTAGTGTGGGCTCTTTTATACGATGAGTTTACTTCTTGCCAGATCCCTTAACTTACGTGCTTTGTGTGTACGCATATAAGTTAAGGTTATTTTTCCTAGTTGCTCTAGTTATTACTTTACTTACTCCTTGTTACTGTTTCTATAGTTTTTCTTGTATTGTTCGCTCTGCATATGATCCTTATAGTAGAACTGCTAGAACAATCTTATTTCAGTGCGCTCTTGCCAGTTTTACCACTCGTCACCTGCTTCTTTTGTGTTACCCCTTGTTTGTCCTCCGCTTCTTTCTCCCGCCCGGTGCCTAGGAGTCGCGAGGGGAGGGGATGAGGAATTTGACTTAGTCTTTTGACTAACGGTCGGTGGACCACATCATTTTAGGGATGATATGCCGGAGCAACAGGACTACGCTCAGGAGACAGGTTAAGGGAGCATGATGAAGTAATGTAGCATCTACCCTTTGTTGCAGCAGCAGCTACAGACACATGACGACGAGACGAAGAGCAGCTTCCGCGCAGCACCAATAATCAATGACAGGGTGACAAGATCGATAGCTTCAACGTAATTGTAGAGTGAGAGAGAGAGTTGCTTACTTTATTTATTTTGAACATGTACCGGGCATAAGCCCTTACTCTCTCTCCTTTTATACTCATTGTTGGACTTGTACACATTTTAATATATATGCAGATGTGTGATTGTGGACTTAGTTTGTCTTTCTTAGCTTTCTTCTTATCTCTTGTTGGCCTAGTTGGTCGTTCTTGCCGGCAGGATCGGCGCCTTGCGGAGGTGGCTAACTTGTGTGTTAACATCACCGTAAGGCGGCGGTTCTGGGCATAAGATCCGGGAACTCTCCTGGTGCGGGAGAGGGATCTTACACGTCGTCACATTGGGACAGTAGTACGATCGAGGCGGGGGTAATGTCGCGCGGGGCACGGGCACTTCCTACATGCACTGTCAGTTGAATGAGCGTTCGAGAGCGGGAGAGTTTGGGCAGATTGAGGTAGAGATCGACGTCGACGCTGCCATGGTATATACTATCGCAGCGGAGAGCACGCATCGAGCACGGGCGTAGCCCGTACGAAGATACCCGTATGTCTATATATATATTTTAGTAAATAAAAATATTTTTTTTTTCAAAATAAAATATAAATCTTAATTATTAAACTTTAATATAAAATTTTATTATAAAACTTTAATATAAAATTATTATATAAAACTTTAATATAAAATTATTATATACATGCATTATGATATATAAAAAATAATGGAATATATTAATGTTAATTTCATTAATAATTAATGTTATATACATTATGATATATAAATTTAGTTATATATAAACGTATATAAGTATTATTAATGTTATCTCATTACATCGCTATTTTTTCATCGATGAATTAAAATTTTGTTCTGATCATCTAGTCATTTCCCCCTCTTCCTTTATCTCATTATTATACACACAGACACGAACACACACAGACACACATAGGCACATACACACATATATAGCTAGAGATCACACAGACACATACACAAACACACACACACACACTCACACACACACACACACAGGCTGCACAGACGACACAGACAGACACAGACACCGATACACACACACAAACACATACAGACATAGATGATGACACAGTCAGACGTAAATAGATGACACAGACAGACACAGACACACAAACAAAGACACACATACACAAACACAGACACACATGCATGCAAACACAGACATGGGCACACAGAAACCGACACACACACACAGACACAGACAGACATAGACACAGACACAGATACACAAACACAGACATAAACACACAGACACAAACACACACATGCACAAACACAAATAGACACACAGACGCACACATGCACAATCATGCATAGCTAGAGATCACACAGACACATAGACACACACACACACACACACACACACACACACACACACATGCACAGCCAGACATAGAAACACAGAAATAGACACACACAAGCACAGACACACACAGACATAGATACAGACACACACAGACACAGACACACATAGACACACAGACATAGACACAAACATAGACACAGACACAGACCAACACAAACACAGATACACACATACACAGACACAAAACCCAACAAGCACAAATAGACATAGGCACACAGACAAACATATATACACTGATATAGACACACATGATCGACACACATAGACTACACACAGACATTGACACAAACTGTAAGACCCCCACCCCACTCCCCAAAACTGAACCAGGCTTCCGGGAGGGTAGATCTTACTGCCCAAGGACGGCCAATAGCGCTTCCCGGGTGGCAGCGGTCCACCCTCTCAAGCACTGAGTGGTCGCCTTGTCAGGCACAAGAATCACAACAACACATCAGATTCACATAGCGGAAGCATTAGAACAGGAAAACTAAGCACACAGCTGATATATACATAAAGTGGAAAAAGGTCGAAGCCTATTGTTTAGTACATCTGCCTCGGGGGCTACACATGACTATAATAAATTGCTCTTAAACTAGTCCTACACTCTAGGACTCACGTCGCAGAAGACAGGGGGCGAGGCTGGAGTACCCGGTCGGGCCATCTCTAAGGCCGATAACTCATCCTGCGGCGCGGGGGCTTCACGCTGTCCCATCTCCTGTGATTGGTTATAAAATAACCGTTAGTCACAGAGTTAAGTAGAAAACACATCCCCTCCCCAGATCCGTATCTTGGGGGCGGGCTAAAGGACAAGAATAAATAGCCGAAGCAAGGTAGAGGGTTAGCAGCAGGTAAATCATATATACGTATATATATATCTATAATGCTTACCAATCATAATTTCCACGAGGTGACACAGACGTGCGGTACGAAATGATAAACAACACTAACTCGCACATGCCCGCAACCAAGTATTCAAACCTGTACACACAAAACCCTGTGTCGACACAGCTTGGACCGCTTTGCTTCAAGCGGTGTTGCGAACCCTGCGGGCCTCACCGATGTGGCCGTCGGTGACAGTGGCCAGTCCTGTCACTTCTGAATGTAGTCGTACTGTATCACTCAGGCCCTCTCGTACAACTTTGTGTACTAACTAGATGTGAGCGACATCCGGCGATTCTGAGATTTAGGCCGACCAGCGGAGGCAAAACTGCGGGTTCGGAGTGGTGATCACCGTTGTGCATATCTCTCTATCGCCATGAGTCGTCAACCCACCCGCACCGGTACGAACGGTCTGCGGGCGTGACCGACCCGCCACTTCCAAAACAATATTCAAAAGCATAAGCACAGAGCAACCGCTTTAAAAATTGACACGGCAATCTTACTCGACCGATCACTCGACTCTTGACCGGGAGGCTTGGCGGTAGGAGGGCTCTTTATTTGGGGCTAACTTAGGAGGAGGGACTCAACTCCAGGTTTTCCCCAACTAAGGCCTCACAAAAAGGAGGAGAAGTACCGCTAGCCAGCGTCGGACTGCGGTTAGCACTAAAATATAATTAAAGTGCAACATAAGCAGAAAGAAAGGCCGAAAGCAGGGGCCGAAATATCAGGACCAGTACGAGACTGGAGAATTGAAAGTACAGAAAGCAGTAAATAAAGGACCAGTGCGGGACTGGATTATTGGAAATGAACGAACAGAAATATAAGTAAGGGGACCAGTGCGTAACTGGATTTAAAGAATAAATGCCGAAAGTAAACCAGGGGGACCAGCGCGAGACTGAATTTAAAGAATAAATGCTGAAAGTAAAAGCAGGGGGACCAGTGTGAGACTGGATTTAAAGAATAAATGCTGAAATTAAAAGCAGGGGGACCAGTGCGAGACTGGATTTAAAGAATAAATGCTGAAAGTAAAAGCAGGGGGACCAGTGCGAGACTGGATTTAAAGAATAAATGCTGAAAGTAAAAGTAGGAGGACCAGTGCGAGACTGGAGAGCATAATAAATGAAGGGTTAGTAGTCCAATCACTCCATAACAGGAGGCTTCAAAGTCGACTCCGTTCTTAGGAGGAAGTTCCGTTCGATCCCCGTTCAGAGGGGTCTTTTCTCCGTTCATAGGAGTTTACTTAAATTTGTATGAGATTACTTATATTTCGTGGAATTCCTTATTTCCGTTTGTCTGGATTCATATTTCAAGTATTTTGATGTTATTGAATTGGCGGTGTTGCCTCACAACCGAACTGATTATTTGTTACTGATTCGTCGAACAGACATAAGACTTTCGTCAAACTGAAGCTCGTCGTTCGTCGAACTCAGGATGGAGGTCGTCGAACGGAATATTTGTTACTAATTCGTCGAACGCAGGGCTGCGTTCATCGAACTAAGAATCTAATTCATCGAACAGAAACCAGACCTTCGTCGAACACAGATTGAAACAACTTTCGTCGAACTGAAGAACGCGTTCGTCGAACTCAAGCACGCGTTCGTCGAACTCAGGATAGAGTTCGTCGAACGCAGATTGAAACACTTTCGTCGAACGTAGACTGGAACAATTTGTCGAACTGAAGCACGCGTTCGTCGAACTCTTGCACGCGTTCGTCGAACTCTAGCACGCGTTCGTCGAACTCAGGGTAGAGTTCGAAAAACGCAGGTTGAAACACCTTCGTCGAACGCAGATTGGAACACTTTCGTCAAATGCAGAGCTTGGTGTGCAAATAGAGGGGAGGGGGAAACAGGGGGGCCACACCGGGCGCCCTCCTTGGGTCCCTACAGCGGATCTGCGGCGGGTCCGCTGTAGGGGGGGGGGCACATATGCTGAGGCGGGGGGGGGGGGGGGGGGGAAAGGATACAGGAGCCGCCCGATCTCCTGGGGGAGATCGGACGGCTCCCGCTATCTCAGCGGGAGGCGGCAGCTGCCACCACCGGTAGCGGCCGGCTGGGGCCGGCGCCACCCCCGGTCGGTGCGCCGGGGGCCGGCGAGCACTCCGGTGATGGTTTGGCGGCCTGGCGCCTCCGTTCAACACCGGGATATAGAAGGAAAGGGGCGTGGGGCGGTGGTGCATGCTGCATGCGCCATGCAGGCTTGCTGCGCCGCTGCCCCCTGTTAGGGGCGCCTCCCCTGCCGCCCATGACGGGGACGCCGGGGAGGGGGAAACCCTCCGGCGGGGGGTCCGGCGGCCTAGCTCCGCCGGCCGCCGCCGGGGGAGGGCTTTTTCCCGTACAGGGAACGCAGGGAGGGAGGGGGAAGAGTGCGGGTGCTGCTGGAGGCGCGTCCTCCGGCGGCCCTGTCGTCGTCCTTCTTCGGAGCAGAGGTCCCCTGGTGGGTACCTGCTCCCCCAGCGCCACCACCGGCGTTGGGGTTGCAGCTCTCACGGCCAGCACCTCCACCCGCGCCTGGGCAAGGCTCGGGGTGGTGTTGGCGGCGCTCCGGCGACGGGGAAGGGCGGCCGGCTGCCTTAGGGAAGTAGTAAGGAGGAGGGGGAGGTTTCTACCTGTAGGGGAGGTGTTCGGGAGGTATAGGGGTGGCTCGCCATGGAGAGGAGGTGGTGGCGGCGGTTCGGCTGGAAAGAGCTCCGACAGGGGTGGAAGAGGGCTGGCCGGCTGGGGGAGGAGGGGCTGAGGAGGGGGGTTTGTGCACTCAGGAAGGAGGCTGGGCCCCTCCTTTTATAAGGGATGAGGGAGGCTTCCCCTCTCCCTTCCTTTATCCCACGTGGGTTAAAGGGAGGGATGGGTGGGGGGAGATATTTTATCCCCCCCCCCTTCCCTTGCCCTAACAGGGGGCTGCCTATTCATGGGCAGCCCCCTCCCTCCTGGGGGAGAGATTCTCTCTCCTCCCCCCTTTTTCCTTTCTTTTCCCAAGGTTTTCATGCTGGGGGGGGGGGGGGGGAGCTGACCAACGTCAACTCAGGGTGGGGTCCTCCATGGTCCCGAGGGTCCACCAAGATTTACCGGGGCTGATTCCAAGTTTGCGCGTTCCGTATTTCGTGCGTTGTGCCGAGGCGGTCTGCATAGTCCCAAATGGGCATATTCTCCATATGACCTCGGATTGACGATCACCGAGTTCCATGACGCTAGTGTGGATTATACAAGTCTAACGAAACTGACGGAAGTCGAATCGGGGTACATTTGGTCACTGTACCCCCAATGACTTAGTTTTGACGCCCAATAATACCCAAAACGGTCGTTTTCTCCAAACGACCTCGGATCAAAAAGGTACGAGCTCCATTACACTCGTATCGGTTATACGAGTTTAACTGAACTGACGGAAGTCAAATCGTAGTCCCCTAGTACACCATCCTATATTGGGTCATTCTCTATCGGCCGGGCCTACTTTTATTAGGCTCACTGGGGTCTAGTGACCCAATAAAATTCGGGATGTTACAATCCAATAAAAATAAAGGGATTTTCGTTCTCGAAAATTGCCTAAAGTAGGGGGGTTGAAAGGACATACCTGGGAAAAGAGTGTCGGGTATTTTTCCCGAACGAGCGTCTCGGGTTCCCAGGTAAACTCCTCGCGTCCACAGTTTGACCACAAGATCTTGACCATTGTGATGGTTTTGTTCCGCAGTTCCTTGATCTTCGAGTGTACTATCTTTACCGGTTCGAGTTGGACGGATCGGTCGGATTGCACTGCCACTGGTGGCATGGGAAGATGCTTCTCTGGTTGGCGAAGGACACGTCTCAGCGAGGAGACGTGGAATACATCGTGGAGATTTCCCAGTTCAACTGGTAGAACTAGCCTATATGCCACGGGGCCAATCCTCTCTATGACTTGATATGGGCCCAGATAGCGGGGATCCAACTTTTTTTGCTTCTTTATTCGAGATATCCCATGCATTGGTTTAATCTTCAAGAATACCATGTCTCCTACCTGGAATTTCACCAGTCGATGACGTGCATCATAATATTTGTCCTGACGGCTCTGTGCCTCCAGCATTCGTTCTCGAATTAACCTTATAACTGCTGTTGTATCATCTATGTAGGTGACTCCTAAAGCTTCGGGGTCCTCATCCTGTGCCCATGATAGTGGTGTTCGACATCGTCTTCCGTAGAGGGCCTCGTACGGTGCCATCTTGATGCTTGCCTGGAAGCTGTTATTGTATGAGAATTCTACCAAAGGTGATAACTGTTCCCAAGGTTCATTGTGTTCTACTATGAACAATCGGAGGGGGTCTTCCATCGTCCGATCCGCCCTTTCGGTTTGCCCGTCGGTATGGGGGTGGAAGGCGGTGCTAAAAGCCAATCTGGTTCCCAGATAAGCTTGCACTCTCCTCCATTCTTTCGACGTAAAGCGCCCGTCGCGGTCAGACACGATTGACTTGGGTACCCCATGAAATCGGACCACTTGTTCTATAAATAGCCAGGCTAATATGTCGACGTCGTCGCCTTGTCTGTTTGGGATAAAACGGGCCACTTTGGTGAGTCGATCTACTACGACCCATATGGAGTCGTTCCCTGCACGAGATCGGGGTAAGCCATGAACGAAGTCCATGGAAATATCTTCGAACTTCCATTCTGGGATGGGCAGGGGTTGTAGTAAACCTCCTGGGCTACGACATTCCGCCTTAACCATTTGACAGGTCTGGCAGTGTGCTACATAATCGGTGATGTCCTTCTTCATACCTGTCCAATATAACGTTCTCCGTAGATCTGTATACATTTTCACTACTCCCGGATGTATTGAATACCTTGATTGATGTGCTTCGCGGAGTATCTCTTCCCGGATTCCTTCGGCAGAGGGAATGAATATGCGGTGCTTGTACTGCAGGATGCCGTCATATAGATTGTAGTCTTCCCGAGTGCCGTGTTGTAGGGTCTGAATGATTGGGGATGCTTCTACATCGATCTTCTGGGCCTCTCGTATTATGTTTCTGATGTCACACTGTATCTCCATCCAGTAGAGCTGGGCCTGGTAATCCATCGGGTTCCTTCAGGTGATGAAGATGATATCCATGTCTGCCAAGGACTTGACTAACTCTTCCGGTAACATCTCTAGCCAATTTCTAGTTATCGGAGGTTGCCGACTCAGGGCATCTGCAACCTTATTAGCTTTGCCGCGGTGGTATTGGAGGGCGAAGTCGTAATCGCACAGGAATTCCAACCACCGGCGCTGTCGGAGATTTAGCTCTTTCTGGGTGAAGATATATTTGAGGCTCTTGTGGTCGGAGAAGATCTCGCATCTTACTCCGTAGAGGTAATGCCTCCAGACATTTAGTGCGAATACAACCACACCCAATTCCAAGTCATGGGTTGCGTAGTTTAGTTTGTGAGGCTTTAGCTGTCGTGAGGCGTAGGCGACTACCCTGCCGTGTTGCATCAATATGGCTCCCAGCCCTTTCAGTGATGCGTAGACGTAGATTTGGAAGCCCTTAGTGCATGAGGGGAGTGTCAGAATCGGAGCCGATATTAGTCGGTTCTTTAGTTCTACGAACGCTGCTTCGCATTCAGGAGTCCACTGGAATGTTATATCCTTTTTGGTGAGGGAGGTGAGGGGCAAGGCAATTTTAGAGAAACCTTCTACAAACTTGCGGTAGTAGCCGGCGAGGCCAAGGAAGCTCCTGATATCGGCTGCTGACTTAAGTTGCGGCCAGTCTCGTACTGCTTGTACCTTTGCTTGGTCCACCGCTACCCCATCCTTGTTAACCGTATGCCCAAAAAAACCAACTTCTTCCATCTAGAATTCACATTTGCTAAACTTCGCGAAGAGTGAGTGTTCTCTTAACTTGAGTAAACCATTTGGAGGTGCCTAGAATGATCGGTTTTATTCTTGGAGTAGATGAGTATATCGTCTATAAAGACGATCACAAAGTGGTCTAGGAAGGGTTCAAACACCTTATTCATTAAATCCATGAAGGCGGACGGGGCATTAGTCAGCCCGAACGACATTACCATGAATTCATAAAGTCCATAGCGGGAGCTGAAGGCGGTCTTGGGGATGTCTTCTTCTCGTACTCGGAGTTGGTAGTAACCGGACCTTAAGTCCATTTTGGAGAAGACGGACGCGCCTTGCAATTGATCGAATAATTCATCTATCCTAGGTAGTGGATAGGTATTTCAGATGGTGAGTTTGTTTAGCTCTCAATAATCGATGCACGGTCGAAGGGATCCATCCTTATTCTTGACGAATAGTACTGGAGCTCCCCAGGGCGAGGTACTCGGACGAATGAAACCTGCGTCAATTAGCTCTTGTAGTTGTATCTTGAGCTCGTCTAGTTCCCTTGGGTCCATCCGGTAAGGTGCTCGGGACACTGGTCGAGCTCCATGAGCAAGTACAATCTGGAAGTCCACTTCTCGTTGCGGGGGCAACCCGGGAAGGGATTCCGGAAAGATTACCATGAAGGCATTGGTCAGCCCGAACGACATTACCATGAATTCATAAAGTCCATAGCGGGAGCTGAAGGCGGTCTTGGGGATGTCTTCTTCTCGTACTCAGAGTTGGTAGTAACCGGACCTTAAGTCCATTTTGGAGAAGACGGACGTGCCTTGCAATTGATCGAATAATTCATCTATCCTAGGTAGTGGATAGGTATTTCAGATGGTGAGTTTGTTTAGCTCTCAATAATCGATGCACGGTCGAAGGGATCCATCCTTATTCTTGACGAATAGTACTGGAGCTCCCCAGGGCGAGGTACTCGGACGAATGAAACCTGCGTCAATTAGCTCTTGTAGTTGTATCTTGAGCTCGTCTAGTTCCCTTGGGTCCATCCGGTAAGGTGCTCGGGACACTGGTCGAGCTCCATGAGCAAGTACAATCTGGAAGTCCACTTCTCGTTGCGGGGGCAACCCGGGAAGGGATTCCGGAAAGATGTCTGGGAAGTCTCGAATTATGCGTACTGTAGAGAGCACTTGCGTCTTGTCTTCCATCTCGAAGTAGATTAGGTACACCTCGTCCTTTCGTCGGACTGCTTTGACTGTTTGAGCGGATGTTAAGATGATACGGGTGACAGAGGGTATACCTGTTAGTGAGATTGACTGCCCATTTGGGCTCCAGAGGTGGATCTCTCGAGTCGAACAATTGATTTGGGCGCTGTGCTCAGCCAACCAATCCATTCCTAAAATGATGTCGAATCCAGTTATTGCTAGAATGGTTGCATTGATTTCGAACTCTACGCCTCCTACCGTTGCTTGGAAGGAGCACTTCTCCGTGACGTCATGTCTGATCCATCCGGGAGTCGTATTCGTATCGACATTCCGGATGATCGTACGATGTTTCCTTTGTCTGCGATGAAGTTCTGTGCGACGAAGGAATGCGTGGCACCGGTATCGAACAACATTTTAGCGGGGTGTCCTTCTACCAGAAGTAAACCTGATAATATATATATGTACTATGATCATAAGCTCTTTACAGATATACATGAGTAGTAATTACACCAGGTAAACAAAAGACTACATCATAGATTTCTACTATATCATCCTCCTAGGATATCGTGGATAATGAAAATAGATACCTATCACCACATCTGGTGCAGGGCCGTGCTGGAGATCTAAAGCATATGCCTCGAGCGGTGCTGCTCTTCCCTGGCCTCTCCTGCCTGCAGGTCGTCCTCTGCATCCACCTCGTCCTCTTCCTCTCTCCGCGGCTCCCTGTATTGCTCCTAGGCCGGGCCTACCTATAGCCTGAGGGCAGAAATCTCATATGTGCCCGGTCTACTGGCAAAGGTAGCAGTTCCCTGCAAAGGGTCCATCTTGTCGTGCGGCTGGGGAGAGCTGAGGTGCTGGGGCTGGAGGTGCTGGTCGGGGCTGGGGTGCCTGCCTATATGGATGGTGGCGCTGACGTTGTCTCCTATCCCGGTCCTGTCTGTGAGGGCCTACTCCTCTCCCTTGGCCCTGAGCCCGGGAAATATCTGTATGCCCCCTACGCTGCTGGGCCACCATCCTCTGATCCATCTCTAAAGCTGCGGCGTGAGAGGAGATCGTGTGAAAGGTCGACTGGAGATCATGATCAACGCCTGTCGAAGATTGTCTCATAGACCTCGATAGAATCTAGACGCTCTATCCCTATCTGTAACTGCCAAGGTCCCGACAAAATGGGTCAGATGGATGAACTCTCGCTGGTACTCCAGTACCGTCCTCTCTCCTTGCCGGATCTGCAGGAAACGCTCCTGAAGTGCAATCCAATCTGCGTCTGAGATAAAGTGCTCTAGGAAGGCCTCTGAGAACTCTCCCCAGAGGATCGTGTTGAGTGGTCGCCCCCTAAATATGGAGCGGTTGGCTGCCCTCCACCAATCTCGGGCATAGCCCTCTAGCAAGGTCACCACCAAGGATACTGTAGCCATGGAGGGGCACATCATCCCAACCAAGAGCTCCTCTACTCTCTCCACCCACTCTTCTGCCTGTATGGCAGACTCGGTGCCTCGGAAGGTAGGGGGCCTTAGCCCCCGAAACATCATCAGAAGGTCGGTAGGCATGGTGGTCTGCTGGAGTGGCCGTAGGATGGCCGTCTGGAAGGTGGTTAGCAGGGCTGTCAGTGTCCGTCCTAGATCCGTATCGACAAAAGGGATTGCTGCTGGGGTTGCTGGGGCTGGTGGTGGAGTGGTAGGATGGTACTGATCCCTAGAGGAGGACCTTTCGTTACTTGACTCCGGTATCTGGAGAAGTAACAGGCGAACATCAGTATTTACAAAAATAAGAGAATTTTGCAGAACTGACTGAAAGGGAGCAGAAAACGCGTGGTGTACTAATGTGCAATCTAGGATCCTTAAACCTTAAACCTAAGGGTCCACCAGGCTTCCGCTGCGTGGTTCGTCCCGAAACCAAGTAATGGAAACTGGGAAGGGAGGATCTAAAGACTGCCCCATGTGGTCGGATCATGGTAGCTCTGATCCATTTGTAAGACCCCCCCCCCCCCCCCCCCTCCCCAAAACTGAACCAGGCTTCTGGGAGGGGGATCTTACTTCCCAAGGACGGCCACTAGCGCTTCCCGGGTGGCAGCGGTCCACCCTCTCAAGCATTGAGTGGTCGCCTTGTCAGGCATAAGAATCACAAAACACATCAGATTCACATAGCGGAAGCATTAGAACAGGAAAACTAAGCACACAGCTGATATATACATAAAGCGGAAAAAGGCCGAAGCCTATTGTTTAGTACAACTGCCTCGGGGGCTACGCATGACTATAACAAAGTGCTCTTAAACTAGTCCTACACTCTAGGACTCACGTCGCGGAAGACAGGGGCGAGGCTGGAGTATCCGGTCGGGCCATCTCTAAGGTCGGTAACATATCCTGCGGCGCGAGTGCTTCACGTTGTCCCATCTCCTGTGATTGGTTATAAAATAACCGTTAGTAATAGAGCTAAGTAGAAAACACATCCCCTCCCCGGATCCGTATCCTGGGGGCGGGCTAAAGGATAGAAATAAATTGCCGAAGCAAGGTAGATGGTTAGCAGCAGGTAAAGCATATATACCTATATATATCTATAATGCCTACCAATCATAATTTCCACGAGCTGACACAGACGTGCGGTACGAAACGACAAACAACACTAACTCGCACATACCCGCAACCAAGTATTCAAACCTGTACACACAAAACCCTGTGTCGACACAGCTTGGACCGCTTTACTTCAAGCGGAGTTGCGAACCCCGCGGGCCTCACCGATGTGGCCATCGGTGACAGTGGCCAGTCCTGCCACTTCTGAAAGTAGTCGTACCGTATCACTCAGGCCCTCTCGTACAACTTGGTGTACTAACTGGATGTGAGCGACATCCGGCGATTCCGAGATTTAGGCCGACCAGCGGAGGCAAAACTGTGGGTTCGGAGTGGTGATCACCGCTGTGCACATCTCCCTGTCGCCATGAGTCGTCAACCCACTCGCACCGGTACGAACGGTCTTCGGGCGTGACCGACCCGCCACTTCCTAAACAATCTTCAAAAGCATAAGCACAGAGCAAGCACTTTAAAACTTGACGCGGCAATCTTACTCGACCGGTCACTCGACTCTTGACCGGGAGGCTTGGCGGTAGGAGGGCTCCTTATTTGGGGCTAACTTAGGAGGAGGGACTCAACTCCAGGTTTTCCCCAACTAAGGCCTCACAAAAAGGAGGAGAAGTACCGCTAGCCAGCGTCGGACTGCGGTTAGCACTAAAATATAATTAAAGTGCAACATAAGCAGAAAGAAAGGCCGGAAGCAGGGGCCGAAATATCAGGACTAGTACGAGACTGGAGAATTGAAAGTACAGAAAGCAGTAAATAAAGGACCAGTGCGGGACTGGATTATTGGAAATGAACGAACATAGATATAAGTAAGGGGACCAGTGCGTAATTGGATTTAAAGAATAAATGCCGAAAGTAAAGCAGGGGAACCAGTGCGAGACTGGATTTAAAGAATAAATGTTGAAAGTAAAAGCAGGGGGACCAGTGCGAGACTGGATTTAAAGAATAAATGCTGAAATAAAAAGCAGGGGGACCAGTGCGAGACCGGATTTAAAGAATAAATGCTGAAAGTAAAAGCAGGGGGACCAGTGCGAGACTGAATTTAAAGAATAAATTCTGAAAGTAAAAGCAGGGGGACCAGTGCGAGACTGGATTTAAAGAATAAATGCTGAAAGTAAAAGCAGGAGGACCAATGCGAGACTGGAGAGCATAATAAATAAAGGGTTAGTAGTCCAATCACTCCATAACAGGAGGCTTCAAAGTCGACTCCGTTCTTAGAAGGAAGTTCCGTTCGATCCCCGTTCATAGGGGTCTTTTCTCCGTTCATAGGAGTTTACTTAGATTTTTATGAGATTACTTATATTTTGTGAAATTCCATATTTTCGTGTGTCTTGGATTCATATTTCAAGTATTTTGATGTTATTGAATTGGCGGTGTTGCCTCGCAACCGAACTGATTGTTTGTTACTGATTCGTCGAACAGACATAAGACTTTCGTCGAACTGAAGCTCGTCGTTCATCAAACTCAGGATGGAGGTCGTCGAACGGAATATTTGTTACTGATTCGTCGAACGCAGGGCTGCGTTCGTCGAACTGAGAATCTAATTCGTCGGACAGAAACCAGACCTTCGTTGAACGTAGATTGAAACAACTTTCGTCGAAGTGAAGAACGTGTTCGTCGAACTCAAGCACGCGTTCGTCAAACTCAAGCACACGTTCATCGAACTCAGGATAGAGTTCGTCGAACGCAGATTGAAACACTTTCGTCGAACGCAGACTAGAACAATTTGTCGAACTGAAGCACGCGTTCGTCGAACTCCAGCACACGTTCGTCGAACGCAGGTTGAAACACCTTCGTCGAAGGCAGATTGGAACACTTTCGTCGAACGCAGAGCTTGGTGTGCAAATAGAGGGGAGGGGGAAACAGGGGGCGCCCTCCTTGGGTCCCCACAGCGGATCTGCGGCGGGTCTGCTGTGTGGGGGGGGGGGGGGGGGCACATATGCTGAGGCGGGGGGGGGGGGGGGGGGAAGAAGGATAGAGGAGCCGCCCGATCTCCTGGGGGATATCGGACGGCTCCCGCTATCTCAGCGGGAGGCGGCCGTTACCACCGCCGGGCAGCGGCCGGCTGGGGCCGGCGCCGCCCCCGGTCGGTGCATCGGGGGCCAGCGAGCACTACGGTGATGGTTCGGCAGCCTGGCGTCGCCGGTCAACACCGGGATATAGAAGGAAAGGGGGTGGGGCGGTGGTGCATGTTGCATGCGCCATGCAGGCTTGATGCGTCGCCGCCCCCTGCTGGGGGAGCCTCCCCTGGCGCCCATGACGGGGGCGCCGGGGAGGGGGCAACCCTCCAGCGGGGGGGCCGGCGGCCTGGCTCCGCCGGCCGCCGCCGGGGGAGGGATTTTTTCCGTACAGGGAATGCAGGGAGGGAGGGGGGAGAGTGCGGGTGCCGCTGGAGGTGCGTCCTCCGGTGGCCCTGCCGCCATCCTTCTTCGGAGCAGAGGTCCCCTGGTGGGGACCTGCTCCCCCAGCGCCACCACCGGCATTGGGGGTGCATCTCTCACGGCCAGCACCTCCACCCGCGCCTGGGCAAGGCTCGGGGTGGTGCTGGCGGCGCTCAGGCGACGGGGAAGGGCGGTTGGCTGCCTTAGAGAGGTAGGAAGGAGGGGGGAGGTTTCTACCTTTAGGGGAGGGGCTCGGGAGGTAGAGGGGTGGCTCGCCATAGAGAGGAGGTGGTGGCGGCGGTTCGGCTGGAAAGAGCTCCGACAGGGGTGGAAGAGGGCTGGCCTGTTGGGGGAGGAGGGGCTGAGAAGGGGGGTTTGTGCACTCAGGAAGGAGGCTGGGCCCCTCCTTTTATAAGGGATGAGGGAGGCTTCCCCTCTCCCTTCCTTTATCCCACGTGGGTTAAAGGGAGGGATGGGTGGGGGGAGATATTCCCCCCCTTCCCTTGCCCTAACAGGGGGCTGCCTATTCATGGGCAGCCCCCTCCCTCCTGGGGAGAGATTCTCTCTCATCCCCCCTTTCCTTTCTTTTCCCAAGGTTTTCATGCTGGGGGGGGGGGGGGGGGGGGGTTGACCAAGGTCAACTCAAGGAGGGGTCCTCCATGGTCCCGAGGGTCCACCAAGATGTACCGGGGCCGATTCCAAGTTTGCGCGTTCCGTATTTCGTGCGTTGTGCTGAGGCGGTCTGCATAGTCCCAAACGGGCATATTCTCCATATGACCTCAGATTGACGATCAATAAGTTCCATGACGCTAGTGTGGATTATACAAGTCTAACGAAACTGACGGAAGTCGAATCGGGGTACATTTGGTCACTGTACCCCAATGACTTAGTTGCGGCGCGCAATAATACCCAAAATGGTCGTTTTCTCCAAACGACCTCGGATCAAAAAGGGACGAGCTTCATTACACTCGTATCGGTTATACGAGTTTAACGGAACTGACGGAAGTCAAATCGTAGTCCCCTAGTACACCATCCTATTTTGGGTCATTCTCTATTGGTCGGGCCTACTTTTATTGGGCTCACTGGGGTCTAGTGACCCAATAAAAATTGGGATGTTACACAAACCCCAATAGGCACATACAGAAATAGACATACAGACTTACATAGATATACATAAACATCGATACACTACTCACACACAAACACAGATACACGTACACATGCATAAACATGGACAGACGACCCCAACACAAAGACAAACACATATAGACAAACACACACACACACACACACACACACACACAAATATATATATTATAAGCAAGGTGAGTTGCGGTGGCTCGAAAGCTCGACGAACCACCTTGAAAAAAGCTCGATTACGAGTCGAGATCGAGCTCGATGACGAGTCCAGCTCGAGTTCGATGAGCTCGAGCTCGATTACGAGTCGAGCTCGCGCTCAGATATTAAAAAAAATTATTTCATTTTCTAACTTCAAATTATATCATCAGAATTATTGGAGGGAAATTTCATGAGATCATACAAGCATGAAATATTTGGAGGGAAATTTCCCTCCAATAAAATAATTAATTAACACATTAAATAATAAAACAATACAAAAATCCCTCTTAATCGACCCCATCCCGACGCTGGTCTAGAAAGTGATTCTCAAAACCCTCAGTCGCGACTGGCTTCTTCCTCTGGTGAATCGGCGCCACTCCTTATCGATAACCCCTCTGGCGTCTCGTATTTCATTCTCCGGACTCTCATTTTTCACGGTGGAGAGGTGGGTTTCCGTTTTGCTCAACCGCTAATCGACGCTAGGGTTCTCTTATCGTTGGGTCTGGAAAGGCTCGTGAGCTCCTCGGCTACTTTCCTCCACCTTGAGCCTCCTCCCTCTTCCCCTTTTTATGTACCCTAAATGAGCTGCTAATTATAGATGCTTTTTAGAGGCTAGGGTTTCCGTTTTGTGATGGACCAATCAGTCTACGAAAGGCTCGTGAGCTGGAAAGGATCGTGAGCTCCTCGGCTAGGATTTCGTAGACTATATGGTTCACCTACAACTACTCTGGCTCCTCATTAATCCATAGATCTAGTCTCTTCCATGCATATTTCCTTTCATGACATACTTCTCTTCAACTATATTTTTATTCACCTGTAGTATAAAACATAGCTAGTATGTATATGCATATCTAGTATGAAACATAGCTAGCTTACATATGTATGTGCTCATCTGAATATAATTATCTAGCTTACATATATGTATATGCTCATTTGTAGTTGTTCATGGATTTTTTTTGACTCACCTCTCAAGTTCTCACATAGAGGCTCTTTAGGTGAGGTGTAAGAATACCCAAATAATATCTCAATGTTGCATGCCCAAAAACATATTCAAGTGTAACAATCAATACCTCATGTTTGGATTTTTAACTCTTACCCCATTTTTTAATTTTCATGAATTTATAACCTAATTAATCTCTAATCTTCTTCTTCCATCACAGCACACATTCTGTCGGCATTGCTTGGGAAAGCTTCAAGTTTGGATTTTCAACTCTTCCCTTGCACCGTATAGTGGTATAATTTCGAATCACTTCTATTTTAAATATTTTTTAGATTTTTGTGGATTGAATTCAAGTTATGGATCTATTTTAAATATTTTTCTCCTCTAGGTGGCTTCATGTTATGGATAAAGATTGGATTTATGAACAATACAGGTTTAGTTCCAGTTATACAGAAGGCGTGGACTTATTTCTGGAGTTTGCACGGTAAAACGCTATTTATTATGAAGATAAAATTTTTTGCCCATGCAATGTATATCGAAACACTAAACCAAAGAGTTTTTTTGAAGTTAAAACAGACTTGCATGTGAAAGTGTTTTATATGTACTATAAAGATTGGATACATCATGGAGAAACTAAAATGACACGTTCTTTTGGGTTCACTACTAATAGTAAAAGTAGTGAATCTTCTCAAAATCCTGGAAATAATTATGAGGATAAGGATGATATTGAAGTCATTGATGATTTAGTAGATATGATACAAGAGATTGGAGATGTAGAACTTCCTGAGAATACTACAGAAGAAAATAGTGAAACTTTTTCAAGTCTATTATGTAACGCCAGACGTGGATTATACCCAGGTTGCAAAAAATATTCTTTGTTATCATTCATTGTTAAATTGCTTCATATCAAAGTAATGAACAAGATGCCAGATAAATCGGTAAACATGCTTCTTGAATTACTAAAAGACGTGATGCCAAAAAGGTAATCTTATTCCAACGTCTCCTTATTGAACTAGGATACTTCTTTCTGGTTTAGGTTTGGGGTACAAGAAGATAGATGCATGTAAATATGATTGTGCACTATTTTGGAAGGAGAATGAGAAGAAAGATGTGTGTCCTGTGCGTGAAGAACCACATTGGAAATATAACGATGGAAAAGGAAAATTGATTCCTCAAAAGATTTTGTGGCATTTTCCCTTAAAACCAAGACTACAAAGAATTTATATGTCTTCTAAGACTGCATCTTATATGAGGTGGCATACTGAGAAGCATATAGAGATAGGAGGTACTTTAAGTCATCCCGTGGATTCACCTGCATGGAAGAGTTTTGATGCAAACTATCCTAGTTTTGCCGCAGATCCACGTAATGTTAGACTTGGATTGGCGACTGATGGGTTTAATCCATTTGGAAATATGAGTACTTCTTATGGTATGTGGCCAGTTGTGCTAATTCCTTATAATATGTCATTATACAAAGGGATGAAAGATGAGTTTTTTATGATGTCATTGCTAGTTCCTGACCCACGTGCACCTGGAAAAGATATTGATATTTATCTTAGACCATTGATAGAAGAATTGAAAGAATTATGGAATGGCGTTGAGACTTACGACACATATGTTAAACAAACATTTAAAATGCATGCTGCAATTATGTGGATAATTAATGATTTTCCAGCTCTTAGTAACTTATTTGGGTGGACCACAAAGGGATATGTGGCATGCCCATCTTGTTTATATGATATAGATTCTAAAAGGATTCGAAGTAAGATATGTTATATGGGACATCATCATTATCTATGTGAGGACCCTGACCATAGCCTGCGGCCCATGTGGGGGCCTGGGACGAAAGGCAGCGCTGGTGCGTCAGGATGTGGTCAGGGTCCTCACATAAAAAGTGCACTTTTTATGTGAGGACCCTGACCACAGCCTGGCTGATGTGGGCAGTCGTAAATCACATAAATCAAATGTTAGCAAAACAATATGCCTCTTATCAAGCTCACGCCAACGTACATAGAAGGGAAATCCATTTTAATATTGGTTATTTTGTTATGGTGCGTCTCTCCCCCGAACGGTTTCCGACGGGAACCATAAAGAAACTGGCAAATAGGAGAGCCGGTCCTTTTCGTATTTTAAAGAAATTAGGAGAGAATGCTTATCTCTTGGAATTACCCACTGATTGGGGTATATCCCCTATTTTCAATGTTTTTGATTTAACGCCTTATATCTCACCACCACCTGAATTATCTGTCTCCCCGTTTCTGTCCACTACCAATTCTAATGGGTTTGGGGTTGAGGTTTTATCTAGATCGTTCTCTCCATCAGCTGCTACTGGGGGTATGTCGCCTAATGAATTTGCTACATTTTCTTCTTTGTTGACTAACGCATTTCCAAGTTTCCCCAAGACAGTTTTTGTGCCTGACAGGATTATACAGGATGAGGTGCTTCCCTCTCCGCATGGTGACGCGTGACGGTTCTTGATCCGATGGCGTGACCGCCCCGCCTCTGATGATTCTTGGCTCTCTGCCTCAGAGGTGGCCCTTCTGGACAAAGCTCTCCTACGTCGGTACCTGCACGCTCCCTCATCGGTGATGAGTTCTTTCGAGCGTGGGAGGGTTGATGGGGACGACGACCCACATCATGATGAAGATGCAGTTGATGATGATCCACCACCACCATCCAAGGATTTGCGACGCCACAACGAGCTTGACGGGCAACGTTACAATCTTCTCCCTCGGCACATGAAGAACCTTATTTAAATTACTATTCCATTTCTTTATGTTATTTTTATTTTGGACATTTAATCTGACCTGCGTTTAGCCAGCCTTTGCCGCATTTACTTATGTTGGTCTGCGTTTAGCCGGCCATTGCTGTTTTTAGTTTATTTTGGGTTGCATATAGCCATTGGTGTGTAAGGCCATATATAAGGCCAAGGCTTGATGTAAAACTTAGTTAATTGATGAATGGAAAATTAAAACCCTAACCCTCTCGTTTTCCCAATCTCCCTCCTCTCCTGATTCCTTCCCGTCTCCCTTCTCTCTCGCCGCCTGGAGCCCGATCCCCTCCCGTCGCTCCCTCTCTCCCTCGCCGCCTGGAGCAAGGAGTACCTGATCCCCCTCTCCCTTCTTTCCCTCTCTACAGGATTCGGCCAAGGAGGCCGCCCCCTCTCCTTCTTCTCTTTCTCGTTCTCCCTCGGTTCGATCGAGAGCCCGCTCTCCTCTCCAAGGTCGCCGGCCACCACCTCTCTTCCTCCCTTCCCTTTCTTCTCCTTCCCCGCTACATTTTCGTTTCCCTTCCTCTCGCCTATTTCCTTCTTACTCCGTACGTGTCCCACGATCTCTCCCACCTCCTCAAGGAGTTTCGGCCAGCAACATAGAGGAAGCTCCGAGGTGCAACATAGGGTTGGGGAAAACTCACTCGGGCGTGGATCGATGAAGGCGGACGTGTACATCTTCTTTGGCTCAACTCCGGTGGGATAGTGGAGGGAACGATCATTTGTTTTGGATCCAATATCTCGGATCTACAAACTTCAAGTGGGTAACGACACTTCCTACCAAAGAGTTTTCTTTTCTTAGATTATTTTTGTGGTGGTTGAGTTTTGGCGTGACTTTGGAAGGCGGACGTAGTTCTTTCACTTCTCATCACCAGTTGAGCTAAGCGTGCTCGGATGGGAGCAATTCTGGGATGGGTGACCTCCTGGGATGTCCCCGTAGAGGCGCTTAACTAGATCACTTCTCGTCAAAGGGAGGCTGCGGTCTCCAACAACCCGCCGTGGCCGAATAGGCGCGGAGAGGGGTTGGGGTGGCATGGGCTGCGGCCCATGTGAGGGCCTGGGACGAGAAGTGATATGTGGACTACAAAGGGATATGTGGCATGCCCATCCCTTTGATGAGAAGTGAAAGGGATGCCCATCCCTTTGATGAGAAGTGCACTTTTTATGTGAAGTGCATCCTTTTTATGAGGGTGGCATGCCCATCCCTTTGATGAGAAGTGCACTTTTTATGTGAGGACCCTGACCACAGCCTGGCGCACCAGCGCTGCCTTTCGTCCCAGGCCCCCACATGGGACGCAGCCCATGCCACCCCTACCCCTCTCCGCGCCTATTCGGCCACGGCGGGTTGTTGGAGACCGCAACCTCCCTTTGATGAGAAGTGATCCAGTTAGAGGGCCTGGGACGAGAAGTGATATGTGGACCACAAAGGGATATGTGCACTTTTTATGTGAGGACCCTGACCACAGCCTGACGCACCAGCGCTGCCTTTCGTCCCAGGCCCCCACATGGGCCGCAGCCCATGCCACACCAACCCCTCTCCGTGCCCCTTCGGCCACGGCAGGTTGTTGGAGACCACAGCCTCCCTTTGACGAGAAGTGATCCAGTTAAGCGTCTCTACGGGGACTTCCCAGGAGGTCACCCATCCCGGAATTGCTCCCATCCCGTCAGTCAGCTCAATTGGTGATGAGAAGTGAAAGAACTATATAGTTAAGCGTGGTCGGATGGGAGCAATTCTGGGATGGGTGACCTCCTGGGAAGTCCCTGTATAGACGCTTAACTGGATCACTTCTCGTCAAAGGGAGGCTGCGGTCTCCAACAACCCGCCGTTGCCGAAGGGGCACGGAGAGGGGTTGGGGTGGCATGGGTTGCGGCCCATGTGGGAGCCTGGGACGAAAGGCAGCGCGGGTGTGCCAGGCTGTGGTCAGGGTCCTCACAATCTACATAATGATCATCCATATCGAAAGAGTAAATTGTTCGATGGAAAGTCAGAAATGCGTTCAAAACCTTCTGAGTGGAGTGAAGCACAATTACTTTCAAATTTGAGCACGCTCGAACATAATTTTGATAAATTTGGAAAACACCCAAACAAACGAAAGAGGAAACGCAACATTGAAGAAGGAAATTGGGTCAAGAAAAGCATCTTCTTTGAACTACCATACTGGCATAAGCTTTTGATATGATATAACATTGATGTAATGCATGTTGAAAAAAATATTTGTGATAATGTGTTGGCACGTTAATGAACATTGATGGAAAAATAAAGATATAGAAAAAGCACGAGAAGATTTGCGAGATCTTAATATTAGGAAGGAGTTGCACTTGATTAGAAGTGGAAGTACTATAATAAAACCTCAAGCATGCTACAATTTATCTTCAGGCGAAAAAAAAGATTTTGCAATTTTTTAAAAAATGTTAAATTTCCGGATGGCTATGCTTCAAATATTTCGAGATGCGTAAAAGATGGAAAGATTTATGGACTTAACTTTCATGATTGTCATGTTCTATTACAACGATTAATTCCTATTGGTATTCGTGGGTTTCTACGCCCAGATATCATTGAGGCACTATACGAGCTAGGGGATTTCTTTAAATTTTTATGCTCGAAAACACTAAGGGTACGTTCGTTTGCAACATTTTCATTTACCATTTTCGTTTTGGTCCAAAACAAAAACTTTGTGCTTTTTTGTTTTGGGCTAAAACGAAAACTGTCGTTCGTTTGCAGAATAGTTTTCAGGTGCATTTTTGGAATCTGTCAATACTGCCGTTCGTTTGCAGAATGGTTTTCAAATACCCGTATTAACACTATTGACTTTTTTTCATATATTTTACAGATAATCGATCACCAGCTTACATTCTAACAAAAAAAGAACACGAATGATTCCAAATGCTTTCAAATTGAATGTTTTTTTCCAGATTTATCATAACTTGTATTATGAGTCAAAAGAAAGTTTTTTTGGGCAAAGTTTTTTTAAGAACGTTTTTTAAGAATGTTCTACTTCAGTTTTTTTAAGAATGCTCTTCACGGTTTTGGTTAGTATTGATATACCAACCTCCATCCAACTGCAGAGTAACAGTAACTTGTTGCTCTTCACGATTTTGTGATTTTGTCTAATTTTGTCATTTTATTAATGAGAGTACGAGGTTTAAATACCTTGGAGAACAGACTGAACCCATGCAATTTACTAATTTAGTCTAATTTTGTTAATGGCATAGTACCGGCCTACCAGGTTTAAATTGTATAGTTTGGGAATAGGATACCAATACTAGTGAATTCTTCTAAGATTGGACTTGGGTGTGATGAAGTAATTTGTTTGTCATGTTTATAAAACAAATGGGTGTTTTTTTACTCGTGAGAATTGAGGATTTGAGATTCTCATTAGGTAATTGTTGAATAACAGAGGATGAGAGGAATGCATATTTTTGTGTTTGATGATTTTGAATTTTTGATATAATTCACAGACGAATGTATATTTCATGTTTCTTTATGTGTGAATTTATTATCAGAGAATGAACCCTTCCTCCGAGCCGTCTAATGTTTCTTTACAAGCTGTCTGTGAAAAAAACGATCCCGGTTGAATCATTTTAGTCTCATGCAGAGTTCTGATGGTAAAAATATTATAAGGGTCCGTTCGTTTGAACGGAATTGGCTTTCTGGAATTGGCATTCGCGATTAGAAATTCAATTCTAATGTTCGGCGCAACGAAATTTACGAGGATATTGGCTTTTATATGAAAACTCATGGCTTTGACTCTGAACTAAAAAATCAAATCGTCAAATTCTTACCTCCACCCATGAGTTTTCCGCATAATCGAGTGTTTTGCCAGAGTTTTTCGGCCTATGCATTTTTTCCTGCCGGGAGTGGGTTTTTCTGCAGGGTGCGTATTTTTTGTTCGGCGTGTGTTTTTCGGTCGGACATTCATTTTTACCCAAGCTGGCGTTTTTCGCCCGTGCGAGTGTTTTTTCGGTCGGCCGTGGGTTTTTCGGCCGGCCGGGCAATTTTCACCCGGGCACGCGTTTGATTTGCTCAGGCGCACTTTTTTCGCTCAGGCGCACTTTTTTCGCCCAGGCGCGTTTTTTTCGCCCGAACGCAATTTTTCCATCCGAACGCGGTTTTTCCAGTCGAACGCGGTTTTTCCAATCGGAAGCGAATTTTCTGGCCGGGCGCGATATATTTTGCCCGGACGTGATATTTTCTGTCGGACGCGATTTTTTCTCCTGAGCGCGTTTTTTTCACCCGGGCGCGATTTTTTTGCCCGGGCGCAGTATTTTCCGCCTGGGCGAGATTTTTTCGCCCGGTCGCGTTGTTTTTGCCCGGCCGCGTTTTTCTCTCAGGCGAAAAAAATGTGACTGGTCGAAAAAAATGCGCCCGGGTGAAAAAATCGCGCCCGGGCGAAAAAAATTTGCGCACGGGCGAAAAAAATGCTCCCCAGGTAAAAAACATGACCGGGCGACAAAAACGCGACCGGGCAAAAAAAACGCGCCCGGGCAAAAAAACGCGCCCCGGCAAAAAAACGCGCCAGGGCGAAAAAACGCGGCCGGGCGAAAAAAACGCGCCCGGGCGAAAAAATCGCGCCGGGGCGAAAAAATCGCGTCGGGGCGAAAAAATCGCGCCCGGGCGAAAAAAACATGTCCGGGCAAAAAAATGCGCCCCGCGAAAAAATGCACCCCGGCGAAAAAAACGCGCATTGGCAAAAAAACGCGCCCGGGCGAAAAAATCACGCCCGGGCGAAAAAAACGCGTCTAGGCGAAAAAATCGCGCCCGGTCGAAAAAATTACGCCCGGGCGAAAAAAAATGCGCCCAGGAGAACAAAACCCGCACAGGTGAAAAAACGCGCCCCGACGAAAAAAGCGACTGGGCGAAAAAAAACGCGCCCGGGCGAAAAAAACGCTCCCCGATGAAAAAAACGCATCCCGCGAAAAAAACGCGCCCCGGCCAAAAAACGCGCCCGGGCGAGAAAAATGCGTCCGGTCGAAAAAATCGTGCCCGGTTGAAAAAATTTTGCCCGGGCGAAAAAAACGCGCCCGGGAGAACAAAACCCGCACAGGCGAAAAAAAACACTCCCCGGCGAAAAAACGCGACCGGGCGAAAAAAACGCGCCCGGGCTAAAAAATCGCGCCTGTGCGAAAAAATCGCGCCCGGGCGAAAAAAATGCGCCCGGGCGAAAAAATCGCGCACGGGCGAAAAAATCGTGTCCGGGCGAAAAAAACGCGCCCCGACGAAAAAACGCATCCCGCGAAAAAAAACGCGCCCCGGCCAAAAAACACACCCGGGCAAAAAAATCGCGCCCGGGCGAGAAAAACGCGTCCGGGCGAAAAAATCGCGCCCGATCGAAAAAATTTCGCCCGGGCGAAAAAAACGCGCCCGGGAGAACAAAACCCGCACAGGCGAAAAAAAAACACTCCCTGGCGAAAAAAACGCGACCGGGCGAAAAAAACGCGCCCGGGCGAAAAAATCGCGCTCGGACGAAAAAAATGCGCCCGGGCGAAAAAATCGCGCACGGGCGAAAAATTCGCGTCCGGGCGAAAAAAACGCTCCCGGGGGAAAAAATAGCGTTCGGCGCTAACGCCTATTTTGAGTTTTATAAAATTATTTTATAATGTCAATTCAAATATCAATTCCATTATTCAGCCGAACAACTTTTGTGCCTCAATTCCAATTCTGTTGACTGAATTCAATATTACAGCCGAACAACAAAATTAGAATTCTGTACAAAGCCTATTCATGTAGATATTGATTTTCGTCGAAAAGCTAATTCCAGAAAGTCAATTCCGTTTAAACGAACGGACCCTAAGTGTTTACATAGCGGAGTCACTTATAAGGTTGGGTGAATTAATAGAATGAAACAACATTTAGCTAGGATTAAAGGAAATATTAGTGCTTGCAAAAAGGTTCCACATGATATTCGACATCAGGTGCAAGAAAACTTGAAAGGAATAACTGGAAAAAAAAAACAAGAAACACAAGAATCCTTAGATAGTGTAAAGCCATACGGTGATCACGTGAATGATGATAGAACTTCTCTTCCTATGTCAAAAAACTCCATCGTACAGGAAAAGGGTAAGAGAAAAATTGATCAGGTTGAAAATTACTTTGCCCCTAGAACATCTGCAGGATCACAATCATCGTTGAAAAGTGTCTTATCCTCAAAAGAGGCGGTACATCGTGCTGATATGGCTGTAGCTAAATGATTTTTTGATAGCTGCATACCTATAAATACTTTAAATTCAGCATTTGCGCAAAAAGTTATAGATGCAATTGCTTCAGTTGGTCCTGGTTATAAGTTGCCTACCTACCACATGATGAGAATTAATTTGCTTAGAGATTGCAAAGAAGAATGTCGACTTCTTGTAGATTCATATAGAGATAATTGGAAAGCAACTGGATGTACGTTAATGGCAGGTGGCTGGATTGATAGGAGGAGTAGAACTCTAATTAATTTCTTGGTTTATTCACCTCGTGGTATTTCATTTTGCAAATCAGTTGACGCTTCAGATGTTACAAAAGATGCGACGACTTTGTGTTCTTTATTTACAGAAGTAGTTGAATGGATAGGTTCAACAAATGTGGTTCAATTTGTTAAAGATAATGCAGCAAACTACAAGAAAGCAGGTGAGTTATTACATGAAAAATATGGCAATATTTATTGGTCACTGTGTGCGGCTCACTGCATAAATTTAATTTTAAAGGATATTGGAAATTTAAGACATATGGTAGACATTACAAAAAAAGCTTCAAAGGTTATTGTATTTATTTTCACTCATATCTTTCTTTTGTCTTGGTTGAGGAAAATGGAAGGATGGAGAGAGATCGTTCGCCCAGGAACTACATGATTTGCTACTACATTTATTACGCTTAAAAGTTTACGTGAACACAAACATGATTTGCAGGCATTAGTGACTAGTAAATATTACACATTCAAAACTTTCAAGAGCAAGCAAAGGTCAAGAAGTTGTTAGTATCATTTTGGAAAATCATTTTTGGAACATATGCTTGGTGATGACAAAGGTTGCAGGTCCACTAATCAGATTGTTACGCATTGTTGATTCTGATGATAAGCCATCACTTGATAGAGCAAGAAAGAGAATTAAGTTGATTTTCAAAATTGTTAAACGATTATATAAGCCCATATACACTCATTATCAAAGATAGATGAGATCGTCACCTTTGCCAAAGGCTTCATTCTGCAGCATATTTCTTGAACCCTTCATTCCAATATGATCAAGTCAAATACTCCAATAAACCAGAAGTTGTGCAGGGCTTAATTGATCTTATTGGAAACAAGAACATTTGCAATAAATCTTCAGCTGCAATGAATGAAGTTAGGCTATATTGTGACCGGCTTGAGAGTTTTGGGAAACCTATCACAATCAAAATGTCAAAAGAAATGCAACAAGTGAGGACAAATAGAAAGTTAATTCAATTACAATATATAGATTTCTAATTTAGCTTTTAACCTCACAGTTAATTTGATGATTTAATCTTTATTTTTTAGACGAATGGTGGAGAATGTTTGGTTCTAGTGCTCCCAACTTACAAAAATTGGCTATTCGCATACTTAGTCAAACTTTCTCTTCTTATGTATGTGAAAGAAATTGGAGCGTCTTTGAGTAAATTCATACAAATCGAAGAAATCATCTAGAACACCAAATACTTAATGATCTTATTTATGTTCATTATAACCTGAATATGAGGGATAGGTATGCAGAATGTATGTTTGCTTTAACATAAATTTTATGTTTGTTCAATGTCTTATGTATTGTACTCATTTTTAGGATTTACTTTAAAAAAAGAGAAGTTATGATCCTCTTGATTATACGAGTATTGATACAGTGGACTTCTGGTTAGTTGAGGAAGTGCCAACTTCAGAGCTTAATTATAATGATTTGAAAAGTGAAATTTATGAGGAATACAATATACCAATTGTTAGAGAAGTTCAAGTTTGTGATCAACAAAATGATCAAATTAATAGTAAGTTTTACACTTTTATGTATATATATAGTTAACTAATATGTATAATTGTATATTGTTATTATTATATTTGACTACATGTATAGTTGTATGTGTAGAAATGATTTATTTTAAATTTGATTTTGCAGATAATGAATGTGTTCAGAATATTCTTGAGCATGCCGGTCTTGAAGTATTTGGAGCAGAATCGTTTGATAGATATGATTTCAATGATATATTAGGATATGAATCTTGATTTATTTAATGTTTTGTTAATGTTGACTTAAGTTTTGAAAAAATTATTATGCTTTGAGACATTGAGTACTGTAAGAATATGCAATTCCACGAATTTGTGAGTGTTATCATTAAATTATGAAGGTATAACATTAGTTGAATTATATATATAGTTCCATAAATGTCTTCACGGTTCAACCCTGGTTCAACCGGTTGAAATGACTGAACCTTGAACCTTTCACTCCTTCGGTTCGGTGTCCGGTCCGATTCTCAAAACCTTGCTCCCACCTTATTCATTTTGACGTCGAAGATATATAAAAAAAAACTTTTTCTTATTTTGATCATTAGTAGTCGGCCTAAATAAAGACTGGTGTTAAAGGCAAACCAGAATTGGCTATTGGCAAATCAATTTCTCTGAGTTATTACGCGCCTTTTGAAAATACGCTTTGTACGTGCATTTTTAGGAAAAGTGTTCAGCACAAAAATTGTAGATCTCGTCGAGATCTACAACTTTCGTGCTGAACACGTTTCCTAAAAATGCACGCACAAGACGTATTGTCGCCCTGATCGTAACTATAGTGAATTTTTGAAAATAACAAGAAAATACGCATGCATTTTTAGGAAAAGTGTTCACCACGAAAGTTGTAGACGAGATCTACAATTTTCGTGTTGAACACTTTTCCTAAAAATGCATGTACAAAACGTATTTTCAAAAGGCGCGTAATAACTTATAGAAATTGGTTTGCCAATAGCCAATTCTGATTTGGGTTTAACATCAGTCTAAATAAAACCGTATTTACAAACCGCGCAAAGCGTCTCCAACAGAATAACTTCTTTCCTCTCTCCATTGAGATGCGCCTCTTCTTCTCCTGCCCGTCTCCTCCTCTTCCTCCTTGGAAAAGGTGGCGACGGAGAATTTGCCCGTTCACCGAGATTCGCATTATTTCCGGATTTAATCCGTTGAGGGGAGGGAGAATCCATGGATCACCGGAGGCCGCATCATCAATATCAGCATTACATTGTTCTCGTCCTCTGTTTCGTCTTTTTCATCGATTTCGGGAGCGGCTCAGGCGTGTTTAGGGTTCAGCGCAAGTACACCGACCGGACGCATATCTCCGATCTCCGCGCCCATGACGCCCGCCGCCACGGCAGGATACTTTCCAGCTCCGCGGCCGGCGCCGTCGATATTCCACTTGGAGGCATCGGCGTTCCCACCGAGACCGGGTGAGCTTACTGATTCAAGATCTCCAGCATTTTCTCCTCGGAATGTGTGATTTCTGGTTCGATCTTGGATTTGATATTTGATTTTTGTTTTATAGACTCTACTACGCAAAAATTGGGATCGGGACGCCTTCAAAACCCTACCACGTGCAGGTGGACACCGGGAGCGACATCCTTTGGGTGAATTGCATCACCTGCACGCATTGTCCGAAGAAGAGCGATCTCGGGGTAATCTGTGATTTTGAGATTCATGTCTTTATGAATTATGACCCAAAGTTTCTTTTCATGGACGATTTTTCGGATCAAATGGCTTCCTTCTCTCGATCTCGATCTCTTACTTACGCCGGGAGTTTTGGAATCTGTTTTGTTCGCAGATACAGCTTTCTCTTTATGATTTCAACAAATCTTCGAGTGCAGACATAGTTTCCTGTGATGCAAACTTCTGTTCTTCCACTTACGGCGGTGAGATCCCTGGCTGCGTCCATGATGCGCCGTGCCAATACTCTTTGGTGTACGGCGATGGAAGCTCGACGGCGGGGTACTTTGTGACGGACAACGTGCAGTATAATCAGGTTTCCGGCGATCATCTGACGGAAATGGTTAATGCAAGTGTTACATTTGGGTGAGTGCTGTTGATCTCAGTTTGAAGCTTAATATATATCACTTAGTAGTTGATTCCTTGCAAATACTTTTCATGATCGCTGGACTCCTTTGCTCTAATGTTTAAGCTGGTAAATATAAGAAATAATGTGTGCATAGTGATTAAAGTTGTTAGCTCATAGGGGTTTTTAGGATGTGCATACATGTAAATTCCTGATGTGATTTCCATAAAAAGATCAGAGGAGGTCTTAGAATCTAATATTCCTGAAATTTCTCCGTGCTTCCCCCCTCCCTTGAGAGTTTGTTTCTACTTGCTATGTACGGGTCACGACCACCCCCACAGACCGGAGGAATAGATCATCTTAGCTCGAGAGTGAGCCAATTGCGCAAAAAAATCAAAATGATGAACCTACATCAGACAGCAAGACTTTTATGTGGAAAACCTGGGAAGGGAAAAATCAAGGGGCCAGACCCAGTTCTGACGAAATGCGCTAGTTGTAACTGATTACAGGAATTAATGTTTATGAGGGTGACAGACCACCGCTCCTTTACAAGTTTTTGTAGTGTCCAGTCTTGAGAAAAGCTAAGTTTTGAGGAGCGCTCGCTGGAGCAGTTACAAGAGAAGAACTATCCCAAGTGGAGCGCGCGTTGAGCGGGAGAATGAATAGAGTGAGCCAAGCCTTCGTCGAAAAACCTTAGAGCTCTCTTCTCTCCTTTTTTCTCTGTCCTTGCAAATGAAGGTCTAAGACCATTTTTAGTCTTTTAGGGGGGCACACAGGTAATTGTGCCATCTAGGCAATTGAACCTCAATTGCTTGTGTCAGGGCGATTCTAGTTATTTATTCATGATTGACGCAATTATTCCCGATTTTCAACCTCTTTTAATTGATGGATTTCAAAAGGCGTCGGAAAAAATTCAAACTTGAACCAGAGGGTGATATTGCCCTAACTTAGTTCCCATAATTTTATCAAGACATTTGAGCTTGATTTGACCTCCAATAAAATTATTTGCCACTAATTAACTCTAGCTAAAAAACCCAAAAATGCTTTAGGTGATCCAAAGACTTCCAAATTTCAACTAGGGTTTTACATTGTCAGCAAGAACCTGTTATAAATTTTTTTACCAGGTTTTATACACCAACTAAGGAATTTCTTTTAATTTATAACTATATGGATTGCCACTATTTAATTCCTCAAATATTGTTATACTTTTTGAAAATTCACCAAATATTTACTGTGGGTGTTCAGCATACCCACTATCATTCATAATTTTTCTTAGATTTTTATATTAAATTTAAATCCCTCTGGATTTAATCAACATGAGACTTAGCTCTATTTAAATCTTTTCAAATATCAAGAATTGCTTATAAAATTCCTAGAGGTTGAAATATCCTTCAATTAACATCATATAAAATTTCCAGTTATTTTATTCAAGTAGATTCCCCTCTGGATTTTTTGTAATAAAAAAAAGCTTATTTGATTAAATCATTAAAAATAGCAGATTAATATCAAAATTCCTAAATAAATCTGGAGAATGCATATAGTCTCTGGCAACACCCCTGAATTTTCCCAGAATTTTATCTCTAATATAAGACCTTCTGTTAAATTAAAAACAACAAAATCTTCTGTTTTTAATTATAAAAATCACTAATTCTTTTCAGAAAAATCCCAAAAATTTTGTGAGGATAGCCCTTGCAGTGGTGAACAACTGCCATGTTTCAAGTTTTTCCCTTAGATCTCTGATACATCCTCAGAAAAATCGAAGAAGTTTCTGTTAAAATATGGGGTGCAGATAGCAGATCAGGCCTCGATATAAGCGGCTGAGATTGAGCCATTCGCGCTGGATTCAAATCCTCCCCCACAGCGGACTGGCGTAGATCCGTTGTGGAGCCTCATAATTAGAGGAGATTTTTAAGAAAACCTAGGCCGTCCGATCTCCTCCTTGAGATCGGACGACAAATGTAGCGTGGCGGTGGCCAAAAGCTATCGTGCTTCAGCCACCGCTCGCAGGCTGCCAGGGTGCCGCGCCACCGCCATGACCGACTCGCCGGGGGCTGGCGGCCTGGCGCCGCCGGCCGCCGGAACTAGCTTAACAGAGAACAAAAAAAAAACAGGGCACTGCCGGGTTCTGCTCCCGGCGGCGCCATCGCCTCTGGGCCTCCCGAGGAGGGTTGGCGAGCCTCCTCCGACGAGGTCTTGCCTCCTCCAAGCTGTCCAGGAGGTGCTAGGAGGGGGCCTCACGCCTGTGCAGCCTACCACCCGAAATGGGCTCGGGGTGGCTGCGGCTGCGCTCCGGCGGCGGGAGCCCGCATACAGGACGTCCGACAAGAAGGGAGGAGGGAGAGGAAGAGGTTCCACCTCCTGGAGAGCCTCCGGGAGCTCTCAGGCTGATCGGGTCACTTTTATTAATTGGGTTATCTAGAGTCCTTGTGACCAATAAAAGTTGGGATGTTACATGGGCAGCGCTCGCTGGTTCGGGACTTAGATTCTGTAAGAATCTCCCTAGGAGTCCTTGGCAGACAAGGTGCTCCATGCTCGATCTTCTCCTTTAACCGAGTGCAGTCTTCAGAACTATGCATGTCCACGATGGAATTCTCAATATTGTGGCTGGCTGCCTTTGTTTGGAACGAGCGGCTTAGGCCTGCGGAGCGCGTCGTTATCACAGATGGCAAAGAGCACGTTGGTCCGGGTGGTGTTCAGGGGAGTGAAATTCTGATGTTGACGGGGTCCTTGGTCACTGCGGGGGTTTTATCGCGGCGCTCGCCGTTCCTCCTAGTAACCGACGGTGGCTCCTGCCCCCTCTTTGTCTTTGAACTTCTATCAAACTGCTGACGTTGAGCTTTGATCGCTTTGTCTTCCGCGATCTGGGCCTCGACTCAGTGAACGAGGTCGGGGTAGCTGGGCACTGTCTCCCTCATTAACGTCGAGTAGAAGCTGCTGGGATGGAGCCCCCCGAGGAAAATGCTGCGCAGAAGCTCAGGGTCAACCCCCAAAATTTTTTGCGCCTCTGCGGTGAAACGGCGGAAGAAATCCTTAAGCATCTCCCCTTCCTTCTGGAGGATCCCAGAAAGGTGAGAGGGATCTTGAACGATCCGACGGTTGACAATGAACTGATCGGTGAACAGATGAGTTAACTCTGCGAAGTTGTTGATTTCCCCCTCCCTCGTGGAATGAAACCAGATGCGAGTATACCCCTTCAGAGTTGTTGGGAACACCGACACATAAGTTGATCGGGATCGTTGTAGATTCACATAATCGTCGTGAAGTGATTGACGTGCTCCAGCGGATCATCCGTCCCATCAAACGCCTCGAAACTTGGCAGCTTGAACCCATGCGGAACGATATGCGCCAAAACATGCGGAGTCAGCAGAGAGTTGTGGCGAAAGGGGTGTCGTGTCTGTACTCCTCTTCAATCATGTTTTTCACTTCCTCGCGAGTGAGCCTTCTGTCAGCCTGTCCGACATCTACTTCCACCGGACGTGGGTTATGATGCGCACGCCTGGGAAGCCCAACGGGCAGTGTGGGATGCATAGAGCTGGAAGCATCAGCCAACTCGTCCGCAACGGGATCTTCAAAGCGAGCAGTGCCTTCAGGCAAGACGCGGTTCAAGATCAATGGCGGTTGACCGCTTGGAGCGATGACCGGGTTGGGGGTGTAAGAGGCCCCAAAGTTCCTCAGCAGGATGAGTACCTCAGCCTAGCGCTCCTCCATCGGGTGCACACGCTCTTCCACAGATGCTGCTGGGGCGGCCACGACTTCCTCGAGAAGCGGCTTATTGCTAGCGGGTGAGTTAGCGGGGGCTAGATCGCCATGTTTCTCGAGAACTGCCCCACTGGCTGTGCGAGCACTTCTTCTTGCCCTTGCTATTAGTCGGGAGTACTCCACGGAGCGAGTACGGTCTTTAGATGTTCTTCAGAGAATTGGGAACACCTTTCCCACAGACGGTGTCAAACTGTTGTCGATTGCTTAGCGCTCCCACGGACTGGAGGAATCAAACCGTCTTTGCTCGAGAGTGAGTCAAGTGAGCAAACAATCAAAATGATAAACCAATAACAGACAACAAAACTTTTACGTAGAAAACCCTAGAAGGGAAAAAACCACGGGCTCAGGCCCAATTATGACGAAATTCACTAGTTGTAGCTGATTACAAGAGTTAATGTTTAGGAGGGTGACAGACCACCGCTCCTTTACAAGTCTTTGGAGTGTCTAGTCTTGAGAAAAACTAAGTGTTGATGAGCGCTCGATGAAGAAGTTACAAGAGCAGAACTGTCCCAAGTGGAGAGCACGTCGAGCGGGAGAATGAGCAGTGAGCCAAGCTTTCACCGAAAAACCTTAGAGCTCTCTTCTCTCCTTTTTTCTCTGTCCTTGCAAATGAAGGCATGCGATGCTTTTTATAGTTTTCAGGGGGTCGCACAGGTAATTCCACCATCTAGGCAATTCAACGAGCGAATAGGAATGTACGATTCCGATCACCCTGATTACCAATTTTTGGAATATGACGACCTTGCTCACGGGCGGCCCGGGCAACTCGGGCAGGTCCGCCGGAGGGATGGCGATGATGACACGCAAGGACATGTGCGGTTGCGCGGCGCGAAGGTACGAGGGTGGGGGTGGGAGGGGGGCGTTATCGTGCGCGCGTGGGCGTGCACGCCTCTGAGTGTGGGTGCGCTTGCATACAGTTGCCCACACACGCTCTTCACCGGTGCATCCGTTGCAGTTTTGGTTGAGACGAGTCCCTGTACGGCCGAGGTGAACCGTTTTGGCGAGTCGGTCGGAGTCGTGGGTTATGAACTCCGATTTGACCTCTTGAATTTGAGAGGAACCCCGCCACTACTCAATCAAGCTACATATAGAGTCTTTGATCCGTTGAGATTGAGCCGCTCCCACTCCATCATGTTACGATCTCTCTTCTTCATCGAGCTACGACTGATCTGTACTTTGATGAGCTACATTCGATGTCTGCTTCGTCGTGTTATAACCAATCTCTACTCTATCAAGTTACAATCGTGCTCTTTTCTATCGAGATACAACCCATCTATGCTGCCATTGAGGTATAAACACACTCTGCTTCATTGAGATCCAACCACTCTCCGTTGAGCGCCAATGCTCCAACACTTCCTCCACTTTATCGAGTTTCCATCTCCTGTAGCCAAGCTCTAATAGTAACTTGTTCTTTCTTCCTGTGTCACCAAACTTTGCTTCTTGCGCCACCATTTCTCTTACCAAGACATAATGTAAACTTCAGGGGAGATTTTTGTAATTTCAAAAGTAAGAGGGGTGCAACTTGTAATTTAGCAAACGTAGAGGGGAGGTCCCGGTAAATGGCCCTATGTATATATGATGACTTGTCTTGCAATATATATGGTTCAATCTTTCTATGCTACACCAAATTTCTTGCACAATTGACTTGGGGTCCGTTTGGCAAGGTGGTGGCGGTCATGACTCATGAATGCAGTAGTTATGAGCTGTCGTTCGTGAACGCATGACCTCATCTAAGGAACTCCATTTACTTTTATGTTCAAAATTACTTATTTTTCTTGGTGGCGGGCATATCCATTGTCATGCCAAACACATATTTTATTATGTTAGCATTTTTTTCCAAACTCACCAGACCAAAAACACCGAGCCAAAGGAACATCTTTCAATATCTGAGTTCTAGCATATGATTCATGGTATTTCCCTAGAAGAACAACGTTTCTCAATGCTCTCTCATTGTGAATTTCTTGTAGTTCTCACTTCTCGCGCATTAGTTCGTGCACTTTTGTTGTTCAAACCTCATATTTTCTCATTAACATGATGCCATCTTTTGTTCTAAACAATAAAAGTATTCACAATGAGAAATATCCATGAGTTGTCTTACATGAAATGCGATGTGGCGGGCATATCCATGACTTGTCTTGCAACATGATTGAAATATCAAGAAAGGATAACAAACTACAATGTAAAGTGATTTGCATTTCAAATATTTTAAAAAATATTGTAGCAATCATGCTTAGCTATTTAGTACATTTACTTAATGTTTGTAGAGAATAGTGTATTCATGCGTTAATGTCCAATTCTCATAAGTGAAATATTTATGTAAGACAATAGTGTGTATAAATAGTATTTTGATAAAGTATACATGTGCAATAATTAAGACACATGAGATATGTAATGGAATTAACACAACATCATACAAAAATGAAAAGTAAATTACTTCCACTATATTTTATGCACAATAATAAATAGTACAACTACCAAGATGCTTCGCATAAACAATGCTTATTAAGACTTATTAGGGAGCGAAATAGTGTTTGTGGGAACACATCGTACTATTCTAAACTTTTAATGGTGATCTGGTGTACTAGAGAAAAGTAAATCTATGTGGTATAATTAAATTGTTTGCATAAGACACTTTACAATTCTATCCAAGGTGTTCAACCTCACAATGCTTATGAAGGCTTATCAGGAGGAGAAGTAGTGTTTGGTGGAGTTTCCTTGTTATTTATTATTGGAATTTTTTGATTTTATGACCAAAGACTCCGAGTTCATTTGTTTAACAAACATTTAAGTTGTATTTTGTAACCACACTTCTCTAAGAAATTAGTGCATTAAGGTCTATGAATTACAAGAAGTCAATTCAATGGTGTGTATGTAATTTACCTGTACATTTCAATTAGTTATATTATTACACTACATAGTCATGCATGACAAGATTATTTGTATATGTAGGGATCAAAAAGTGAGTAAAACATAAATAATTATCTAACATAAAAATCACTCATACTTAAAGACATATTAAGCATTCCTAGATGTGTTTTCTTCAATCATTTTCATTGTACAAAAAAGATAGTATGCAAGTCATGAATAGTCAGACAATGTTTAAGACGTTTGAAAATTAAATCATAAATTGTAATGAATCTTTAAATGATATATCTATTCATCTTTGACTATAGTTATGAAAAAAAGAAGTTTTTTTGGATTTTTGTTTTTAAAAAGTAACAAGAAAAACAATATAAATAAAAACTTAAATGTTTTTTGCAATTTGTTTTATTTTGTAATTTTCTCTTTTATTTTTGGGTTTTAAGAAAATTTAAGAAATAATGGAATAATAAAATGATTTTGCTGACAAACACAGGAGGAAATGTCGAGTAAGTCAGAATAATAATCTCCTAAGCCAGCAAAAAAAGCAAAAATAAAGCATAAAAGAAAAGCAGAAGCTACCGCTGACGGAAACAGTTATCGTCGGGCGGTATCAAATAGAGTTTTGTTTTGTTTTGTGTAAAAAACATGGTTTTTGATAATTTTTCGTTCCAATTGTGTTTCATGATAAGGGGCACCAACTACAGAAAGAGTTTTGAAAAATAATGAAAAAATTGCGAATTTAAATTTTTTAGCTTAATATATCCAAACCCCTTAATCTAAGAGATGAAAATCGTGCATCGGGGAGTGGTTTGTGAATTTGTCCGCAAGTTGTGATTCAGTTCCAATAAAGATTACTTTAACATGTTCCTTTTTTATGCAATCTCGAATAAAGTGGTGTCGAGCATCAATGTGTTTGGATCTAGGCTTCGTTTGGGGGGACTTATTTTCACCGGTCAAGCGGTCACGGCAGCATGAACCGGACCTTAATTAAGGTCCGGTTCATGCTGCCGTGACCGCTTGACCGGTGAAAATAAGTCCCCCCAAACGGAGCCCTAGAGTGGTGAACCAGATTGTTGGTTAGATCAATAGTGTTTTTGTTATCACATTTTAGTTCTACGTTATTTAGATGAATTCCAAAGTCTTCTAGTGTTTGAGTCATTCATAATGCTTTGCGCAACATCCACCTAGTGTGATATTTTTGGCCTCGGTGGTGGAGAGGGCAACAAAATTCTGTTTTCGACTCGACCATGATACAAATGATGACCCTAAGAAATGACATGCAACTAGTGCTTTTACGATCAAAAGAACATCCCGCATAATCAGAATCAGAAAAACCATGCAATATAAATGAATCATCATGCGGATACTATAGTCCTAATTTAAGTGTGCCTATTAGATATCTAAAAATTCATTTAACCCTTTTTAAATGAGATTCTTTTGGATTGGCTTGAAAACGAGCACATAAATATACGTTAAACATGATGTTTGGTCTAGAGACACTCAAATATAATAATGATGCAATCATTCCTCGATAGAGTGTTTGATCAATTGAAATTCTACTTTCATCTTTTCCTAGTTTTGGGGATGCACTCATTGGTGTATTAGCTTGTTTAAGGTTTTCAAATCAAAATCTCTTAAGCATACTTTGAACATATTTACTTTGGCAAATAAAAATTCGATCATTACGTTGAGTGATTTGAAAACCAAGAAAATATGTGAGTTCACCTACTAAGTTAATCTCAAATTCATTTTGCATTACTTGAACTACTTCATTACACAACTCTTCATTAGTGGCTCCAAAAGTAATATCATATATACATAAATGTGCAATATAATCAAATCATTATTTAAATATTTAATGAAGAGTGTGGTGTTAGCACTATCCATAATATAACTGTGTTTTAATAAAAATAAACCAACTTATCATACCAAACACATGACGCTTGTTTTAATCCATAAAACGATTTTTCTAATTTATAGATGTGGTTAGGAAATTGATTATTTATAAAGCTGAGGGGGTTTGTTCAACATAAACTTCTTCTTTTATTATCCCGTTTAAAAATGCACTCTTTACATCTAATTGAAATAATTTAAATCGTTTAAAGCTCGCAAATGCAAGAAAGATACAAATAGATTCTAAGCGAGCAATGAGTGCAAATATTTCTTCAAAATCTACCCTCTCAATTTGTGAATATTCTTGTGTTACTAGTTTAGCTTTATTCCTAGTTATCCTAGTGTCATACTCTAATTTCTTTTTAAAAATCCATTTTACTCATACTACTGGATGATTAGATGGTCTCTTAACTAATTTTCAAATATTATTTCATTCAAATTGATTTAGTTCATCATTCATAGCAAAAAACTAAGATTCATCATTTAAAGTCGTAACAACATTCTTAGGTTCAATTTCATATATTAAACAAAGATTTGAAAAAGTTTCATGCAAGGATGAGTGAGTTGTTACCCCTTTCGAAGGTTCTCCAATAATAAGCTCTCGTAGATGATTTTTTGTAAACTTTAACACACTCGTCGATACGTACTCCTTATGTTCTTCTTCTTTCTTCGCCTCAACATTGAGTGGCTCATCATCCTCATGCTCCACGATGGAAGTAGGCTCCTCTTCATTTCCTGTATTGTCAATAATATTTACACTAGAGACACACTCATCAAATATAACATGAATTGATTCTTCAACTATTTTTGTTATTTTGTTATACACTCTATAAACCATACTAGTTGAAGAATAACCAATGAAAATATATTCATAACATTTTTTTATCAAATTTGCCTAAGTTATCTTTAGTGTTTAATAAAACTTATTTACATCCAAATATACGAAAATAAGATACATCGGGCTTCTTTTGAAAATAAAGTTCATAAGGAGTTTGCTTCATAATTTGGCGAAACATAACTCGATTGATTACATAACATGCGGTACTAACGACTTCGACCCAAAAGTGTTTAGGTAACCATATTCAGAAAACATAGTGCGTGTTAGTTCTTGAAAGGTTCTATTTTCTTCTCTACTACACCATTTTGTTGTGGTGTGCGTGGAGCGGTAAATTCATTTTTAATACCTAGATTATCACAAAATGAAGAATTTTTTTTTTGTTTTCAAATTCACTTTCATGATCTGAGTGTATGCAATTTATTTTTAAATCAAGTTAATTTTGAATACGTTTGTATAATTGAGAAAATTCAAGAAAAGTATCAGATTTAGAGATAAGAAATATAGTCAAATAAAATCTAGAGAAGACATCAATTAGTACATAAATATATTCTCTACCACCTAGACTAAAATTGCTAACTGGACCAAAGATATCTATATGAATTAATTGGAGTGGTCTAGTAGTAGAAATATCATTTTTGCTTTTGAAAGAAGATCTAGAAAATTTACCCTTTTGACATGGTGTACAAAGTGAAGATAAATTACCATTAAGTATATGTAGTCCTCTAATTAATTTATGTTTTGATAATTTCAAAATTAACTTGGTTCTAGAAGGACCAAGTCGCCCATGTCAAAGTTCTAATTCTTCATTTTTAGAGATTTAACATTTCATTGAAGATTGAGAAAGATCATTGAAAGCAATTGTATATCTGTTATGAGATCTTAGTGTGGTGAGTAATATTTCATTAGTTTTGACATTTATAATTTGCAAAGATTTGTAGAAGATTAAATAGCACATTTAGTTATAGTTGACTAATAGAGATAGAAAAAGATTTGTTATCTACTGCATCGACGCTCATGATCCTTCCTTCACTATTGTCCCCAAATGTCACCAACCCTCCTTTCTTTTTCACTAGGCTAATGAACTTTGCTTTGTTGTCTGTCATGTGCTTTGATCATCCAGAATTCAAGTACCACATGTCTCATTTGTCCTTAGCCTGCCAACATACCTAAAAAAAAGTTTGGAGTAAAGATCCAGATACCCAAGAGATTCTCCCAATAGTGTATGTAGAAATTTTAGGTGCCCCGATTTGCTTTATAACACTTTGTTCCTTCTTCCTACAAGGGTCCGAAGTGTGTCTCAAGATATGGCATTTGGCACATGAAAGAAAAGTGTTGAAACCACTTTCAGATTTCTGGGTGAACTCTTGCTGGAAGATGAGAAACCAGCAGAAATGTTATTAAAATTTTTAATAGAGTGTTTTACTTTGCTGGATTTTTCGCTACCGCCGACGATAGTTCACATGGTTATATCACAACTCAAATTTTGCACTACCATGACATTGGATAACCAAAATAATATCCAACGATTTTTGGCAAACGCCAAAAGTTTCTATTGCTATATTTAGCTCATGGATTCGAGCTTTTAGAGCGGTGTTTTTGGTCACAAGCATGACACACCCATTTGCAAACATTTTCTTGCCATTATCTATTTGAGAAAGAGAAGATTTCAATTTACTTTCTAAGTCCCTTATCTGTAAGATCCCCCTCCTTACCGGAGAGTTCCCAGACCTTATGCCCAGAATCGCCGTCTTACGGTGACTCCAACTCACGGGTTAGCTGTCACTGCTCAACGTCGATCCTGCCGGTTAGTTCGATCATATCACAGGTCAATTATTTCAAGAAAGAATACTAACAATTATGACAAGTCCACAATCACAGGCATATATATATATATACAGGGGAGGACCCACATAGGGGCGAGTGAGGGCAGCCACCCACACTAAATTCTAAAAAAAACATTTTCAATAATAATGGACAAGTTATTTACCATGACAGATAAGTTATAGAATAATAAAATATATTGTAAGAATAATGTATATATAGTTTATTGGCTCAGTTGGTGGAGGTAGTGTTTTTTAATCAAGTGATTATGGGTTCAAATCTTACCAAAAACAAAATTTAATGTTTTTTATTGGTAAATAATTTTGTTATTATGCTATTTAAAAAAAATTATGAACAAGTTCTTTGTTATATTGTTGTTAATTTTTTTTTTGCAAATAAGTTTATTATTATGTTGCTGTATAGAATTTTTATATAGATTAGTTAATTGTTATGTTCTTGAAATTATAAACAAATTTGTTATTATGTTGTGGTTTAATTTTTTTTTATAAATAAGTTAGTTGTATAAAGTTTTTTATAAATAAGTTCATGGTTATGTTATTGTGTGAAAAATATCAAAAATATTTAAAATGAAAGATGGTATTCAAATAGTTCATAAACGACAATGAATTGAGGTTTTAATTTATAATCTGAATTATATTTACATTAATATTTGCAAATTTTATTATTTTAATTATTTCTCAATTATATATGACTTACAAGCTTAGAACATTTGTTAATTCATAAAAAGTATAGAAAATTGAATAACCAATAGCAATCAAGCAATAATTATTTAAAGTATTAAGGTGAAAAATATAAATAAATAAATTTTTGAACAGTTTTGTACTCCGCCCACACAGAACAAAGTTTCTGTGTCCACCATTATATATATAATGCAACTAGTCCACAATGAGAACAAAACAAAGAATGCAAGGGCTTAAGCCCAGTACAAATCCAAAGGGAATAATAATACACTCTCTCAAACTACAAAATGCAGAATCTACACAAAATACTCTCAACAACCTGTCGCCGTGTGGTAGTAGTGATACGCGACAGCTTCTCCTCAGAGTCTGCCATCTCGTCCTGCCTGACGTACTGCGGCTCCTGCTCCTCGATCTCCTGGCGTTACAGCCATATCCGACCATTAGTCAAAAAGACTAAGACAATTTTGTCCATGCCTCCCCCGCGACTCCTAGGTACCGAGCGGGAGGACGAAGCGAAGGACAACAAGGGGTAAAAGAATGAGCATCTGACATGGATTATACTAGCAGTATATATGAATAAATGAGCAGTGTGTATAATAGCAGTAGGTAATAATTGAGCAGTAAATAAGTAAATGCAGTGCAAGTAATGGTAATAAGTAAACTACTACGATATCATCTAGAGTACCTTAACTTATATGAATGCCCATACAAACTTATAAATTAAGATTTCCGGAATTGTAACTTATCATATAAAAGAGTTCATACTAATTTATATGATAAGGGTCTGCAAATGTATCTGCCTATAGTATTGTATGTATGAATGTCGTGTTATGTTATGTTATGTTCATACAATGCAACTCACTCACACAACTCTGCGGACACAGACCTTTAGTTCCCACTTTTCGGAGGTAGCAAGCCTCTTAGGTACTTCCGCTGTGGCAACAGAATCAGTGCATCAGGCACTCCACTTCTAGGTGGGTATACACACTACCAGACCTAGATCTTGCGTACGCTGTTGTACACGTCCTAGGTGCACTTCCGTGAGCTCTTGCATACTCTTGCTAGCATCTCGTCAGTTTTTTATGGTCGGGGTGGGATCATCCTCCTAACCATAGTAAAGTAACCTACTGGCCCTCTAACTCAACACCCCCACCCCCCGCCAAAGTCAACGTACTGCCATCGACATGACAACCAGACCAGTACCGAAGACCCGCCACTAGTTTATGCACATGCAAGGTTTATCACACTACCCGAGCCTCCAGCTCGCAGGACCAACTACTCTTGAACCATTCCATCCCATATATTAGGACGAGGTTTACCTTCTCAATTTCTCTCATTTTAAGTTACTCTTGAATGTCATTTAGTCGATCATACCGATTTAAGGTGAATCCTAGACTTCCCGAGGTCTACCCGGTGAAGGGCTCACAACGATACTAGAAGGTGCTATGGGGTGACATCCCAAACCTTCCTTTCTCAGAATATTTATTTTTATTGGTAACTACCATTGTTAAGGTTATTCTCATGGTTGCTCTAAAATTACTTAAGGGTGGCTTATAACTCTTTTAGGCAACTCGACCACCTATTTACGGTGCGTGGTGTAAACCTTTATGTATTTATTAATGTGTCCAACACTTATCTTAAATGCACCATGATCATATTTATCCTTCTAAAATCACCATAAATTACCTAAGGTGGAAAGACTCCAAATGATTTCACTTATTCACTGTGCGACGCGATTCTAGTATACTGATCACTATAGGGAATATCTAGTTGCCCACCAAAATCACCTAGAGGGGGGTGAATAGGTGATAACAGCGTCTTTTGCGGAATTGAAAATCTTGAAAATAAAGAACGCACAAAAAACAAACCACAACCACAGACGACAAAGAAATTTATAGTGGTTCCCCGATCTTGGGTACTCCACTTGCCGGCCTCGCCAATCTAGCACCACAGCTAGACTTGACTACTTCACTAAATCTCGGATCAAGAACGATCCTACAAATCTCAGAGTCAAAACTCTTACAACTCGGAGATCAATCTCCTACAAACTCAGAGAGAACCCTCTCTTACAACTCGGAGAACACCTCTCCTACAACTCGGAGAACAATCTCTCCTACAATCAAATATAAAATTGATAATGAGATTATACTTATCAAATCACAAATAGATCTGAATAATTTGATGAAGATCTTCTTTTCTTCTTGCGACAGAAATGACTTCGGCTTGATGTAGAAGATGAAGAATCGAAACGGCACAAATCAGATCTTCTAAGGTCTTGATCAATCCGATAGAATCAGAACGTGTAAGGCAATGATCGATTGACCTTCCTCTTCCACTTGGAGACGATTTCAGATAACTCACGATTGAACTCCAACAAAGGCGATGCGCGGCACTTGACGACAATCTTGGATCAGATTAGGGTTAGGAAAAATACGAACTCTGATCTTATGATTCTCAAAAACTTGTTAACTCATTCTTAAGGAGCAATCATTATATAGATGACATCCTAACGATTTAACCTTAAGACGAGGAAAGACGTCACGTCAATTTGACGGAAAGGACTTGTCGTCAAAACGGGAAAACAAAGTTTTTCGAGAAATGAAAGGACTAGACTTCTCGAGAATTCCAAGACTTCTCGAGAGAAACGACTAGTTCTCGAAAAACAGCTTTAGAAAGAGAGATCAAAGATTTATGACAGAACTTCTCGAGAGAAACAGGACTTCTCGAGAACAAAGAAAACTTCTCGAAAGCTTCAGAACAATTTCGAGAACAACCTTCAGAGAAAAAGATTTTTCGAAAGAACCAGAGAGTTCTCGAAAACAAGAATACTTCTCGAGAGATAAAAGATTTCTCGAAAGCTGAGCTGAGACAGACTTCTCGAAATCACCTGGAAAAGAGCTTTTCCCGAAAACAAATAAGACCTTTCGAGAGAACAAAGACATCTCGAGAAATACAAGAAACTACTCGGAAATTTCAACAACTTCTTGAGAAACATCTGAAACAACTCTTCTCGAAAAAGCATAAGGACTTTTCGAAAGCACAGAAAGACTTCTCGGAAAATCTCCTTACTTCTCGAAAAGTTTACTTAGAGAAATTTCTTCTTTTGTCTTCAGGCCAATACTGCACACCTAAGCTTTGAACCTTTAAAGTCTTGATCATAAAGTGTATCCCAATTGAGAGACCACACATGAGTCAACCCCATACCTCACACAATGAAGAATTACATTGCATGAGACTGTGCTTATTGACCCATTGTGACCTGACATTGGTCTACACTTAGCAAAGTGAACCTGTAAGAACATTACTAAAAAGAAAACAAATCAAATACACAAACAATTCAATCTTGGTTCAAAGTTGACTTTCTACAAATCAAGGCTATTGTAGATACAATACCCAACAATCTCCCCCTATTTGTAGAAGTCAGAACCCTTCTTACCAAGATGAATTGTAGCCATATTAAATATAAAAAGAACATACTAGAAAGAACATTGAGAGCAATATCTAAATATAAGAACATGATTGTCACATCAGAATCAAAAACTATATTTAGATTTAAGATTGTCTAATGAATTAAAGTTCACACAAGCATATGACAATAGAATTTGATGATCTTCAACCTCTGGCATTGTCTCTTCTTTTCTGTTCCTGTCTTTTGAAGTATGCAAAAGGTTTAGGATGGTACTTTGGAGGAGCTGGAGGAGCTGTAGGATCATTGTACTTATATATCCTGTAATGTAATCTCCTTTTGGTCTTGCTGGTTTGATAAAGTTTCCATTCAGAAGAGCTGTAATAGTCTTGAACTTGCATTCCACCTTCTTCAACTATTCTGAGTGAATCAAGAATAATAGCCTTTGAAATAGGACTCCAAATCTCTGGAAAATTCACAGGATCAGTAGTAGCAGCTTTGCCAGAGCCTGCTGAACTAGATTCAGGAACTGATCTCTTAGCAGAAGGTCCTTCACCATATTTTCTTTTCCTTGAACCTTGCTTAGAAGAAGCAACTTCTACATCAGAAGACACATCTTGTCTTGGAGAGAACTGAGGAGGCTCATACTGAGGAGGGGGAACAGCAGGGTCAATGCCCAAATCTGGAAAGATCTCACTATGAAGCCAAGTGGTAGACCTTTGTGTGAATTCTTTGATATCAACTACCTGCTTCTGGACTCCCTGAGACAGTTGATCAAACTTCTCACTCATATGATTATGAAATGCAAATAAATTCTCATCAATTGAACCTATCAACTTGTCCTCCCCCTTTCTGACTTCTACAGAGAGGGTTTGGAGAATAGACTCCTTAAATTGGCCAACTTCATCAATAACTTTGAAAGTATTATCTTCAGCCCTTGAAGCCATGTTTTCTTGAGTTTTTCTTACTTGAATAACTTCAGCTAGCACTGTGGCTACACCCTCTATGGTGTGATCAATAGCCTTTCCTCCCTGAATAACAACCTCTTTTAGTTGATCTGAACTGGTTTTGAATTCTTTCAACTTCTTTGACATTTCCTTTTCAACATCAGATATTCTTGCATGAACTTCTTTGAAGGAGTAATCTATTTTGGCACTTTGTCTTTGAAGCATGAGTTCAATTTTACCAAGAATTATTTGTTCATCAAAAAGAGATGGAGGAGGAGGGATTGGCAGAGCTTCTTCTGGTAGATCTTCAAGAACAACTGAACTCTGGAGCTTCACAGGAGATAAACCAACAAACCTTTCCTGAGCATCCTTGTTTGTGTCTAAACAAGGCTCTAGCTCCCCCTCAACATGTACTGGAGGAGGAGATGAATCATGTACTGAAGCATCATTTTGATCTTGAGTAAAATCAAAGTCTGCTCCTGACCCACCCATGTGGTCACTTGTGCTAAGCACATCATCAGCACCTTTAAGAATTTCACCTACCACATCTGCTAAGGTGGAATCAATTCTGTCTTCATCAAAAGCTGGAGGAGGTGAGAAATGATCCCCTTGATCTTGTGAAAGAACAGTAGTTTCCATAGGAGTAACTGACAAGACTTGATCATCTGGGATTGATGGAGTTTTGGAAGGAGCTAGATCTGAAAGAACTTGTTCTGAAGGATCCTGAGCTGATGGAGAAAGAACTGTGTTTGGTGAAGGAGGGAGACTTGGTTCTGCTGAAGGAATGGTGTCTTGTGGAGCTGGAGATGGAGATGGAACTGAGCTTTGTTGCTGAACTGGTGGTGGAGCTGGAACTTCATACTCTGTAACAGATTGAGCTAGAGAAATGGGCTCCCCCTGGAGACCTGTATCTGCAGTTGGCTTAGTTATTCTGATATTCCACCTCTTCATTGTGACAACATCTACCTTCTTCAAATGATGAATAATAACTCCTTTGGACATGTCAAACACAACTGGATCAAGCTGATTTAAATAGAGTGACAGGATCCTTGCAAAATTGGGACTAGTTATACTTTCTTTGATCTTGTTGAATAGGAAATCTGCCCAACTGAATCTTTTCCACAAACCACCATTGCTACTAAACTGAAAACATCTGAAGAGACATGACTCAGGCTCCCAGTATGACAAAGTAAAACCTTTGAAATAATGTCCACTATCAATTTTCCAACATCGCTCATCTTTTGTCTACGAATGGTTGATGTTCCTTTATCTAATCCACAAAAGATTAGGGCATGAGCCCAATCCTCATTACTTAGAGTATCCTCATTTTCTTCCAATGGAACTTTCAAATACTTGGAAAGAGATTTTGGATTCAACTTGATTTTGAAATTTCCAACCATTGATTTCATCCTATTTCCGTTTTTGTGAACTTTTACATTAATAAACAGATCCTCTACCTCTTGAAATAGAATTCGACATTGATGTTCTAGTACGAATGACAGTCCTGCTGCGTCTAAAAGATAAAAGAGGTTTTGAAACTCATCTGAGATTGACTGGAGACCTTCTCGCACGAGTTCACTGCCGACTCCAATCTTAGGTTTTCCTGAAGGAGCCATTGATCGAGAGGAGAACTTGAAATGAGGGCTGGAACTAGAGAAGATCCTTTTGAGGGCGAACTGGAACGTCGATTTTGCGTAAGAGGAGATGAACCGACGACACTTTTCGAGAGGAAATGGAAGTACTTCGCGTGACCTCTTAATTCATTTCGAGACTCTATTTATAGTGTGGTTCTGATGTGACAATTAATTTGGTTTTAATTAAGTTAAAGAAAATAAAGTTCACGCGTACCTGGCTCTTCGTATTCTCGAAAATTGAAATTAATGATTTCGAAAAGTATAAGATATTTCTCGAGAGGTTGTTAAAGTTCTCGAGAAGTCTCTGAACTTTGCCGATCTTCTTCCGAAAGATAATTAAAGTTCTCGAGGGATAACCCATTTCTCGAGAAGTGTGAATTCATTTTTCGAGAGATGATGTCAAATTTTTCGAAATATTTTATCTTCAAACGACAGCAAGTCATTTCTCGAGATATTAACTTCATTTCTCGAGAAGTTTAATAATGACTTGGATTTTCCTTCTTTAATTTTTCTTGTTTCCAAATGATAATCCTGTGCTTCATTTTAGAACACAAAAAAAATAAGATAAACTTAAGAAAATTCACTTATCTTCTTCCCTTTTCCTTTGTTTGATCATTATTCCATGTTGAGCATTCCAAGTTCCGTCTTGAAGAAAGAGAACTTGGTCTCATCCAGCGGCTTCGTAAGTATATCTGCTATTTGCTTATCTGTAGAGACATAACTTAAGTTGATATCCCCATTCTCCACATGCTCTCGGATGAAATGATATCTTAATTCGATATGCTTTGTCCGACTGTGTGAGACCGGATTATTTGCTATAGCAATTGCGCTAGAGGAGTCGCAAAACATTGGAATATTCTTTATCTTCAAATTATAATCTTGAAGCTGGTTCCTGATCCATAGAAGTTGTGCGCAACAACTGCCTGCAGAAATATATTCTGACTCGGCGGTTGAAATTGCAACACAATTCTGCTTCTTGCTACTCCAGGAAATAAGTCTTCTTCCGAGAAATTGGCATGTTCCGGAAGTGCTTTTCCTGTCGTCTCTGCTACCTGCAAAATCTGCATCTGAATAGCCTATTAGTTCGCTATCATTACTTCTTGGGTACCATAAGCCAAGATTTGGTGTGCCTTTAAGGTATCTCAAGATTCGCTTTGCAGCAGTGTAATGAGATTCCTTAGAGTTCACCTGATATCTAGCACATACACATGTAGAAAACATTATGTCAGGTCTACTGGCAGTAAGGTAGAGCAAAGAGCCAATTATGCTTCTGTATTTGGTTTCATCAAAAGGTTTCCCTTTCTCGTCCTTGTCCAGAGACATAGCTGAGCTCATTGGAGTCCTCATAGAGGTTGCATTCTCCATTCCAAATTTCTTAATCAACTCCTTGGTGAATTTTGTCTGTGAGATGAAAATTCCATCTTCAGATTGTTTCACTTGAAGTCCTAAGAAATATTTCAGCTCGCCCATACTGCTCATTTCAAACTTTCCCTGCATAAGTTTTGAAAACTTTTTGCAAAGATTGTCGTCCGTAGAGCCAAAAATAATGTCATCAACATAGATTTGCACTAGCAAAATCTTGCCTTTTACTTCCCTAAGAAATAATGTCTTATCTATCTTTCCTCTTGTGAACTTGTTCTCAAGAAGGAAGTTAGACAGCGTCTCATACCAAGCTCGAGGAGCTTGTTTTAAACCATATAAAGCTTTCTGAAGTAAATAAACATAATTAGGAAAGTCTGGATTGATAAAACCTGGAGGTTGTTCCACGTATACTTCTTCTTTGATATTTCTGTTGAGGAATGCTGACTTGACGTCCATTTGATATACGGTGAAACCCTTGAATGCAGCAAAGGCTAAGAACATCCTGATCGCTTCAAGTCTTGCTACTGGAGCATAAGTTTGATCGAAGTCGATCCCTTCTTCCTGTCTATAGCCTTTTGCTACAAGTCTTGCTTTATTCTTGATGATTGTTCCATCTTCGTCCAACTTGTTTCTGTACACCCACTTTGTTCCAATTATGTTCTTATCCTTAGGCTTTGGAACAAGTGTCCAGACCTTGCAACGCTTGAATTGGTTTAATTCTTCTTCCATTGCAATAATCCAGTATGGGTCTTCATTTGCTTCTTGAAATTTCTTTGGTTCTACCTGTGAAAGAAAGCTCAAGTGCAAATTTTCGTTAGTAGTACCTCTTCTAGTTCTAATACCTTCATGAGGATCTCCTATGATTTGATTAATAGGGTGATCCCTCATGTGTCTGAATTCAAGATTCCTCGCATCGCTTGGAACAACGGGAACTACTTCTTCTTCAACTGGAACAAATTCTTCCACTGGAGTTGGCTCTTCATCATGGTGATCTTCCTCTTCAGCTAAGGTTAGAGGAGAGATTTTGACGAAGGTTTGAGCGTCGTCTTTAACTGGCTTATGCAAGTGTGTATCTTGCAACTTTGAACCTGCAACTTCAGTAGAAGAACTAGAAAAGCTGCTTTGAAGCATGCTCGTCTCATCAAATACAACATTAATAGACTCTTCTACAACCAGAGTTTTCTTATTAAAAATACGATAAGCTTTACTATGACTGCTATAGCCTACGAAAATGCCCTCAAAACTCTTTTCGCTAAACTTGGTTTTGTAATGCTTTCCATTATTAAGTACAAAGCATTTGCAGCCAAAGATTCTAAAATAAGAGATGGTTGGTCTCTTGCCTTTTAGTAGTTCATAAGGAGTCTTTTCATGGTTTTTGTTTATGAGTGCTCTGTTTTGCACGTGGCATGCAGTGTTGACGGCTTCAGCCCAAAGATATTCGGGTAGAGAAGTGTCACTCAACATTGTTCTGCAAGCCTCAATGAGTGTTCTATTCCTTCTCTCAGCTACCCCATTTTGTTGTGGAGTTCGAGGTGAGGAAAACTCATGAAAGATACCTAGACTTTCACAAAAATCTGTCATAGCCCCAGATTCAAATTCTGTTCCATGGTCACTTCTGATTTTGACCACGGTGCATTCAAATTCGTTCTGGATTTGCTTGACAAACTTAGTGAAAATGGCAAACGTATCTGACTTGTGTTTAAGAAAGAATACCCATGTGAAACGTGAGTAATCATCTACAATAACTAATGTAAAAGACTTACCTCCTAAACTCCTAATTTGCAAAGGACCAAACAAGTCCATATGAAGTAGATGTAAACACCTAGTTGAATCTTTGCCTATAATGCTTTTAAAGGTAGCTCTTGTTTGCTTGCCTTTTACACAAGCATGACAAGGTCTATCTTTAATGCACTTAACATATGGTGCATCACGTACTAAGTTTTGTGAAAACAACTTATTTATAGTTTTGAAGTTTATATGTGCTAATCTCTTATGCCATTGATCAGCAAGAGATGCACTATCTTTTGCTAAAAGACATACTGGTGTAGAAGATGATAAACAAATAAAATTTAAACAGAAAATATTCCTATGACGAGTGCCTGATAGAATTGTTTCAGAATTTTCTGCCGACTTTATCAAACACTTGTCTTTACAAAAATCAACTATGTATCCTTTATCACAGAGTTGGCTTATACTTATCAGATTATGTTCTAATCCTTCCACATAAGCCACATCTAAGAAAGATACATTGCCATTAGAAATCATACCATAGCCTTTTGTAACTCCACGGTCTGATCCCCCAAAAATAACTTTTGGTCCATTCTCAACTGGAGTAAAATTTTGCAGTAGACTTCTAGTCCCGGTCATGTGCCGAGAACAACCACTGTCCAAATACCAGATAGGATTTTTGATGGCCTTTGGACATACCTGCAAAAACAAATTATTTTGCCTTAGGAGCCCAAACAACTTTGGGTCCTTGGTCCCTTGTTAGTTGAGTACCACGAGGAGCATTAATATTGCGAGTGGTCTTTCTTGCATTGTTAATTTGTGGTCTCTTGGAATATGTGAAATTGAACCAACAGTCTACGGCAAAGTGACCTATTTTGCCGCAACACCAACAGTTAAACCTGTTGTACCTTCTCTTAATATTTTCCTGCTTAATTCTTTGAACGTTGATTTTGGCAGGAGCAATCCTTCTGGATGAGTATGTTTCATGAGTACAGCATACACAGGGTAATGCTTTCTCCTCTGGCTTAGGTACAATAGTCTTTACTATTGGTGCTTTCTTCTCATTATGTCCGTGAACATAAGGACCATAATCTCTTAGATTTATCTCTTCATGAGATGCTTTGAAAACACTATCTTCGAAGTTTCGGGGACTAGTCCATCCCTTATAGTCATTGACAGGTCCAAACTTAATTGGTCGGGTCAAGTGACCATAAGTGCTTTGCATGTCATAAATGTTTGAGGGAAAAATAACTTTCTGAAATGGTACATGTTTTTGATGGGCTTTCCCTTTCTCTTCAATGGAGGCCTTCTTAGCATTCATGAATTTCTTATTGGCATGTGTGCCCTTAGTAGTGTTACTAGGACCTGCCACATGACCTAATCCACTAGTACTTGCTTGAGCAGTGAATCTATCAATGAGCGGAAGAATTGTTTTGGGTTGTGAAAACTTTTCAACTAGCTTTCGTTCAGCGGCTAGCTGTTCTTCCAAAACTTTGATAGAGTTCGCTCTCCGATCAAGGAGCTCATCCGAGCTTTTGATCTTGTCTTTTAAGACTTGGACTTCCTCTTTGAAGGAAGAAAGTTGTTCAACTTCCTTTCTCAAATTGGTTTCCATTTCCTTAAGTGACATAATTTCCTTGGTCTGAGATTTGACAATCCTTCGGCACTTGTCAAAGCTCTTGAGCATTTCGGTGTATTGGGTCATGAGTTTAGATTCATCATCAGAGAGATAATCTTTTTGTTCAGCAGAAGCATAATCCGAATCAGATAGCATAATGTGAGAATTTACCTTCCCAGTATATGGAGGTTCTTCTTCATCATCAGTCATAGCCATCAACCCGAAGTAGGCTTCTTCTTCACTACTTGATTTTTCCGAGTCACTGTCACTTAAAGTTTTGTTCTTTTTAGCGACTAGACTCTTTTCAGTCTTCCTTTTTTTGTGAGTGGATTTCTTTTCTTCTTTTCTTCCACCCTCCTTCTTTTTATAAGGGCATTCAGCAATCATGTGCCCTGGCTTATTGCAACAATAACAAACTATGTCAGAAGAAATATGTTTACCAGTTTTAGATTTATACCTGTCATGATTGCCAGAACTCTTTTCGTGATGATCATCATCACGTCGAGACTGTCTATTTTCAGAGGAAAACTTGTTCTTCATGTGTCTTCTTTTGTTTAGCAGTTTTTTAAACTGACGGGAGATAAGAGAGAATTCCCCATCAGACATTTCTGAGCTGGAGGAGCCGTCCTTAGATTCTTCTTCATCAGTAGATTCTTGTATTCTGATTTGAGACAAGGTTTTGCCTTTTCTAGAACTCTCAGCCTTCATAGCCAAGGTTTTTTCCTTGCTTGAGGCTCTATTCCCATCTTCTTCTGTTTTTCGAATGTTCATCTGTAGCTCGTGGGATAATAGTTTCCCAAACAGATTCTGAGGATCTAGATTTGGTAACTTCCCAAATTCTCTGATTGCAACAATCTTGCTATCCCAATCTTTTGTTAGGGAACGCAGGAATTTATTATTCAGTTCACCATTTGAGAATTCCCGACCATAGTTTCTCAGGCCGTTTACAATTTTGAAGAATCTTTCATATGCATCGGCAATGCACTCCTTTTTATTCTGCTTGAAAGCCTCATATTCTTGATTCAAAAGAGATCTTCTATCATCCCTTACTTCTTCAGTACCTTCCATAAGAACTATTAAGGACGTCCACATTTCTTTTGCAGAATTACAGTGAATTAAATTTTGCAACATAGAATCATCCACTGCACTGGCAATGATGTTCTTTGCCTTTTTGTCTAAGGCAACGAGAGAGATCTCATCCTTTGTTAAGTCCATCATTTTCTTTGGTACTTGAACCGTAGGATTGACTGTTGAGGCAGTCATTGGCACATGAGGTCCTTCTTCCACAACTTGGAAGATTCTTGGGTCTGCGACTTCCATATAAAATCTGACTCTTTCTTTCCACATAGGAAAGTTAGCCTTTGTGCATATTGGCAATTTCAACGAAGACGATTCCTTGCACTTTTCCATGATTTGAAGGCAAATAGAGTGAAAAGATCTTGTTCAAGGTGTTAACCTTTTAAGAACAACCTCCCTCTGATACCAATTGAAATATCTAGTTGCCCACCAAAATCACCTAGAGGGGGGTGAATAGGTGATAACAGCGTCTTTTGCGGAATTGAAAATCTTGAAAATAAAGAACGCACAAAAAACAAACCACAACCACAGACGACAAAGAAATTTATAGTGGTTCCCCGATCTTGGGTACTCCACTTGCCGGCCTCGCCAATCTAGCACCACAGCTAGACTTGACTACTTCACTAAATCTCGGATCAAGAACGATCCTACAAATCTCAGAGTCAAAACTCTTACAACTCGGAGATCAATCTCCTACAAACTCAGAGAGAACCCTCTCTTACAACTCGGAGAACACCTCTCCTACAACTCGGAGAACAATCTCTCCTACAATCAAATATAAAATTGATAATGAGATTATACTTATCAAATCACAAATAGATCTGAATAATTTGATGAAGATCTTCTTTTCTTCTTGCGACAGAAATGACTTCGGCTTGATGTAGAAGATGAAGAATCGAAACGGCACAAATCAGATCTTCTAAGGTCTTGATCAATCCGATAGAATCAGAACGTGTAAGGCAATGATCGATTGACCTTCCTCTTCCACTTGGAGACGATTTCAGATAACTCACGATTGAACTCCAACAAAGGCGATGCGCGGCACTTGACGACAATCTTGGATCAGATTAGGGTTAGGAAAAATACGAACTCTGATCTTATGATTCTCAAAAACTTGTTAACTCATTCTTAAGGAGCAATCATTATATAGATGACATCCTAACGATTTAACCTTAAGACGAGGAAAGACATCACGTCAATTTGACGGAAAGGACTTGTCGTCAAAACGGGAAAACAAAGTTTTTCGAGAAATGAAAGGACTAGACTTCTCGAGAATTCCAAGACTTCTCGAGAGAAACGACTAGTTCTCGAAAAACAGCTTTAGAAAGAGAGATCAAAGATTTATGACAGAACTTCTCGAGAGAAACAGGACTTCTCGAGAACAAAGAAAACTTCTCGAAAGCTTCAGAACAATTTCGAGAACAACCTTCAGAGAAAAAGATTTTTCGAAAGAACCAGAGAGTTCTCGAAAACAAGAATACTTCTCGAGAGATAAAAGATTTCTCGAAAGCTGAGCTGAGACAGACTTCTCGAAATCACCTGGAAAAGAGCTTTTCCCGAAAACAAATAAGACCTTTCGAGAGAACAAAGACATCTCGAGAAATACAAGAAACTACTCGGAAATTTCAACAACTTCTCGAGAAACATCTGAAACAACTCTTCTCGAAAAAGCATAAGGACTTTTCGAAAGCACAGAAAGACTTCTCGGAAAATCTCCTTACTTCTCGAAAAGTTTACTTAGAGAAATTTCTTCTTTTGTCTTCAGGCCAATGCTGCACACCTAAGCTTTGAACCTTTAAAGTCTTGATCATAAAGTGTATCCCAATTGAGAGACCACACATGAGTCAACCCCATACCTCACACAATGAAGAATTACATTGCATGAGACTGTGCTTATTGACCAATTGTGACCTGACATTGGTCTACACTTAGCAAAGTGAACCTGCAAGAACATTACTAAAAAGAAAACAAATCAAATACACAAACAATTCAATCTTGGTTCAAAGTTGACTTTCTACAAATCAAGGCTATTGTAGATACAATACCCAACAGGCTGGGGTCCTCCGATAAGGCTACAATTTATGGGGGCTGCTATTATGGATGTCCTAACTATGTGTTCCAAATTTCATTCCATTTCTATATGTTCTGGCTAGTCTAAATATTATCTTAAGTTTTTGTTATTCGCAGTCCAACTCAAAATTGAACTAAGATGATCTCTATGATGTGAACTTCACTACAACTTGGCCAAATGCCCTAAAATTTATACCATAGGTTAATCATGACCAAATTAATAAATGGTCAGAAATTCATAGTTTTCCTAATTATTTTGGCTATTTATAAAAATTCTTTAAAGATAATGCACACCTCACTTTACACATGAAGTACCACTTTCAGAAATCAAAGTGCTCCCAATATTTTATCAGTGGAATGTAATGTTGAAACATCATGAATGACCGGATCTCTAAATTTTGTATAGTATTTATGATCACTATTTCATTATTTAAATATTTGTGTCAGTTGGTCACATTACACAGTAAGTACCAAAATAATTGATTTAAAAATTCTAGAAAAATTACCATAGGTCTATAATGATCCAAAAACAGTCTTGCCAAACTTTCAGAATTTTTCAGATGATATTAATCATATAAATTTCATTAATACATAAGTGTGACAAAGGATTTTTTTTTAATTTACAATGTGAATGACTTCCAAAAATCCTACTAAAATTCTCAGAGATATATTTCAACATAAAGTATCATGTGACAGAAAATTGAATTTTTATCAAGATATTAGATTATGTTTATTTCATTTATACATATATGTGACAAAATCAACTATGCTCAAATAACTAAGGGAATCAACTCCAAAAATCACAATAAAATTCCCAGAGGTGTATATTACTCTAAAAAATCATGTGGAAGGAATTCAGATTTATCCTAAGTCATTTGATTACTTTCATTTGATTAATACACATGTGACATTAATAATATTAACTAAATACTTAGGATTTTTCATTCCAAAAATCCTAACTTTTTTAGAGATGATACCCTCCGTCATAATGTGTATTGTCAAATTATCATGAGCATACAACAAGCCATTTGTGATAAATTCACAAAATACCCAAAGGTGCTATATGCACATCACCCTTCCATACATCTCATTCACATGTATGTGGAATATAATGTTCTACACTGGTCCAAATGACCTCAATTTTATACATGTGATATTTTATGACCTAACAACATATCACCCAAGATTTGGAACATTTTGAGTTTATTTAACCACATTTATTTCATTAATATGACAAATCATATTTACCACAAAACCTTAGAAAAATATTGTCCAAAAATTCTATTTTTTGGGCAGAGGGCGTATCTATGATATATACTCCTAGGTCCAAAATATTAGACTTATCTAAGCTTCTATGTGAGTTGGGTCTACAAAGTAAGGGTTGGTCTCCTTCTTGGACACACCTCAGTAGAATGGCCATGCAAGGAGTTGTAGGCCACCAAACCTAATGATTCAAAACTCTATGGATAGTAGACCTCAAGGGCTACAATAGTTGTCTCAGGCACTTTTGCCTAAAAGAGCCTATAAGTGGCCTAAATATGGGGATTAATCTTCTGCATAGAGTGTGACAGAATAATATCATTTGTATTCATCCGGTCTTCGCATAGCCATCAACCCTGGGAATCAATGGCTCAGATTGTGTCTTCTACCTCTAGCCAACGACCAGAGATTCTTCCAGCTGGGCCGACTTCCAACTCCATTTCCCGGCCACCCCTCCACCTCCACGGCCGGCCACCACCACCACCACGTCCGTTGTGGTGGTGGCTATCGTTTGGCGGCAAAATGCCGGCCAGAAATCTCATCTCCGGTGATCCCGAGCAAGGCAAAATGCTCCGAAATTTCTCCCTTATCTCACATGGATCGTGGCTAAATTGATCCCGATTTCTCATCCTTATGGACTAGAGATCTAGCACAGAGGTAGAGGAGGAGAAACGAACCTCAATTGTGGCTCGGCGACGGGTGTTCCGACGGGTGGCCATGAATTTCTCCGTCTCCGGCGAGCTTGCTCGATCTGCCAATTCTCCACCAAAAGTTCTGTTCTCAGGGGCTGGCTCGACTCCTAAGGGCCTTCTAAAAGTGATGGGAATGTCAAATGAGGGTGATGATGGTTGTATAGAGAGGATGGAGAGCATGGGTTGTCGGCCAAGAAGTTTTTGCTTTCTCCCTTGTGGTTGAGCGGCCTCCATGCCCTGAAATCACTGTTCATGGCCTGAGGGGGGCGGCTATGGGCTTGGGCAAGGGGGTAAGGGCCATGGAAGCTCCATTACTCAAAACATGCTTTTGACCTTAAGGGAAAAATGGCAATTTTGCCCCCATGCTCACCTTCTCTCCCCAAATTCAGATGTGGGGTGCCAATAGGTGTGTGGCCTGTTGGTTTGGCATGGGGTGGGGCCTTGGTCCACTTGAATTTCATTTGGTTTTTACATTTCTTCCTTAAGGCCTTATGTTGACCATGGTTGACTTTTAGGTTGACTTGGTCAAATTGATGGGTGGGTTAGCCCCACTTGATGGTCATGAGTCATATGACCTTACCCAAAGTCCGTTGGACCATGGTGTGCCTCCAATTTGGTTAATTGATCCATATGGTGTGAGTTTGACCCAAATTAGCCTAAGTTTGACTTTGGTCAAATTGAATGGAATTGTTGACCACTTGATGAGTCTTTTGGGTCCAATAGATTCCAAATGGGGTTAGAAGGTTATGGGTGAAGTGAATTTGGTCAATTGAGGGTCAATTGATCCTTGATTGGGTTGGTTTGGGTTATGTTGACTAAGAGTTGACTTTGGTCAATTCCTTGAAATTGAGTGAAACCAATTAGTGATTATTGGCCTAATGACTTCCCTTAGTGATTAGGAGGACCTAGGTGAAGTCCATTTGATGTATTGGGGGTCAATTGAGTCTAATAGTGTTGAATAGGGCGATGTTGACCTAAGTATGACTTTGGTCAATTCCTTGAAATTTGACTCTAAGGTCATCTCCTTGCCTTCACTCACCCTGCTCTCCTCATGTTATGCCCTAACACCACCATGGGTTCTAGTAGGATTAAGGATGTTACAAATCCCAATAAACAAAAAAAAGTTCAGGTCTACGAGATTCTATGCAAGATGAGAATAAGGGAATTAAAACCGTGTTTAGGTTGTACCTGAGGTTAATAGTCCTGGATATTGTTGTTGCATGAGGTCCTTTGGTTCCCATGTGTGCTCCTCTCGTCCATGATTGGACTGCAACACCTGACGAGGGGAACCTTCTTTCTTCGCAGAACTCGGACGGCTGTATCATCGATACAGATGGGATCCAGACGGACTGATCTGTCGGATGCTATCGTGCCTGCTGTAGTCGTAACATGCTACTCTGGCCAAAGTAGGGATCTCTGAAGTGAGGAGACGTGGAAGACGTCGTGCAGGTTCACCAACTCCTGTGGCAGCTTCAACCTATAAGCCAAGGGGCCGATCCGCTCTAGGATCATATAAGGCCCCATAAATCGAGGGATGAGCTTCTTATGTCCTCGCACCCGCGAGACACTATGCACCAGTCGTATCTTCAAGAAAATTTTGTCTCCTACCTGGAATTCCACCTTCTGATGCCTCACATCATAATACTTGGCAAGCCGGCTCTGAGCCTCCAGCATCCAGTCACGGATCATCCGTACTAAAACATTTGTATCATCTAAATACTCTGATCCAAGTGCCCTTGGATCCTCGTCCTGGACCCAAGACAACGACGTATGACACTTCCTCCCGTAAAGGGCTTCATACGGTGTCATCCCAATGCTCGTTTGGTGGCTGTTATTGTAGGAAAACTCTATCAGTGGTAACAATCTCTACCAGGGTTTCCCCGTATCTAAAATGCACAAACGCAGCAAGTCCTCCATCATCTTGTTGGTGCGCTCTGTCTGGACGTCGGTCTGTGGATGGAAAGCAGTGCTGAAGGTGAGTCGAGACCCTATGTATGTCTGCACTGCCCTCCACTCCCTCGAAGTGAAGCGACCATCTCTATCTGAAACAATCTTCCTGGGCACGCCATGGTACCTGACGACCTGCTCCACAAATAATCTCACCAATACAACAACTGGTGTGTCCTTCCGGACTGGAATGAATCTGTCCACCTTGGCCAATCTGTCCACTATGACCTAGATGGAATCGTGCCCAGAGTCAGACTGCGGTAGCCCATGCACAAAATCCATGACTATGTCCTCGAACTTCCACTATAGGACTGGTAGCGGTTGTAACAAACCTCCAGGTCTCTTGCACTCGGCCTTCACCCGCTGGCAGGTCTCGCAGTGCGCCACCCAAGCTATGATCTCCCTATTCATCCCAGGCCAGTACATATTATTCCGCAAGTCCGCCGTCATCTTGGTGATCCCGAGGTGTACTGAATACCGAGTGCAGTGTGCCTCCCTGAGTATGTCCTCCCGGATCCCACCTCCTGCGGGTATATATATACGACCTCGGAAATGAACGAGGTCATCCTGTAACGAGTAGTCTCCCGAGTTGCCCCCTTCTAGGGCTCTGAATACTGGCTCCAATACTGTATCTTGTCTCTGCTGTGTCCTAATGCGGTCTCGAATGTCACAGGTAATGCTTAGGGAGGCTAGGTACTCCTCATAGACCTCGGGCTCGGCCCAGGACACTAATGCGATCTCCATGTCCTCTAGCGTCTTCACCAGATCCATAGTCATCACTCGGGGCTCCGGTCCGGATGTGCCGGCTCTCCTGCTCAAGGCATCTGCCACCGTGTTTTCCTTCCTCGGATGATAGTGAATAGTGTAGTCATAGTCGCATAAGAACTCTAACCACCTCCGTTGTCGTAGGTTCAGGTCCTTCTGAGTATCTATATATTTGAGGTTCTTGTGATCTGAGAAGATCTCACAATGAACCCCATAAAGGTAATGCCTCAAAATCTTCAAGGCGAAGATCACATCCCCGAGCTTTAAGTCATGTATTGGGTAGTTCTGCTCGTGCTTCTTCAGCTGCCTCGATGCATAGGCTATGACGTGTCTGTGGTGCATCAATACCACACCGATCCCATGATAAGATGCGTCAGTGTAGATCTGGAATCCTTCCTTCCCAGATGGAAGGGAAAGGATTGGGGCTGAGGTGAGTCTGTCCTTCAGCTCCTGGAATGTTGCCTCGCACTGTGTTGTCCAGGTGAATGTAGCATCCTTCTTCGTCAAAGATTTAAGAGGGAGGGAGACCTTCGAGAACCCCTGTACGAACTTGCGGTAATATCCCGCTAGCCTGAGGAAGCTACGGACGTCTGATGCCGACTTCAGCTGCGGCCACTCCCTAACTGTTGGCCGGGTCTACCGCCAATCCGGCTCCGCTGATAGTGTGCTCTAAGAATGCTACTTCATGCAGTCAGAACTGGCACTTTGAAAACTTGGCGTACATTCGGTGTTCCCTCAGCTTGCCCAACACCAGAGTCAAGTGCTGGGTATGGTCCTCCCTAGTCCTGGAGTAGATCAAGATATCGTTGATGAAGACTATGACGAAGATGCCCAAGTATGGTTCGAAAACACGGTTCATCGGACTCATGAGTGCAGAGGGAGCATTCGTGAGCCCGAAAAGCATCACCGTGAACTCATATAATCTGTAGCGCGAGCTAAACGTCGTCTTCGGTATATCCTCCTTCGGGATCCTCAGTTTGTGATACCCTGATCTCAGGTCGAGTTTGGAGAACCAGTGGGCTCCCTGAAACTGATCAAACAACTTGTCGATCCTCGGTAGCAGATAAGTGTTCCGCACCGTCAGCCGGTTCAGCTCCCGGTAGTCGATGCAAAGTCGGAGCGACCCATCCTTCTTCTTCACAAATAGCACCGGAGCTCCCCATAGTGATGAGCTCGGCCTAATAATTCCTGACTCCACTAGCTCCTAGAGCTGCGTGCGGAACTCAACCAGCTCCTTATGTGACATCCGATATGGTGCCCGAGACAGGCCTGGCTCCGGCCACCAGCTGAATATGAAAGTCCATGTCTCATCGTGGGGGTAGTCCGAACAACTTTTCCGGAAATACGTCGGAAAAGTCTCGAACTACCGAGATATCGAACATGGAGGTCTCCGCCTCTACCATCCTAAAGCAGACCAGCTATACCTCGTCTCTCTGATGATGGGCTTTAACATACTGAATAGATGATAATAAAAGTTGGGAGACATATCTAATACCTTCAATCACCACCCCAGAGTCTTCATGTCTCAGTACTATCTTCTTTGACGGGCAGTCGATCCTGACATGGTTCCAGTGTAGGCAATTCATGCCCAGGATCAAATCAAAATCTGGCATGTTCAGGCGTTTTGTCGGTGCCTCAAATGGCTTTCCCCCAATCTCCACCACCATGTTGCACTTGACGCACGACTCTATCTCTGACCCGTCCGATAGTCGCACCTTCCTGTGGATGCCTTCGAAGTGTTGAACTTGGTCCAGATCATCTACGAACTCCTCCGAGACGAACGAGTGCGAGACACCCGTGTCGAATAAGGTGTATGCATGTTTGTCATAGACAAACACTATACCTGGGGTGGTTTTGTTGTTCGGGTTATAAGTTTCAATAAACTAATGTTTTTGCAAGGTACTATGTAATAGTAAAGAAAGCATTAAAGTACCTGTGATGACCTCCTCGGGGTTTCTCTCCTGAGCTAAATCCAGAGCATACACCTGCTCCGGCCTTGGGCCTCTACCGTAATGTCTCCGACCCTGACCTCATCCTCTGCCCCAGCCCTAATGTGCTGGTGTTGGAGGGGCTGGTGGAGCCGTGGAGGGGGAGGTGGAGGTGGGCGGAATAGCTGAGGGAAACTGGCTCTGATGTGCCCTGGCTGGTGCCACCCGAAGCATACCACTAGACGGAATCCTCTATCATCGTGCCTCGGTGGCTCCTGAATCCACACTGTTGTAGGAACTGACACTGCAGGAGGTTGTTGCTGCTCCGGCCTGAAGTTAGGACGAGGATGTCCTCTGCCTCTCCTATGCCTCATAATCCTGCCCCGCTGCGATCCCCTGCTACTCTCTCCAAAGTGTGTCCCATCCACTGGTCTCTTCCCCCTACTCTGCACCATCAGATGATCTGCCTCCAGCTTCTTCGCTATCTCTATGATCTTGGCAAGCTGTCATCGGCTACGAATAATAGTGCCTGCCTCAGTGGATCTCTAAGTCCCCGGTAGAACCTCTTGGCATAACCTCTGTCATCCAATGCGTGCATCCCCGCAAATCTAGCCTGATGGTAGAACTCCCTCTAGTACTCTATTACATACCAGCTCCCCTATCTGAGGTTCAAAAACCTATCCTCCAAGTCGTCTCTATCCGTCACTGTCACATAGTGCTCCAAAAATGTGGCACTGAACTCCTCCCAAGTAATCTCCGAGTAATCATGGTCCGCGTAAGTGGAATCCATCAATGACTTCCACCATCTCTTAGCATGGACATCCAAAGCAGTAATCGCGAAAGAGACTGCCATGCTGACCGGCCAGTTGATGCCTACGAGCATCTCATGTATAGTATCTAGTCATTCCTCCGTCTTGACCGCATTCTCTGTCCCGTGGTACATCGGAGGGGACAGGCTCTTGAATGCACTCAACCTGTCGGATCCCGGGTTTGGCTGAGATGTCGGGACCTGTTGTGCCTTAAAGACCTCTAGGATGGCTGTCAACATCTGACCGAGCTCTGACTGCTGGAAGGGAGTGGCAGCCGGAGGGAAAGGGGCGGTATCTCGTGAGCCGATACTCCTCGTGGGCTGTCAAATGTAAGGAATTATTGTTAGAATCGGCCTAACTCATTTGTTTAAATGGACTATATATGTGATTTCACACATGAGCACACCATTGTTTCTGCTGCATAGTTTGTCCGCAAATTAATGCTCGAGCGGGGCGACCTAGTGTTTTGTGGACTTCTTTCTGTTATGATCGTTGTCAAGTGATACCAGTTGTAAGATCCCCCTCCTCCTTATCGGAGAGTTCCCGAACCTTATGCCCAGAACCGACGTCTTACGGTGACTCCCACTCACGAGCTAGCTGTCACCGCTCAACGCCGATCATGTCGGCTAGTTCGATCATATCACAGGTCAATTATTGCAAGAAAGAATACTAACAATTATGACAAGTTCACAATCACAGGCATATATATATATAATGCAAGTAGTCCACAATGAGAACAAAACAAAGAGTGTAAGAGCTTAAACCCGGTACAAATCCAAAGGGAATAATAATACACTCTCTCAAACTACGCAATGCGGAAGCTACACAAAATACTCTCAACAACCTGTCGCCGTGTGGTAGTAGTGATGCGCGACATCTGCTCCTCAGGGTATGCCGTCTCGTCCTGGCTGACGTGTTGCAGCTCCTGCTCCTCGATCTCCTGGTGTTATGGCCACATCCGACCGTTAGTCAAAAAGACTAAGCCAGTTTTGTCCTCGCCTCCCCCACGACTCCTAGGTACCGAGCGGGAGGACGAAGCGAAGAACCACAAGGGGTAAAAGAAAGGGCAGGTGACATGGATTATACTAGTAGTATATATGAATAAATGAGCAGTGTGTATAATAGCAGTATGTAATAATTGAGCAGTAAATAAGTAAATGCAGCGCAAGTAAAGGTAATAAGTAAACTACTACGCTATCATCTAGAGTACCTTAACTTATATGAATGTCCATACAAACTTATAAGTTAAATTTCCGGAATTGTAACTTATCATATAAAAGAGCTCATACTAATTTATATAATAAGAGTTTGCAAATGTATTTCTCTATAGTATGGTATGTATGAATGTTATGTTATGTTATGTTCAGACAATGCAACTCACTCACACAACTCTTTGCACACAGACCTTTAGTTCCCGCTTTTCAGAGGTAGGAAGTCTCTCAGGTACTTCCTTCGTGGCAACGGAATCAGTGGATAGGGCACTCCACTTCTAGGTGGGTATACACACTACCAGACCTAAACCTTACGTACGCTGCTGTACACGACCTAGGTGCACTTCCGTGAGCTCTTGTGTACCCTTGTTGGCATCCCGCCAGTCTTTTATGGTCAGGGGTGGGTTACTAGGGATCATCCTCCTAACCGCAGTAAAGTAACATATTGATCCTCTAACTCACCACACCCTGCCAAAGTCAACATACTGCCATCGGTGTGACAACCAGACTAGTACCGAAGACCCTCCACTAGTTTATGCAAATGCAAGGTTCAACACACTACCTGAGCCTCCAGCTCGTTGGACCAACTACTCTTGAACCATTCCGTCCCATATATTGGGACGATGTTTACCTTCTCAATTTCTCTCATTTTAAGTTACTCTTGAATATCATTTAGTCGATCATAGCGATTTAAGGTGAATCCTGGACTTCCCGAGGTATACTCAGTGAAGGGCTCGCATCGGTACTAGAAGGTTTTATGGGGTGACATCCAAAACCTTTATTTCTCAGAATATTTACTTTATTGGTAACTACTCATTGTTAAGGTTATTCCCATGGTTGCTCTAAAATTACTTAAGGGTGGCGTATAACTCTTTTTGGCAACTCGACCACCTATTTACGGTGCGTGGTGTAAACCTTTATGTATTTATCAATGTGTCCAACTTTTATCTTAAATGCACCATTATCATATTTATCCTTCTAAAATCACCATAAATTACCTAAGGTGGAAAGACTCCAAATGATTTCACTTATTCACCGTGCGACGCGATTCTAGTCTACTGATCACTATAGGGCTGGAGTCCTCCGATTAGGCTACAATTTATGGGGGCTGCTATTATAGATGTCCTAACTGTGTTCCAAATTTCATTCCATTTCTACATGTTCTGGCTAGTCTAAACATTACCTTAAGTTTTTACTATTCGCAGTCCAACTCAAAATTGAACTAGGTTGATCTCTATGATGTGAACTTCGCTACAACTTGGCCAAATGCCCTAAAATTTATACCATAAGTTAATCATGACCAAATTAATAAATGGTCAGAAATTCATAATTTTCCTAATTAATTTGGACATTTATAAAAATTCTTTAAATATAATGCACACCTCACTTTACACATGAAGTACTTTCAGAAATCAAAGTGCTCACAATATTTTAGCAGTGGAATGTAATGTTGAAACATCATGAATGACTGGATCTCTAAATTTTCTATAGTATTTATGACCACTATTTCATTATTTCAATATTTGTGTCAATTGGTCACATTACACAGTAAGTACTAAAATTACTGATTCAAAAATTATGGAAAAATTACCATAGGTCTATAATGATCCAAAAACAGTTTAGCCAAACTTTCAGAATTTTCCAGATGATATTAATCATATAAATTTCATTAATACATAAGTGTGACAAAGGAAATTTTTGGTAATTTACAGTGTGAATGACTTCCAAAAATCCTACTAAAATTCTCAGAGATATATTTTAACATAAAATATCATGTGACAGAAAATTGGATTTTTATCAAGATATTAGATTATATTTATTTCATTTATACACATATGTGACAAAATTAACTATGCTCAAATAACTAAGGGAATCAACTCCAAAAATCACAATAAATTTTCCAGAGGTGTATATTACTCTAAAACATCACGTGGAAGGAATTCCGATTTATCCTAAGTCATTTGATTAATACATATATGTGACATTAATAATATTAACTTAATAATTAGGATTTTTCATTCCAATAATCCTAACTTTTCTAGAGATGATACCCTCCATCATAATATGTGTATTGCCCAAATATCATGAGCATACAACAAACCATTTGTGATAAATTCACAAAATACCCAAATGTGATATATACACATCACCCATCCATACATCTCATTCATATGTATGTGAAATATAATGTTCTACACTGGTCCAAATGACCTCAATTTTATACATGTGATATTTTATGACCTAACAAACATATCACCCAAGATTTGGAACATTTTGAGTTTATTTAACCATGTTTATTTCATTTATATGACAAATAATATTTACCACATAACCTTAGAAAAATGTTGCCCAAAAATTCTGATTTTTGGGCAGATGGTGTATGTATGATATATACTCTTAGGTCCAAAATATTAGACCTATCCAAGCTTCTATGTGAGTTGAGTCTACAAAATAAGGGTTGGTCCTTTTCTTGGACACACCTTAGTAGAATGGCCCTACAAGGAGATGTAGGCCACCAAACTTAATGATTCAAAGCCTTGTTGATAGTAGACCTCAATGGCTACAATAGTTATCTCAGACACTTTTGCCTAAAAGGGCCTCTAAGTGGCTTAAATATGGGGATTAATCTTCTGCTGATACCGCTAGGGTATCAGACGGCCAGCGGTGAGGACGACAGCGGGGGCAGACCTTCCATTGGCGATGTCGTCGGGCGGTGGCGGTAGCGAGACCGAGCGAGGGAGAGAGAGAGGATTAGACGGGAGAGAGGGAGATAGAGAGAGATAGGAGGAGGAAAGGGGGGCAGCCACTTTTCATAAGTGATCCAAAGATGATAACAAACCCTAAGGTGATCCCTTATATAGGAGGGATCCACCACACAACAAGAGTTCACAAATTGAAATAACCAATACAACATTTTAATTAAAAACTGAAAGCCATAAAGATAATGGGTCCGGTCGACCCCCCCCCCCCAGACTGCGCCCGCCGAACCGCCCGGTTCGGTGCCGTCGCTTGCTCCCGCGCGCTTCCTCCTAGAGTACACCTGCCACTCTGGCTCGTCCGCCTGGATGTCGGTAACAATACCTCCGTCTGGAAAATTGGCATTGTCCTCAAGGCAGTAGTCGGGGAACTGTCGGCGAAAATCATCCCGAAGAAGCCAAGTCGCGGCGGTAAGCGGACGGTCGCGCCAGGCCACGCAAATCTCCTCCGGGTGGGCATCACCGGCCGGGTGGTGGCGCCGATCAACAATGGCATCGGGATAGAGGGGGTCGGATCCAGAATGATCCAGGTCGGTCGGGATGTAGTCGGTGACGGGGTGATCGCCGATGACGCGTCGCAGTTGCGACACATGAAACACTGGGTGGATGAGAGAGGTGTCTGGGAGGCGGAGGCGGTAAGCGACGACTCCGATACGGCTACCAATCTCAAACGGTCCATAGAAGCGCGGGGCTAGCTTGGGGCAAGGGCGGCGGGCGACCGTAAGCTGTCGGTAGGGGTGGGGTTTGATGAACACCCGCTCGCCCACTTGAAAGGAAAGGTCCCGGCGTTTCCGATTGGCAAAGGAAACCATCTTGATCTGCGCATGCCGAAGATGATGCTTCAAACTATCCAAGATCACGTCCATATCATGTAGATGGTCTGTCAGGCTAGGAACTGGGCATTCCCCGGGTAGATGTCGGAGCACGGTCGGCGGTGGCCGGCCATAGTCCGTCTCGAAAGGGGAAGTATGTGCGGCATGGTGGTATGCGGTGTTGTAGTACTCTGCCCAGCATAACCATTTGGCCCACGATCCGGGTCGCTCGCCGATAAAGCAACGTAGATATGTTTCCAAGCACCGGTTGAGTACCTCGGACTGACCGTCCGACTGAGGGTGGTATGACGTGCTCATCCGGAGATGGGTCCCCTGAAGCCGGAACAAGGATGTCCAGAAACTACTGAGGAATAGTGGGTCGCGGTCGCTCACAATCGAGCGAGGGAATCCATGAAGACGGACGATCTCTGTAATGAAGCTGCCGGCCACGGACGTCGCGGTGTAGGGGTGGCGCAGAGGGACGAAGTGGGCGTACTTCGTCAGGCGGTCCACTACCACCAATATGCAATCAAACCCGTTGGAATGGGGTAGCCGAGTGATGAAGTCCATAGCGATGTCTTCCCAAACACGCTCAGGGATTGGTAGGGGCTGGGAACATTGTCTCGTACTTGGCCTTCTGGCAGGGCAGGCAAGCCGCCACGTAGGCCTTCACTTGGCGAAGCATGTGAGGCCAATATAGAGATGCGGTTAAGCGGCGGTATGTCCGAAAGGCTCCAACGTGACCCCCCGACGGAGTGGAATGGAACTCAGCTAGCAACAGAGAAATCCGCGACGAAGATGCTGAGAGGACAAGTCGGTCCCGGTGAAAGAGACGGCCCCCAATAAGCGCAAAGGGCGGCCGGGACGTGGGGTCGGCCAGTAATGCCGCACGGATGTCCTGCAACTGAGGGTCTCGGTCCACCTCCTGCTGAATAGCCGCTGCGTCGTCCCAAACCGGCCGTGAGATGGCCGTCAGCGTGCGGGTGTCGGGAAAGCGCATCGGCCGCCTAATTTGTCTTGCCCGGTCGAAACGCTACCGTGAAGTCATACCCGAGCAGCTTAGCCACCCAAACCTGTTGTGTCGGCGTGGCGATCTTCTGTTGGAGAAGGTAGCGAAGGATGTGGTGATCGGTGCGGATCACGAAGGGCCGACCCAGGAGATACGGCCACCAATGTTTGACCGCCAACACCAATGCCATGAGTTCGTTCTCATACGCCGAGCGGCTGCGCACCGCGGTAGAGAAAGCTCGGTTGTAGTACGCGATTGGCCGGTCGGCTTGCATCAAAACGACACCGACGCCTGTGCCGAAGGCGTCACACTCCACGACGAACTGCTGGTGGAAATCTGGCATAGCCAAAACCAGCCCGTGAACCAAGGCCGACTGTAATGCCGCGAAGGCCTCCATGGCCGCCGGCGGTCACGTGAACTGGCCCTCCTCCGAGGCCTTCAGCAGATGGGTGAGGGGGCGGGCCAACCCGCCGTAACCTTTGATGAAGCGCCGGTAGTACCCGATCAAGCCGAGGAACGCCCGGACGTCGCGCAGAAACGTCGGAGTCGGCCAGCGAAGCACCGCCTGGATCTTGTCCTCGTCCATGGCCACGCCATGGGCCGAGATGGTATGGCTGAGGTAGCTGACCATGGTAGTGCCGAACGTGCACTTCTTGCGATTGACTGTGAGGTGGTGCTGGCGGAGCGTGGAAAACGTTTCCCGGACATGCCCAAGATGATCCTGCCACGAGTGACTGAAGACAAAAATATCATCAAAAAAAATAAGGACATGCTTACGAAGAACTGTCCGAAAGATCTCGTTCATCGTAGCTTGAAATGCGGCGAGCGCATTGGTGAGCCCAAACTGCATCACCAAAAACTCAAAATGCCCGTCGTGCGTCCGGAATGCAGTCTTCGGCACGTCGTCCGTCCGAACCCGAATCTGATGGTAGCCGGCGCGGAGGTCCAGCTTTGTGAAGAAGGTCGCGCCGTGCAGCTCGTCCAGGAGCTCCTGGATCACCGGAATCAGGTATTTATCCGGTACGGTGGCCTTGTTTAGCTCCCGATAGTCCACACAGAATCTCCAGCTGCCATCTTTCTTGCGGACTAGCAGCACCGGACTAGAAAACGGGCTAGCACTGGGCCGTATTAGGCCACCCAACAACATTTCCCTAACGAGCTGCTCCATCTCATCCTTCTAGGCGTGGACATATCGGTAGGGTCGCATTGACACCGCCGCCGACCCCAGGTGGAGGACGATGGTGTGGTCGGTCGGTCGTGGGGGTGGAAGGCCCGCGGGGACGGTGAAGATATCCCCGAACCCCGCGCACACGGCGCCCATATTGGCGGCGAGGGATGCGGTCGGCGCCGGTGTGTCCGTCTGAAGGGGCCATAGCCAGGCCGAAATATCAATGTTGGCGACGCGCGTCATGGCCCGGTAAGAAAGCGAGAAACGAAGGAGGGTAGGATCACCCACCAAACGGCACGACAGGTCGTGCTGCTGAAAGGCCATCGTCATCGATGCCCAGTTGACCCGGACGTCCCCATGGTCTCTAGCCAGACGACGCCCAGGATGACGTCGAGTCCTCCTAACTCGAACATGTAGAAATCAGCCGTGACAGTGCATGGCCCGACCGACATGGTAATACTCCTGCATTGTCCTAAGGTCGGTCGGCGGCGACCGTCGCCGAGGCACACTGAAAAATCAGGGGACGGCTCGATCGGCAAGGGGAGGTCTCGGGCAAGGTGGGACGACATGAAATTGTGACTTGCCCCGCTATCCACCATCACAATAATGGGCCGGTTCTGGACCTCGCCGACCATCTTCATGGTGCGCGGCCCGGTGAGGCCGCCCATGGAGTAGAAGGGCAGCTCCAACAGATTGAGGGGGGCATCCGCCAAGTCCGCCGTAGGTGGGTCGGGAGGCATCTCCATAGGCGGCGACTCCTCGCCCGCGGAGTACCCTTCGCTGTCGCCAAAAACCGCGTGGTATTCCTTGATGGGACAAACATGTTGCGTCGAGTAGGGTTGGCGGCATCGGAAACATAAACCGCAGCAACGTAGGTCGTTGTAGACATCGTTGGAGATGCGGTGCGGCCCGTCCGTGCATGTCGGTCAGCCGTGTGGCAAGGTGGCCAGTCGGGGGCCAGTGTCCCGCGATGGTTGGTGGCGGACAGGGGCGGGGCCGATATCCGCCTGTACCACACGAGCGAGGTCGAGAGCATCCGAGACTGTGCGAGGATGATGGGTCCGAATGCAGGAGCGGATATTAGGCATGAGGCCTTGCAGGAAGAAACCCAGGTAATGGTCGGGCGGGAGTCCCGGGACTTGCGTGACGAGAGCCACAAACTCGTCGATATATGCATCCACTGTCGTCGATTGGCGGACTGAGCAGAGCCGCTCGATAGCGGAGCCAATCTAATGGGAATCGTAGCGAGTAATCATCTCGTGCTTGAACTCGTGCCACGGGATGAGAGGTTGTACCTGGCGGAGCCATCGTGCCCAATGGAGGGCCGAATCGTCCAAATCGACCATGGCGGTGCCAACGCGGTCCGCCGGGGGTGTGCCATTGAGATCGAAATATTGTTCCGCCCGAGCGATCCACCCCATGGGATCCGTCCCGGAAAAGGGGGGCACGTCCAGCGCGAGTTGGGGGCAGAAAGCTGCGGGCGTCGGAAATGTCGGGCCATGCAGAAACTGGTCTGGCGCGCGGTAGATGGGCGCTAGCGGGGAGGGCGGCATGCCGAGCACTGAGGCGGTGTCGGACGACGTTGTCGCCGCGGGCGGTAGTGGCGTCGAGCTCGGCGTTGGCTGCATGGACTCGAGAAGGGCGAGGATGGCATGATGGTCGCCGCGATCGTGTCCATCGAGGACTGGAGGCTTGTGAGGTGGCTGCCATGGAGCGCGAGGCGGTCTGCGGTGGCGACGACGTCGTCGTCGGCGGCATTCAGGCGGGTGGTCACCGCCATGAGGGATTCCGGCGGCTTGGAGGGCGGGCGGAGCGGCAGGTCGGACCAATGATACCGTTAGGGTATCAGGCGGCCGACGATGAGGACGACAGCGGGGGCGGACCTTCCGTTGGCGATGTCGTCGGGCGGCGGCGGCAGCGAGACCGAGCGAGGGAGAGAGAGAGAGGATTAGACGTGAGAGAGGGAGATAGAGAGAGATAGAGAGAGATAGGAGGAGGAAAGGGGGGCATCCCCACTTTTCATAAGTGATCCAAAGATGATAACAAACCCTAAGGTGATCCCTTATATAGGAGGGATCCACCACACAACAAGAGTTCACAAATTGAAATAACAAATACAACATTTTAATTAAAAACTGAAAGCCATAAAGATAATACATGGTTCCGGTCGAACCCCCCCCCCCCCCCCCCCCCCCCCCCCCCCCCCCCCCCCCCCCCCCCCCCCCCAGACTGTGCCCGCTGAACCGCCCGGTTCGGTGTCGTCGCTTGCTCCCGCGCGCTTCCTCCTCGAGTACACCTGCCACTCTGGCTCGTCTGCCTGGATGTCGGTAACCTCTGCATAGAGTGTGGTAGAATAATATCATTTATATTAATCTGGTCTGCACAGCCATCAACCCTGGGAATCAATGACCCGGATTGTGTCTTCTACCTCAAGCCAACCTCCAGAGATTCCTCCAACTGGGACGACTTCCAACTCCCTTTCCCGGCCACCCCTCCACCTCCACGGCCAGCCACCACCACCACCAAGTCCGTTAAGGTGGTGGCTATCGTTTGACGACGAAATGCCGGCCAAAAACCGCCTCTTCGGCGATCCCGAGCAAGGTAAAATGCTCCGAAATTTCTCCCCCATCTCACATGGATCGTGGATCAATTGAACCCTATTTTTCAGCCTAATGGACTAGAGAGCTAGCACAGAGGGAGAGGAGGAGAAACATACCTCAATTGTGGCTCGGCGACGGGTGTTCCGACGGGTGGCCATGGATTTCTCCGTCTCCGTCGAGCTTGCTTGATCTGTCAATTCTCCACCAAAAGTTCTATTCTCATGGGCTGGCTCGACTCCTAGGGGCCTTCTGAAGGTGATGAGAATGTCAAATGAGGGTGGTGACGGCTGTATAGAGAGGATGGAGAGTGTGGGCTGTCAGCCAAGAACTTTTTGCTTTCTCCCTTGTGGTTGAGCGTTTGCGATTCCCTGAAATGATTGTTCATGGCCTGAGGGTGGTGACCTGCCAGTTCCTCATGTTATGCCCTAACACCACCATGAGGTCTAGTAGGATTAGAGATGTTACATCATCTCTTTAGTGAAAAATTCGATATTGGAGGAGGTCTTATCAAGTGTTTTTTATAATTCTGCGATTCTTGTCAAAGAGTGATTGCTCACATTTTTTGCCCTTGCGCACACTTTGTCTGAACGCGCAATTTTTGCCCTTGCGCACATTTTTTTCACTAGCGCACATTTTCTCTCGAGCTGGTGTTTTTCGGCCCAGGAGTGCGTTTTGCGGCCCGGGCAAAAAATGTGTGGTTGGGAATAAAATGCGCGCCAAAGCTAAAAACAAGCGCCCGAGCTGAAATAAACACGGTTTGGCGAAAATGTGCGCCCGGGCAATAACATGTTCCCGCGCGGAAAACGCGCTTCAGGACAAAAAACGCGCGCCCCGCAAAAACACGCGCTCGTTCGAAAAACACGCGCCCGTGCGAAAAACACGCGCCCGGTCGAAAAACGCGCGCCCGGCTGAAAAACGTGCGCCCGGGCGAAAAATGCACACCCGGGCGAAAAATGCGCGGTCGGGCGAAAAAACGCGTGCCCGGCTGAAAAACGCGCGTCCGGGCGAAAAACGTGCGCCCAGGCGAAAAACGCGCGCCGGGGCGAAAAATTCGCGCCCTGGCGAAAAATGCGCGCACGAGCGACAAATGCGCGCACGAGCGACAAACGCGCGCCCGGGCGACAAACGCGCGCCCGGGCGACAAACGCGCGCCCGGGCGACAAACGCGCGCCCGGGCGACAAACGCGCGCCCGGGCGACAAACGCGCGCCCGGGCGACAAACGCGCGCTTGGACGAAAAACGCGCGCTCGGCTGAAAAACTCGTTCTCGATCGAAAAACGCGCCCCCGTGCAAAAAAAGAGCGCCCGGGCGAAAAATGCACGGCAGGCCGAAAAACACCCGGTCGGCCAAAAAACTCCCGTCCGGGAGAAAAATACGCGCCCGAGTCAAAAACGCGCGCTCCCGGGCGAAAAAAACGCCCGCTTGGACGAAAAATGAACGTCCGGTCGAAAAACACACGCCCGACCGAAAAACATGTGCCCGGCCAAAAAAGACACCCTGCATGAAAACGCACGCCCGGGCAGAAAACGCGCGCGTAGGTCAAAAAACTTTGGCGAAAACACTCGATTATGCGAAAAACACATGAGTGGAGGTAAGAATTGGCGATTTGATTTTTTAGTTCATAATCAAAGCCATGAGTTTTCACATGAAAGCCAATATCCGCATAAATTCCGTTGCGGCGAACATTAGAATTGGATTTCTAATCGCCAATGCCAATTCTAGAAAGCCAATTCCGTTCAAACGAACGGACCCTTCAAGTTTTCTAAAAATATTTGCATGTATTTATATATTCAACATATAAATCATCGTAGGATGGAGGAGGTACCTCAATGTCGCTTTGGACACGGTTTTCGTCATCCGAAGGTGAGTTACCATTTCCCATAAGGCACATATTTGTCTCTTCATCTTTGCTTGAACTTGAGCAGCTTGATTCTTTAGAGGAGTCATCCCATGTGGCAACCTTCAACACATTCTTCTTCTCATTCCCTTTGTGCCGCTTTTCTTTTTTGCTTTTTTAGATATTTTGGGCAATTGCTCCGGATATGTCCGGTCCTTCGGCAATGAAAGCACTCCGGTGGTGATCGCTCCTCGTTGTCGTCATTGCTAGGTTTCCCTTTCTTTGACCACAATCCCTTCTTGATTGCATCTTTGGTGAAGTATTTTCGGAAGATGTTTCTCGTTTCCTAATTTCTCATGAATTTCTTGAAGTTCTTCACAAAGAGGCTCTATCATCATCTTCATCATCAACGTTGGTCACCTTCTTTGATTTCAGCGCCAATGCTTTCTTCTTAGGCTCTTTGTGGTATTCTTCGTGTTGAATTTTGAGTTCAACCTCATAGGTTTTAAGATTCTCAATGAGGCTCTCAATTTGGATCCACCTTAGATCATATGATTCAGTGATGGTCGTCATCTTCGGATTGAACCTCAGTAGAAGAGACCTTTTTGTCTCACCAATTCGCCATTGGAGAAGGTTTTTCTAAGTACTCTTGAGGCATTTATGATCTTGGTGAACCTTGTGACGGTGTCCACGTCTTCATCAACATCCATCCAGAATTCTCTCATACTCTGGTTCTAATTGAAATTTTTTTGAATCATTGACCTGCAAAATACATTCATGAGTTAATTGTAATAGTCCAAATATCATATGTAGTTTCGCAAACACAAGTACGAATAAATTCAGTCCTATCAAGAGCGCAAAACAAAGAGTTCATGACTTTTGCATTATTTTTGCATTTTTGTTTATCATCTCATCCCATTTTTTGGGTTTTCCAATAGTTTCTCCTCTAACTATAATTATAAGAGAGGAGTATCATTGTTCTATCATATCACATACATCTAGATCTAAAGTCATCAAAAGCACCTCATCCTAGTTCACCAATAATTATAATCGGAACCGGTGAACAATGGTGGTCGACTAATCTCTTGCCCCTCATTGAAAGTGAGATCATGATGTGTCATTATTCCAGGTGGTGAAACCTTTTTGAAATAAGCTTCCTCTTATACCACTTGTTGGATTGACAGACGCCCTTAAAGCGGGGGAGGAGGGGGGGGGGGGGGGGGGGGGGGGGGGTGAATAAGAGTATCAAATTATAAACTATCTTAAAAACTTAGATCAAATTATTTTATAAATCATTTTCAAAGAATAAGAAGTGAAATCATCCAAGTGATAAAGCAAGGTGCTTGAATTTATTTCATAAATAATTTGATTACAAAATGGTGATTTTCATGACGCTAGAAATCAAGACGGTGAATATAAAAACTATTTTAGTTTTCTATACCGACCCTTCTCCCTAGGGACCGGTTGACCCTAGTCTATCTCTCCCTAAATAGGTCTCAAGATGCTCCCTAGACCTATTCCCTAGATCTAGTCGCCAACACATGCGACGAATTTCTCTCTAAGCTGCACACAGACCTAGTCGCCCACACGGGCGAATTCCACTATCGATACACAAGAATTAGTCAACAAAGAAAAGAGAAAATTACAACTGAGAAATAAATTTTATGTATAAAAACTCTCTATGAAGAAACTCTGAAAGCGATGACGAAGACACGCTATAGATCGGAGTTCAAAGTTCTCCATTGGATCCGCCTTAAAGTTCTCCATTGGATCTTCAAGTTTGCTGTAGGGAGTGCTCTGATTGTCTAGGACGATGGCTCACATGAATTGGCTCGGAGTTGTGGCTTGAGTCATCGTTCTCTCTTCTTTTAATGAAATGGCGTAGCGTCGTAATTATAGAACTGTGAGCTAGCGCTGGCGATAGGTGCTACCCCCGCACGGTACCCATAATGGTAAGAGATCTGGTTTGGAATTGTATGCACGTTTCTTATTTTAGGCAAAAACTACTGCGCCGCGTTAACCAATATATGCTACAACTGTCTGATTGATCTCTTGCTCAATTTGGCTCCTCAATTATAGTTGTTGATCGTCGGGATTGCCATTCAGTTATCGTCGCGCGTTAGCGTTAACGCTGCACGATAGCTTCTTTACATTTCGGCTCCACTGCTCTCGCCAATGATTTCATTTGAATGTGTGTGGCAGCTGTCCCATTGACATGTACGCTACCGCCATCGGTAGGTGCTCCCGTGCCGCGATAGGTCAAGCTTCAGAGCAATGATTCTATTTTCATATCGCATTTCATGTAGACATTCAAATTAGTATTTTACTAGTATATCATGTTCACTATAAACATAAAACAAGCTTAATCAAATACATAATGTGATTTGTTATTCTTAAACCAAGAGATACAGAACGCATGTTCCAACATTTTTCGCTCGTGCGTACATTTTTTGCCCAGACGTGCACGGGGGTACTTGTTTCGCCTGGGCACCCATTTTTCACCCGAGCGCACATGTTTTTCACCGGGGATCGCCCAAACGCGCATTTTTCTGCCCGGGCGTGCATTTTTCTGCCCAGACGCGCGTTGTTCTGCCCTGGCGTGCATTTTTCTGCCATGGAGTGCATTTTTCTGCCCTGATTCACACTTTTCCTCTCGAGCGCACATTTTCCGCCAGGGCGAGCATTTTTTCCCCCGGGCCCATTTTTCTGCCCGAGCGCGCACGGGTCCTTTTTTGCCCGCGCGCCCTTTTGTCGCCCGGGCACTCTTTTTTCTCCCCAGGGGCGCATTTTTCCTCGGGCGTATGCTTTCGCACAGGCAGGCATTTTTCGCCGAGGTGCGGGTGTTCGTCTTGGCGCGTGTTTTCCCCTGCCGCGCATTTTCTCCCGAGTGCACGTTTTTTTATTTTGTTTGTATTTTCCGTTCGGGCCCGTGTTTTTAGCCCGGGTGCATTTTCCTACCAGATGCGCATGTCCAAGAGCACGTTTTCCGCCCAGGCGCGTGTTTTCCAACGAGTCTTGCTTTTCCATTCACACTAGCTTATTGTTTTATTTTTGTTTGTGTTCTTATGCTTTTCTTTACTTTAAATTCTTGAAAGTCAATGTCTTCAATCCGAACAAACAATATTGACAAATGTCAATTCTTTTGATAACAAATCATCATGTGGCGAACATAAAAATTGAAATTAAATTAAATGTCAATTCCTGCATGTATTGACATTGGATTGAAAACCATTGTCTTGCAGATGATATTGTTTTGGTCGATGAGACGCGCGAGGGTGTAAACGCGAAACTTGAATCTTGGCGAGACACTTTAGAAAAGAAGGGTTTTAGGTTGAGCAGGACAAAGACGGAGTATATAGAGCTTAAATTTAGTAATGCAAGAAGGTCGGATGACTCCGTCATTAAATTGGGTGACCGAGATATTTCCCGCAGTGAGTGTTTTAAATATCTGGGATCGATAATTCAAAAAGATGGTGTAGATAAAGATGTGATACATAGAATCCAAGCAGGTTGGTTGTAGTGGAGAGGCGCGTCTGGGATCTTATGTGATCGTAAAGTACCATTAAAACTTAAAGGCAAGTTTTACCGCACTGCAATTAGGCCAGCAATGCTCTACGGTTCTGAGTGTTGGGCAGTGAATGGTGTACATGAGCAAAAAATGGGACTTGCGGAGATGAGAATGCTTAGATGGATGTGTGGTCACAAATAAAATTAGGAATGAATGTATCAGGGATAAGACAGGAGCGGCGTCAATTGTAGAGAAGATGCGAGAAGCTCGTTTAAGATGGTTTGGACATGTACATAGGAGACCATTAGAGGCACATGTTAGGCGTTGTGAGAGTTTAGTCACTAGACATGTTAAACGGGGGAGGGGTAGACCAAAAAAGACTTGGAATGAAACTATAAGGAAAGATATGATGTACTTAGGTATTAATGAGGCTATGATTAAAAATAGGGCGCAATGACGACAAAGGATCCATATAGCCGACCCCACTATGGTGGGATAAAGGCTTGAGTGTTGTTGTTGTTGTATAGAATCATAATAATAAGATACATAGAGAGAAAAATTTCTAAATAAATTTTTTTATAGAGAGAAGGTGAAGATGATCTTATAATATATGAGATACGAGGTATTTATCTTGCGCCTTATAACTCTGTCACCTCGCTCTCGTAAGCTGCGAGCCAGCCTCCGACAAGAGTTGTGACCTAGTTACATTATCGTCAAGGTTGCAGATGTCGGATGTCGGATGTCGAGGGCACATCGATTTGGGTTTTCATGTCGGTCTTTTATATATCGGGGGATATTTCGGGGATATTTCGTATATCTGGTTTGAATATTTAATTAAATATATATGTAATTAAATGTTAATTTTTTATACATGTCACAGTACTACCTATTTTATAACTTATTGAACTTCTAAATATTAAAAATTATATATAACATTTAACATACAATATTTTAATAATAAAAAATTTGTAAAACTAGTAATTTTAAGAAACTTGCAACTATATATTATTTCTATGAGATCAAAATTTTAAAAATTAAATTTCAAACATACCTCATTCTTCATCACTTACAAACTCATCTATAGTCAACAGAGTAGATAGAATATGATCTTCATCTGATGAACCCTCTAGATCTACCTCGTCCACCTCAGATATTTTTCTTTTTCCCCCTATTTGACAACCATCAAAGCACAAGAAAACTAAAAATGCAGAGCGAGAGAATGAGAGGGGGAGGTAGGGAGAAGAATGCACCAACCGAGAGAGTGAGAGCACCACCAGATAGAGTCGAGAGCTCTTGAGATTGAGAGCACCAGAGAGAAAGAGAACAACCAGAGTGAGAGCACCAGAGAGAAAGAGAACAACCAGAGTGAGAGCACCAGGGAGCAGGGTGAAAAAATAACCAGAGAGCTAGAGTGCCGAGAACGCGCGAGAGAGATAACAACCAGCGAGCGCGAGAGAGAGATAATCAGATAACAACCAGCGAACGCGAGAGAGAGATAACAACCAGCGAGCGCGAGAGAGTCGAGCGAGAACACCAGCGGAGAGCGCGAGCGATAGCACCAGCGGAGAGCGCGGGCGATAGCACCAGCGGAGAGCGCGGGCGATAGCACCAGCGGAGAGCGCGAGCGATAGCACCAGCGGAGAGCGCGAGGGAGAGCTAGTGCAGGAGCGGCGTAATGAAATGAACCGGGTGGGGGTGGGGGAGAGTTAAAAGATCGCAACAAATAATAAAATAAATCCTAAACCGATATATAGCGTTTTTTGGGATCGATATATCGGTCCGTTTTTTTTTTCAAAACGTTATAAACAAAAAATAAAACGGTTACGAGTTGTTTTAGTTCTCAAAACTTTATGTCGGTTGACATCTACAACATTGATTATTGTAGATACTCTGTCATCTCACTCTCGTAAGACATGAGCCAGCCTCATGCAAGAGCTGTGACTTAGTCTTCCTCGCCTAATAACTCCATCACCTCGCTCTCGTAAGCCCCGAGCCATCCTCGGACAAGGTGGTGACCTAGTTACCTTCTCGCAGATACTCTGCCGCCTCACTCTCGTAAGCCCTCAGCCAGCCTCATGCAAGATATGTAACTTAGTCATCTCTTGCATTATAACTCCATCAATTCACTCTCATAAGCCTCGATCTCACCTCCGGCAAGTTCCTTTCCAGGAGGGCCATCTTCCAAATTGTCTCATTCCAGAAATTCTCATTCCTTACCACCTCGTCTAGAGCTCTCTCTAGGCGACCCCCATGCAACACTTCCTATCAACATCAAGATTTGTGTGTGGGTGTGTGTGCGCGCGTCAAAATATATATATATATATATATATATATATATATATATTAGCGTCGCAGTTGTAAAACTGACTGAATGAGATAAGAATTGTGTCCAGCTTATATGTTTGTTTAAAATCGGTTGGAATTGGACCCAAATCCAATTCCAACTAAATTTCATCCAACAAATCAATGCATTTGATTTACTTATGCCCAATTTTAATTACCGAAAGCTATTTCCGTGTATATGAACAAAAATTTAGTACATTCATATTTATCTATTCCTATATATAGGACTATATTCACTGGCGAAATATAATGAACGAATGAGAATAGATATCATATTACGATTACAGAATATAAATATTTACATAATTCATCCTCTCAAATAAGGCATAAGGACAAGGATGGCCAATGAAAATGATATTATTATTAGGGCGCTGCTATTAGCAGCGTAGTTTTGGCTATTCACGCTCAATTTGTACGAGTTATTATGCGTCTTTTGGAAATACGCCTTGTACATTTATTTTTAGGAAAAGTGTTCAACACGACTTTCATGCTGAACACTTTTCCTAAAAATGCACGCACAAGACGTATTGCCGCTCTGATTGAAATATGAGCATAACTATAGCGAATTTTGGAAATACGTCTTGTGCGTGTATTTTTAGGAAAAGTGTTCGACACAAAAGTTGTAGATCTCGACGAGATCTACAACTTTTGTGTTGAACACTATTCCTAAAAATGAATATATAAGACGTATTTCCAAAAGGCTCGCAATAACTCGTACAAATTGAGTGCGGATAGCCAAAACTGCAGTGCTTATAGCAGCACCCTATTATTATTAGAATCTATACCTAAAGACATACTAATATGACATTCTTGTTAGAAATTCATGAATTAAATTAATTATTTTAATAATTTTTAATGGAGTTTTTTGATGTTTGCTGTTTGGACTCCACGTTAATTAATGAGAAAAGCTCAAAACTAAATGGAGGGAACTCCAAATAATTAGACGGAACTTCAAATAATTGAAAAGAAATATTTTCATGAAAAATAATGAAACATTAGTCTCACGTTGTCATTCTCCACCTCTTTAAGAGAGTATATATACCATTTCACTCACCTTTGTTATGTTGAAAGAAACATAAGGAGAATCACTGAACAACACATGTGCGCGCACGCGTTGCACCGGATCCAAATTTTAGATTTTGGTTTTGGGGAATAATTAAATTGAATTGTATTTGTTGTACAAAATAATTTTGTAATTTTGGAAAAACTTAAATTCCTCAAATCAATGTGCGTCGAGTAGTATTCGACGTGTGTCGAATACATTTCGACGGACGTCGAATTCGTGCGTCGAATTCCTTTTCAACTTACGTCGTTTATATTATATTGATATCTATAATATATATTTATATGAACATGAATATAAAATTCATATAAATATAGATAAATAAATAAATAAATATATATATATAGAGAGAGAGAGACACACGCGCGCACGAGAGATAGTGTATGAGGAGTCGTGTGTGCTACCGTAACAGGACCCGAGCACGGGGGCCGAGCGGCGGAAGTATTATCGTTCTGTGACACTGTTGCGGCCGCACAACACTGTGCTCTCTCTCGTATGATTAAAAAAAGGAATTGTTAAAGACATCACGCTTTTGGCTAGTCGCACCGTTTGTTAATGACACCGCACATTTTCACATATTGTTAAAAGCACCACACATTGTTAATCGCACCGCAATTGAGATAAACACATCACACTTAAAATTCGAATAAAAAGAGGTTTTCATTGAATTACAACATGAATATCAACCAAATAGACAAAATACTTGATACAAAAAGCCACTAAATATGTTGTCCAAATCGTTGTGGTCTTCATGCTTGAATTGACTGGTTGAAATCCAAACTCTTGCTATTCTAGTTGCTTAAGTGTCTAGATTAACATAGAAAATGGATACCATGGTAGAATGGATGAAGATGGGATCTTCAAACACTACATTAAACTATGTTTACCCAAGATGCACCTGTCCCTCTTCCATTACCACACCAACAGTGCTATGGTTAAACAATAAAGGCAAAAATATTAGATGCATAATTGACTTATTGTAGACATTTCACCTCATATGGGTATGACATCATGAAAAAGTTGTCTTTGCTCGATTGAAGCTTAGCCATCTTGCTGAATGGATATGCCATTATGAAGTAATTTAGTAATTATTTTAAAAATTAATTTGCCTTGAATTATATCCTATGGGTTACATAGAGGACCTGAATATATTCCACTATTCCAATAAAAAATTCAAGAAAAAATGAAAAGAAATTGACCTGAAGGAAGGCTGAAGCCGTGAAGACTGAAGCGGCCTCTGGATCTGGAAAACCTGGAGGAGCCAAGGAGAAATGGAGTCGTGGAGGTCTAGAAAAGCGAAAAGTAAGTAACTTGATCTGAACTCCTATTAGGACTCCAGAAGATATTAGGGCTTCCAGATTCCAGCGACATGAACTCACCTGAAGCGAAGAACGAAGAGCGACTAGATCTGGACTCCGGAAGATATTAGGGCTAGCCGGCTCGGCCTCGTCGACATCGTATTCTTCCCGTCTCGCGAGCGCAGAGCAGGTGAAGGTGACGGAGGCTGGCATGGGGTGGAGGAGGTCGTTCGTGGGAAGCGTCGACGGCGGGAGGACCGGCTCTGCGATTTCGGAGAATAGGGAGTAGCGTGCGATTAAGGGCTGGGAACACCTGAGTGTGAGTAGAATTTTTAGATCCCTAATTTTAAGTATCAAATTCACCTAAAAGTGGTGCGACTAGCCAATTTAGCAGTGCTCTTAATAATTCCCTTAAAAATATATTGATGGTTTAGGCCGAGGAAGAGAGGCGAGGGATCATCTGGACCGTCCCAGCGATCGCTCGAGCAACGGAGATGATCGTCGGACAACGAACATCTCGATCTCTCGAGCAGAGTGATCATCTCGATCGAATCCGGATCCCCTGGAGTTCATGCGGGAACTCCAGGGTGGAGTTCCCTATGCGGGAACTCCAATAGCCTAGGCGAGTGGAGCAAAAACTCCTCCATGCGAGGGAATATGCGGGAACTCCACCCTGAATTTCCTTTAATCCAAGGTTATTAATCCGGAAACTCCACCCATCCGGATGCATCTCGATCGGCCAAGCAGTTGCTCAGCTACTGATCAGGATCTTGTCGCCGTAGCTTGATTTTAGTTCGGGACCATGCTGAAAAGTTTCCAACCCCATCTGCAGAGAAGTCTTCCGTCCCCAAAACTGAAAAATTTCGCCCCCAGAACACTCCCATTCGCGGTTCTCAGTTCACAGATGCAGAAAGTCTCCTTTGCGCTCCTCCCGATTGTTATCACCGTCTCAAGTCTCCTCCCATCCATCTGTTGCAAACGAAACTCCTTCGACACTAGCCGTGCTTCTTCCTCACGCACCCGTCTCTGGAGCTCGCGGCTCCTCCTGGCTTGCTTCTTACCCCAGTGATTACTCCAGTGATTGCTCCTCCTGTGAAGTCGCGCCCCTTGCTGCAGCCCATCTCTCCCTGTCGTCGGTGCTGCAGAAGGATGCCAATAAAGTCATGGGCTTCTTTTTTTGTAGTCTACAGCTCTCCTTTCTCTGTCACTCAGTCTTGTACAAGATCGTTTTTTTTTTCTGGTATTGAAACCAAGCCACAACAAAGCTAGTGAACTTTTCATACAAGCACCGATTACGATCATCACTCTTAAGAACCCTGACCTTAGTAGAGGCCCTCATCAGAGGATGGGAAATCCCCAAACTATGGCTAGGTTAACAGAGCAGTTAACATTATTCACAATGCGACAACCATGCAAAATATTGCATTCAAGAAGCCCAAAGACCTAGGCTCCGTTTGGGGGACTTATTTTCAACGGTGAAGCGGTTACGACCGCATGAACCGGACCTTAACTGCTTGACCGGTGAAAATAAACCCCCCCCCCCCCCCCAAACGGAACCCCAGTCTGTAACATTTTTAACTTGACCCATTCTGCCATCCAAGCAATTCGAGGAGCCATTAATCCATTTGATCAATATCATGGAATCGCCTTGGATCACCAACAAAGATACCCATAATGAAGATAGACAAGCGAAAGCCATTTGCGAAGTGAACAAAGCCGCACTTTTTCTGGAAGATTCATACCACGCCTTCTGATGGGGATCACCTACCGCACGTGGCTCATTGCAAGGCTGGACCCACTTTTGTCTACTCGTGCATGAGAGCTTGATCGGATCCACGATCCGACTCCCGGGTGCGTCCGGATCCGCGTTTACATATTTTTTCATATACTAGATTGATATGTGACGTAGGATGGTCCTGTGTGCAAGTTGCGGTGCCGACACACTAATGCAAACCTACGTGAATGTGCGGAAGGAATGCGACCAAGCCCAACTTAAATGAAACGTGCATGTTTTAAAATATTAGCCGGAGTCCGAAACTAGCAAATATAATTTATACCCGGCTAGCAAATCTACACCGTGTTTATAATGACTTTCGCGCGCGTGAGCAAACAAACACGTTCTTTTCACAAGAGGTGCTTTCCACTATAACTTGCACAAACAAGTTTCAACGCCCATACAAATATACATATCAATCCAGTAATCAATAAAAAGAAATAACACAGTACAAAGAAAGACTCACAGAGAAGATAGATTTATCCGTGTGCAATCGACGGCGGGCTGTAGCTGTAGACACGACTAGGGTGCAGGAAATTGAATAGCATGAACTCCAGGAGGCGGGAAGAGAAGTTTTACTGCGGCTGGATGAAGTGGGACGGGGTTGGAAATTTGGGAATTTGCTGTAAGAATATTTGCGGGGTTGTTTGGACTTGAAGAACAGGATTGTCGAGGCTGGACGGGGCTGAACAGGGGTTGTCCAACCTGTTACGATGGCTGGAGGTGCTTCCCAAGCGGAATTAGGGCTTGCTGGAGGTAGAGGATGGGAAATGAAGAAGCAGGAGGTCCTCCTGGGGAAGATGAAAAATAGGACCAGCAGTAGTAGTCGGACTTGCGATTAAAGGAGACGGTCGGTCGTCGAAAGGGGACTGGATGGGCTTCCCTGAGCGAGACGGGATCGGGACTGGGTTCCCTGATGAGAACGATGGTGGTTGACGGGAACGGGGAGGGTAGGAATGGCGACATTTGCGGTGGGAGCTCTTCGATCTTCCGTCACTGGGGAGGAAAAGAGGAGCAGGACAGGGAACGGCGCTGGTGAAGGTTTAGCGGCGGAGGGGAGGGAACAGTGGCGGAGGCGAGGGTGACGAAGACTTCCGGCTTTCTCTGTGGGGAAGGAGATGAACAGCGCGTGCGGTTTTGGGTCGCCGGGAGAAGATGAACAGTAGTTTGCGGGCTGCTGGGAAATCGTGGTTAACAGAGGGGGAACAATTTTCGTTCACGGGAATAAGGAATTAAAATTGAAAATATACGGGAAATGGAAAATGATCAGGCGTACCTCGGATTTGTGGCGGCACCACAGATGATTGTCAATTTTTGAAATCTCTCACAAAACTCAGCAATGAAATGAAAATTAGAATACGAGCGGAGGCGGTTGGGCATCCGACGTGAACGGCTATGATCTTCCGTTACGCCCGGCATCCTAAAACAATAAATACGACTCCAAAAAATATAAAAAAAAGTGCATATAAATGAAAAATGACGCTCCGGACGCTCTCACGAGGTGATCCGATCAATGCATTTCCGGCAAATCAGCAAAAACTGATGAATCCATCTTCCTGTATATCCATTGTATCATGGCGCTGGTAGTTGATATTTCCTAGAATTGCTATCTCTGCTACCGTGACTAGACGTCCGAACCTCTCTTTTTTTTAACCCTGGCTAATATTAAGATTCTTGCTGGTAATTAATTTGTTCTCTGTAGCATTTCTCTAATGTATTTGGAGTTGCTTCATTTTTTAGATTCATTTTTCCCCATGCAGATGTGGAGCCCAACTTTCAGGCGACCTGGGATCATCAACTGAAGCAGTGGATGGAATTCTTGGTTTTGGACAGTCGAACACATCCATGCTATCACAACTAGCTTCTGCTGGAAAAGTAAGAAAAGTATTTTCCCATTGCTTAGACACTAAAAGAGGAGGTGGTATATTTGCTATTGGAGAAGTGGTGGAACCGAAAGTGAAAACAACACCACTGGTACCCGACATGTATGTTTGCATATCTCAGTTGAATATTTTGAACTGACCATTCAATGATATATTACCTCTATTGCTTCACAAAGTTCCACTACACATTTTGATGCAGGGGTAGGTTGAAAACGACACGGGGGTACTCTAAAATGCAATCCTAGATGGAATGCAAAGTTGTGCAAATGCAATGCGCAGTCCGAATTAATTAGCAACGAGCAATAAATTAAAATACAATTTTAAACAGATGCACAATTGCTCACAAAATCAATTTAGGAAGAGCAAATTATAACCCGCGGTTAATTGAGGTGCAAGTATTTTTATGCGCGCACAGAATGAGTCCCGCAAGTCCACGATTTCACAATAAAAGACATATAATCCCACATCCAACAAAGTATGGTTCCACTCCAAGTATGCAATAATAGAAAACAAAGACTCTAAATAACGACTCACGCGTGCAGACGGCGGCTGAGTGAAGCAAAAGAGGAGATTTTGAGCTGTTGGAGGGCTTTGACGGGCTGTAATGTTGTCTTCCTGGGAGGGAATGGAGGGTTTAGAGAGAGATTTGATTTTGTGGAGATAATGGGCTGTGAAATTAGTGTAGGAAAACAAGGATTTAATTGGCTGGTAGGAAGGGAGAATTTTGGTACGAGTATTTTGTTGGTAATCAGGGGAAAAACTTATGTAGGAGACGGGCTGGGGGGAGTTTATGGAAAGGAGATATCGGGCTTCAAGACATAGCAATGGAGTGTTTCACGGGAACGACTGGGAGAATTGCTACAGGATGGGCCGAACCACCTTCAGGATGAAGGTTCGTAGGGCTTGGATATCAAGAGGAGAAGGTGGCGTGTCTTGCTTATCGGTAACAGTCGTGGAGAGGCTTGCGAAGGATGGCAGGCGGTGGAGAGTTGAGGGAAGGGATGAAGTCGAAGGCCTTGGAGTCTACCAGGGAGACCTCTCGGCGTCGCACCGAGGGGGAAGAAGACCGACATTTTTCCAACAGAGGAATGGAACCCACGATGCCCCTTCAGCCGGCCTGCATGCTTTAAATAAAACATAATTAAAATAGTGCACTCGAATCGGATGGCTCATATCGCCCGAGCTGATCAAGTGTCAAATACAACTCGAAATAAATAAAATAATATATGAAAAAAAACTCTGAACAACCGTCCAGGCGCATCAGTGGACTTGGATCGTCCGAACGGGTAGCGGATCACCGCCTCCTGTGGGAATACACGTGCGTGGGTCAGCGATCTCCATCAACTCCCCCCGGCTTGAAAGTACTCATCTTCGGTGAGTGAAGACGATCATACTCTCGACGTAGCCTAGGGGTGAGTCGCTCATGCTCCTCGGGGGAAATCCAAGTGTCGTCTGAAATCGGACGGCTGCTCCAACGGACGAGATATCACAAGGTATCTCGCTCGCCAACTGCTGTGAAGTCATAAGTAATAATCTGAAGTATATCTTCGGTGGATGTAGGTAATTCTGAGTAAGATATATTTCCTTCTGAACACTGAATTTGTGGAACCGTCGATGGTGCAATGTGGTTCTCATGGTGAGACTCCATAGGCTGAGGCTGAGATGAGGTAGGAGGACATGAAAGATGTTGTGGCTCAGCCACGAAAGTGGGGAAGGGATCCACATACACTCGCTCTTCGTAGTAAGGAGTCAAGTTCTCTACATTGAATACCCGATTGATCCCCATATTTTGAGGGATGTCAATCTCATATGCATTGGTATCGATCCGTCGTTTGACTGTATATGGACCAATTCTACGAGCGCTTATTTTTGTTGTTGTTCCCATTGGGAAACTCTCAGACTGTATGGGATCAACACTTGATCTCCAACTTTAAAAATCTATTCCCTCATGTGCTGATCTGCTTGAGTTTTATAGTAATCGTTACTCTTTGTTATCTTCTTTTGGACTGACTCATGAATTGCATGCACATGCTGAATGAAAGACTCTGCAGACTCACTGGGCCGGGCTCCTAATATGGTGTGGAATGGACTCAGACCAGTGGTCCTATTGATTGAACTATTCTATGCAAACTCGACTATGGGTTGGACGGAATCCCAGGTGGAAGGGATATCCCCAACTAGACATCGCAAAAGAGTCCTTATACTACAGTTGACAACCTCGGTTTGTCCATCCGTCTGTGGGTGATAGGCGGTGGAAAACCTTAGCGTCGTACCGGCTTTCTTCCACAACATTTTCCCCAAAATAGCTCATGAATCGAACGTCGTGGTCCGAAACTATAGAAGTGGGTAGCTGATGCTCACGCGGGCAAGTGCACCACGGTCGTACAAGTAATAATATAAAATGAGGAGTTACCCCCGAGTATCGATCTCACGTGGAACACGACGGGGTGGAGTAATCTTTCGAGATGAGACTTGAGATAAAAGTCTCTTTATGTCAGAGTTAGATGGGGGGGGGGGGGATTGATTTATGCTAACTACTTGCAATTAAAGAAAGCTAACTAACTATGCGGGTCGCTGGCACTGCTTCGCTCCTCCGCGGGTCCCCGACCTTCGCTTCGCACCTCCACGGGTCGCAAGCCTCCGCTTCATACCTCTGTGGGTCGCAAACATCCGCTTCACACCTCTGGGGTCGCCTTCCTCCGCTTCACACCTCCGCGGGTCGCCTTCCTCCGCTTCACACCTCCGCGGGTCGCAAGCCTCTGCTTCACACCTTCGCGGGTCGCCTTCCTCCACTAAGCACCTCCGCGAGTCGCCTTCCTCCTCTCCACACCTCCGCGGGTCGCAAGCCTCTGCTTCATTCGTTGCGCCGTGCAGAAACAACGACCAACCAAACACAATCACAACCACAAATCACAAACACAAGCAAACTCATCCAATCCATCCACAATAAAAAATATATCTATGAACATATACACCCAATGGTCATGATGTCCATATGTTTTAGAATATATTACATTAAACACACAAACATCCCAAATGAGTGAGGGGATACAAAGTTACCACTACGAGATACGGAGGAGACGAGAGACTCTTCCTCGGGTTCGTAGAAGAGCTTGACTTGGTCCACCGGCTCTTCCAACTCCGCCTTAGCTGTCGTCCACGATACGGAAGAAGCTGCCACCCTCTCCTAGTCATGTCTTCTCTCAGGGTTTGTCGCCTCCACGTCAAGTGCTCTGGCCTTAGAGCTCCAATCGAACCTTGAAAATCGAATTCTACACCTTTGGAATTCTTGAGGAGGTTGGAGGAGGCCTAGGGACGAAACCCTAGGGCTTGGGGCGAAAAACGACACTGGAAAATCGGGGGAGGGAGCTGAAATTGCGCACCTGCATATTTATAGACGAAGCAAAAAATTGACCTGCGCACGAGTAGTCGCACGACCAGTGGTCGTGCTCGAAGGAAAGTCCCTTTACTCGTGCGAGAAGGAACTGGATTGGCGGGAAATATTTGGCATTTTGGGGTAAAATTTTTTGAACGCGCACGACCAGTGGTCGTGCGTATCTTCGCGCATTTTCAGGGGGGTGCTCGGGTTGACAATGCCAAATGGTCGTGCGCAGAAGGGGCTACTTCTCATGTGTGAAGAAAACGCACGAGTAGTGGGGTGGTCTAGTCGATATGGAGAATGGCCGCGCACGACCACTGGTCGTGCCCAGAGGGGATCACTGCTTGTGCGTGAAGAAAACGCACGAGTAGTGGCCTCTTCAATGGAAAAAGGACTGAGACGCCACGGAAAAATCACACGAGGGCAGCACCTGCAGCAAAAGACATTCAACAACTCCAGAATTCAACATCCGCACAACCACACACATGATAACAAAGTAAATAAATAAAATAAGAGGGAGAAAAGGTCTCTCTCATGCATGAAATGACACAAATAGTGCTCTATATAGCTAAACGTGCTCACAATACATTCATTCGGATTATCAAAGGTTTTATGATGGAATCTATAAATAGATGAGCAATATCAATGGAAAAGCACACTAGCATAGATCCTAATTCACTATACGAAATTCACTCCTCAAATACCCATAGAATTGAAATATTGGTTGTCCCGAGCAAACCATCTACCTACGGGGAGTAAAGTAGGCTAATTACAAATCAAAAATCGAAATAAGAAAGTGGACCGAGAAGTTTCATGCCCTAGGGGAATAAAAACAGGTTAGAAGCAAACTATTGTACGGCTATATCCACTCCTAATTAGAAGGACTAAGCGAACCGTCCTAAGAGATCCATCCTAAGCGATCCGTCCTAAGCATAGTGTAGGCGAAAGTAGTGACGATGAGTGGTATTATGGACCCAAAACTACTAGGGTGGCCTCTAATGAAATCCATCAATGACGATGACCATAGGCTCTGCTCGGTCACACCTTCTTCACTGCACTCGATACTAACTCCACGAATCTTTAGGACTTAAGTAGGATGAATTTGTAGGCTTAGGCTTAAGGTGAGGATTTCAAATGAGGAAATGACGGGCTAACTCACACTTAAGCAAAAATTTTGAGCTCGCATCAAAATGACTACCACCGGCTAAAAATGGGTGAGTGACACCCCCAGACTTAGATTTTAACATATGGGGTCACTCACCACTTGCCGAACACTGCAACAATATTTTTTTCTATTTTTTTTTTCATTTTCTTTTAGCAATTTTCATTTCCGTTCATATTTTCAATATTTATGCTAAAAGCACACCCAAATAGACAATAGAAATACACCAAATTAACGGAATTCTATCTGCCACCGCAATTAGCAAAATAAAATTTTAAATACAGTTCAATGCTAAGTGTGATAGGGATTTTGGCATTTAGGCTTTGGTGTCAGTGTGGTGGAGGTGCACAAATGGAAGGGTGTAGGCTCAACTTGGGTTCGCAATGGTAGTGAGTATGGGATTGGACACGAAGACTCATGCTATCCGAGTGAAGGCCTAAATCATATCCGTAGAGTTAATTACTATTTAGTGCATATGCTTCGAAGATCGCTAGAGACGAGTTCTAGACTCCGAGAAAGGACACCCCGTCGTCGAGAGCCTATATTACAGCACTAACGATACTACACACAGCTCTACACTAGCGTTGGACTCGATCGTGTTCTAATAAGGAGTGAATGTACAACCAACGATAATAAGTAAAAATACAGTGTATTTAACATATGCAAAAAAATTAACTCTAAATTTATTTCTATTCGAGAACATGGACACTCGACTAGGAGCACTCCACGAGTCTATGGTTCACTACCAAATTCCATTTTTTGATTATAAATTATTCTATTCTACACAAAAAAATTAAATAGTAAAGCAAGGAATTTACGATAATTTACGTCACACGTAGTGGGTGCGGGAAATGAAATGCAATGAGCGTAAAAATTTTAAAAATACAAAATTGATAAATAAGCACTACCGGAATACAGAAATTGGTGTGTGCTCGAGCAATCAGATAACATAAACTACCCCCAGACTTAAATGCAACATTGTCCTCAATGCGAATATGCATGCGAATGACATGAGGAATGCAGGAAAAAGAGAGGGATAGGAACGCGTTCAATGCCCGAGAATGGGGCATTCCGAAAGTAACCCAATCAAAATCTGAATTTTGCTCCCGACCCCAGCTTGACTAAGGAATATCCGCGATTTCACCGGAAACCTGCAATGGGATTAGCGCCGACAAAACAAAGAAAACAAAGAAAACATTAATGAAAAAGAAAAACACAGATAAACATGGGGTTCCTCCCAAGAGCTCTTTGTTTAACGCCCTTGAGCTGGACCAAATACTTGTATTAGCAATTTATAATATTGTCCAGACATAATTAAAAGAGCAAAAGTACAAAAATCCTAATTAATACTAATACACACTCATCAGAATAATCAACTGTACGTTGATTTAAAATAGTAACTAGAAATAAAAGAAAATGGTTCGGAGACCAAGCAGTGACGACTGATAGGAGGATCAGTCCTCCATCCCCAAATATCCTCCTTTTTCGATTTCTTCTTCTCCTCCAACCATCGGTCATCAATAAAAATCTCTTGCCTCCCTGCACCCAAACCTCAGGGGAAACACAAGCAGTGACGATGAGGTAGAATAGGCGATGTGTTTTGTCACTGTCATATGCTTTCTCTGCCAAGATTGCTTCTCAAGATCACCCAAAAATGGGTCCATAAACTCATTATCCTGCATGGGCATATAATTAGCATCATTAGAAGCAAAAGGGAGGGGAAGAATTAACTTCTCAATTTCAGAATTAAAAGAAAGATGACCAGGAAATAAAATAGAAGAAGAACAAAAAGGGTTAATAATAGCAGGAGTGACCCCAGTCTCACTCCCATCATGTTTCATAGAGGGATCATTGTCGGTCACAATAAAATTACTGCAGGAGAAAGGTGATCTGCAAGGAACTTCGGTGATGAGTTGGACTTTCTCCTCCGGTGATGAGGTAGAAACCTCTTCACTATGGAAAATATCCTCCTCAGTGTAACTCGGCACAACTTCGGGCTCCAAAGGCTCATCCTACACATCTAGACAATTGACAATAAGAATAAAAGATCTATGCATACTGATACAGGAAAAAGTCTGAGTATAGACGTGGCTCAAGATAGAGTCAGATAGAAGAGAATATATCCTTAGACATTGAATCCAAAGGTAGTGACGACACAATAGAGGAAGAAAACTCCAAAATGTCGTCGTAGTGATCAACGGCTACGCTAGTAGACACATCCGTTGTGCTCCCATGAGGATACAGGGGTATATCGTATATGTCATCAGCGATGGAAGGAGTGGTGAAAGAAGGGAATGGTGGGATGGAGATACGCGCAGCGTTATCATCCTCCTCCATTTGCAGTTTCCATTTTTCACAATCCTTCATAGCGTGATCAGAACTTTGACAAAACAAACACCGCTTCCCGGTAGGCCTGGACATAGAAGGGGTCCAAACTCCAGATGAAGGCGATGCCCACATTTGAGACGCATAACTATAATAGTTAGGTTCATTGTATGAAGATTCAGATACCTCATACAATGAGCCATACAGATTATAACCACTACTAATTATAAACTCCGCACCACCTACATGGTTGATGAGAATGCATATTGGTGCAAAAAAGATTCAACAATATTAGAAGAAGAATAAAAACTCAATATGCACGATATAAAAATGAAATCAGTGAAAACCTTAATTTAGAAATATCTTAAACAGAAAATTAAAGAATTTACAAGCGTGAAGAAAATAAGGGAATTAAAAATTATAACAACGCGATGAACGATGGAAAAAAAGGCTTCGTTCTCTCTACTCACTCAATAGAAAATCTCACATCCGTGTTCCCTGATAGCGACGCCAAAAATTTGATGCAAACACAGACAAGTGCATCACGGTCGTACAAGTAATAATATAAAACGAGGTGTTACCCCAAGTATCGATCTTAAGTGGAACACGACAGGGTGGAGTAATCTTTCGAGACGAGATTTGAGATAAAAGTCTCTTTATGTCAAAGTTCTATGGGGGGTTTTGATTTATGCTAACAACTACTTGCAATTAAAGAAAACTAACTAACTATGCGGGTCGCCGACACCGCTTCTCTCCTCCGTGGGTCGCCGACCTCCGCTTCGCACCTCCACGGGTCGTAAGCCTCCGCTTCACACCTCAGCGGGTCACAAACATCCGCTTCACACCTCCGCGGGTCGCCTTCCTTTGCTTCACACCTCCGCTGGTCGCAAGGCTCTGCTCCACACCTTCGCGGGGTCGCCTTCCTCTACTTCGCACCTTCGCGGGTCGCCTTCCTCTGCTTCACACCTCCGCGGGTCGCAAGCCTCCGCTTCAGTCGTTGTGCCGTGCAAAAGCAACAACCAACCAAACACAATCACAACCACAAATCACAAACCACAAGAAAACTCATCCAAACCATCCACAATAGAAAATATACCTACGAGCATATACACCCAATGATCATGGCGTGCATATGTTTTAGAATATATTACATTAAAAACACAAACATCCCAAATGAGAGAGAGAAGATACAAAGTTACCACTCCGAGATACGGAGGAGACGACAGACTCTTCCTGGGGTTCGTAGAAGAGCTTGTCTTGGTTCACCGGCTCTTCCAACTCCACCTTGGCTGTCGTCCACGATACGGGAGAAGCCGTCACCCTCTCCTAGTCATGTCTTCTCTCGGGGTTTGTCGCCTCCACGTCAAGTGCTCCGGCCTTAGAGCTCCAATGGAACCTTGAAAATTTACTTCTACACCTCTGGAATGATTGTGGAGGTTGGAGGAGGCCTAAGAACGAAACCCTAGGACTTGGGGTGAAAAACGGCGAAAACGGCCCTGGAAAATCGGAGGAGGGAGCTGAAATCGTGAACTTGCATATTTATAGACGGAGCAGAAAATTGACCTGCACACGAGTATGCGCACGACCAGTGGTCGTGCACGAAGGAAAGTCCTCTACTCGTGCGAGAAGGAACTGGACTGGTGGGAAATATTTGGCATTTGGGGGGGGGGATTGTTGAACGCGCACGACCGGTGGTCGTGCGTAGGTCCTCGTGTGTTTTCAAGGGGGCGCTCGGGTTGACTGTCAAATAGCCACGCACGACCATTGGTCGTACGCAGAGGGGGCCACTGCTCGTGCGTGAAGAAAACGCACGAGTAGTGGGGTGGTATAGTCGATATAACAAATGGTCGCGCACGACCACTGGTCGTGCGCAGAGGGGACCACTGCTCGTGCGTGAAGAAAACGCACGAGTAGTGACCTCCTCAATGGAAAAGGATCGAGACGCCCCGAAAAAACCACACGAGGGCAGCACATGCCGCAAAACACATTCAATAACTCCAGAATTCAACATCCGCACAGCCTCACACATGGTAACAAAGTGAACAAATAAAATGAAAGGAAGAAAAGGTCTCCCTCATGCATGAAATGACACAAATAGTGCTCTATCTAGCTAAACATGCTCACAATACATTCATTCGGGTTAACATCGGTTTTATGATGGAATCTACAAATAGATGAGTGATACCATTAGAAAAGCACGCTAGAATAGGACCTAATTCACTATACGAAATTCGCTCTTCAGTAGCCCATGATATTTGAATACTTATCTAAAAGTAGAGCGACATCATGAGAAACATCATCGGTCCTACGACAAGGAATACAATTGGCTATCTTAGAGAAACAGTACACGCCAAAGATAGAATCGAGCATCCTCAGGGTGCGAGGGAGCCCGAGTACAAAATCCATGCTAATATCGGTCCATAATCTACATGGGATAGGAAGCAGAGTGTATAATCTCATGTGCTGGCGTGATGTCACGACCCGTCTAAAAGCAAAAGACAGAGCGCGCTTCAGGCGGATCGTGATGTCAGAGACATGAAGGGATGAAACACAATGTCTGTTAGGCGGTGGCTAAATTAACATTATTAGGTTTAAAATAATTAATTTGAAGAAAATATGTTTTATAAATATTCGAAAGCTTTAGAATACAACAGTGAAAAGAAAAATACATGTGTTTATATTAAAACCCAGATTTCAACATAATGATACAGATTCATGTAATGAAGACCTCAAAAAGATGAACATGCAATAATATGAAATTTCAGTACATAATATAGCCCGACAGTTGTCCTTGATACAAAAGAAAATGTCTGATCATAATCATTACATAATAAGCATTAACTGACAGTAAAGGAAAAACAACATAGAACCTGATACAACAAATACTAAAATAGACCTCCAGAAACGCAGGAATTGGGTGCAGAGCAAGCTCGGGTACCAGGCGGCGCAGTCACGAACGCAAAAGCAAATTCCAAAACAAAAAGGAAAAAAGCCTCAGAACATTGATACAGTTAATTAAAGTAAAGTAAATAGCATAACTAGCAATTAAAACAAGTAAAAGAGTCATGCAGAAACAAAATTGAATTATTAGCCTACTCTGGAGTATAACATACATATATGATCATGTAATAACATAAGTTGTAGCAAGTGAAAGTGTAGGTGTTTTTGTTTGACACACAGAATTCATGATTCAGACAGATTCAAGTTCAGATTCAAAACTTAATAGAGATTCAGAATTTTTGCCCGTGTTCTCTAAGGGGAGGCTCTTGCGAACCTTCGCCCTTGAGCCAGGGAGTTCACGGTTGTTGTAACCGGTCCTTTGTTCCTGCTAGGGATTCAAGAGATAACCCAAGTCAAGGAGTTGCGTCAATTAAAACCCTACCTTTCAATTGTTTACTTGTGTTATTAATGAAATAATTCATGATTAGTGAAATGACAAATTATCATTTTTGATGATTCAAGTATCCAAAATTTATTAAACTAAGAGAATGTGAAGCAAGCTAAGATCAATGATTTGCAAGCGATATGTTCCTCCACCTGCCTTAAGAAACATTGAATCTGACGGTGACGGCTAAGCGGCGCAAGCAAAATTTCAAGAACTTTATTTTAAACCTGATCAAGCGCAATTATGAATGACATTGATAAACAAAAATCTCTACCAGAACACATGCAATTAACATGAAAAAAACATAAACAAGGAGGGTTTAGCCAATTACCTCCCTCAAAACTGAGGGGAGAGGAGACTACCACGCGAGAACAGGGATTTGGAGGCGCTTAGGTTAGGGAAACCCTAAATCGGAGAGGGCTTTGTGTGATCCCACCAATTGAATCGAGGAGAGGCACAGGAAATCAAGAACAAATCACGGTTAGGCGATTAGAATAGGGCAAGAATCTTGAATCACAAGTTGAACGCAAAAAATGGAGGCATAATTTCCAAGATAAAAATAGGAAAATCTGAAAAAGGGGAAAAGATGAGTTTCTTACCCAAAGAGACCAATTTCAGACTAAAAAATCCGAGTAAAGGAGATTTCGAGCAAACCCTAGGAGTCCCCTTCGCAAAACTCGGCCAAAACGGACACAAGGAGGGCTGCCGAAGGAGGAGGTTGCGGCTGCCGGTCTTGAGGGGAGGGAATAAACTGATGCTGACCTCCAGAAATGGAGAGGAGGTTACCGGCCTACTTGGAGGAGAGGGGAACTCGTCGGCTCAAGGAGGAGGAGTCGGCGGCGCACATGGAGGAGAGGCTGGAGGCGTAACCAGAAGCAGAAGGAGGCGGCGGCGCCTGGAGCAGAAGGAGGTTGCGGCGCCTGGAGCAGGAGGAAGCGTCGGGCAGGGAGTCGAGCGCAGGAGGAGGCGTCGGGCAGGGAGTCGAGCACAGGAGGCGGAAACGGCAGCGGCTGCGTGCGGGAGACGGGAGCGGGAGCTTGCGGGGATCGGGAGCTCTGGACCGTGAGTTTAAATCGGGGGCTGGGATGCGGCTTGCAAATTGAAACAAATAGGATTACTAAAATAACTTCTTTCTTTTGAGTTGTTACATTCTCCGCCACTTAGGAAGTTTTGTCCCGAAACTTTTGAGGATTTTCTGAATGGGGTCTCTTATGCGAAGATTCAGATGACATTCATTCCATCAGGATTTTCAAACCAAGGCATGAAAGCTAACATAACAAAATGAGAAGAGAACAAGTTCAGAGGCTTACCAAGATCAAGAGAATAGATGCGGATACTTGTTACGCATGTCAGATTCAAGTTCCCAGGTGTACTCCTCAAACTTGCCATGCGTCCAAAGCACTTTTACCATAGGAATGGTTCTTTTTTGAAGCTTGCGTTCTTGGTACTCCACGATCTTAGCAGGCTCGACCGGATACGAAAGATTGTCTTCAGGAATCACAGGAATTTCTTCAATGATGTGGTTAGGATCATGAATGTACTTCCGCAGCTGGCTGACATGGAAGACATTGTGAACACCATCAAAAGATGCAAGTAACTCAAGGCGATAAGCAGATTCCCCAACACGCTCTGAGATAGAATACGGTCCCATGAACCTCGGGCTAAGCTTGTGATGGCGACCAAACCGTTTCACCCCAGGAGAAGGGGAAACCTTCAGGAACACTTGATCACCCACAACAAATTCTAACGGACGGCGGCGCAGGTTTGCATACTTTCTGTGCCTCTTGATGGCATGACTGAGCTGAAGTCGAGTCTTCATTGTGTCTTCTTCCATTTCCTGGAGCAACTCAGGTCCCAAAACAACCTTTTCACCAACTTCTGACCAATAGAGAGAGGTCCGACAACGTCGCCGAGACAGTGCTTCGAAGGGGGACATTTTGAGGCTCTCTTGATATCTAATATTGTAGGCGAATTTAACCAATGGTAGGTGCTCATCCCAAGCTCCCTTGTAATCCAGAATGTAACATCGCAACATGTCTTCAAGTATCTGATTAAACCTTTCGGTCTGACCATCTGTCGTAAGATGATAAACAGTGCTTAGGTTGAGTTTGGTACCCAAAGCTTGCTGGAAGACTTTCCAAAAATGAGAAACAAATCTCGAGTCACGATCTGATACAATCCGCAAAGGAATTCCGTGAAGTCCAACGATCTCCGACACATAGATTCGAGCCATTTTCTCAGTAGAGTGACCTTCTCTATATGGGATGAAGTGGGCTACCTTGGTCAAACGATCCACTATGACCCAAATCGCATCATGCCCTCTCAGAGTGCGAGGCAAACCTGTGATGAAATCCATAGATATGTCCTCCCACTTCCATTCAGGGATGAGCAGAGGCTGTAAAAGACCACCAGGACGCTGACGTTGAGCTTTCACCTTCTGGCATGTCAAACATCGGGAAACGAAGCGAGCTATATAATTCTTCATACCATACCACCAAACAATCTGCTTCAAGTTCTGATACATCTTATTATTGCCAGGATGACCAGATGTGCGGGATTCATGAGCTTCACGATATATAACATTAAGTAATTCAGGAACATCGGGGATGCAAAGACGGCTTTGGAAATGCAAAACATCATCAGAGATAGAGAAATCCGGAAGAGTTACGAGCTCAACCCTTCGACGAATGCGCTCAAGAACGGGGTCGGATGGCTGCAAACCTTTTACCTGCTCCACCCATGACGGACCAAAAACATGATCTTGACCCTCAGGTGAGACAGATATATCCATCCGCTCGAGGTCTCCAAACAATGCTGCAAGAGTAGCTGGCATGGGTGCACAAGAGGAACTAGAAGCCTGATGACTCAACACATCTGCTACAGAATTGACTTTGCCGGGAACATAAGTGAGGTTTAAGTCACAATCTGCTAAAAACTCGATCAATCGGCTCTGACGAAGATTGAGAACCTTCTGATCAAAAATATATTTCAAGCTCTAATGGTTAGTGAAGAAGTGACACTTCACGCCATAGAGATAATGACGTCAAAGCTTCAAAGCAAACACCACCGCGGCGAATTCCAGATCATGAGTGGGGTAGTTGCGCTCGTGAGTCTTCAACTGCCTCGGCCCATAAGCGATAACACGGTCGTCCTGCATCAAGACACATCCCAAACCAACTCTGGAAGCGTCAGTATAAACCGAAAAGTCTGTCCCCTCGGAAGCAAGAGCTAAAACTGGCGCTGAACACAGACGTTACTTCAATTGCAAGAATGGTTGCTCACATTGATCTGACCACTCGAATATAGCATGCTTTTGAGTTAGCTTTGTCAGTGGAGCAGCAAGAGAGGAAAAACCCTTGACGAAACGTCAATAATATCCAACAAGCCAAGGAAACTGCGAATCTCAGTAGGAGTAGCAAGCTGCTTCCAGTCTATAACGACAAAAATCTTGGCATGATCAACAGAGAGTCCATCTCCAGAAACAACATGCCCCAAGAAAGTAACACGATTTAGCCAGAACTCACATTTTCCAGCTTGGCTTAGAGTTGATGCCGACGAAGAGTGGAGAGAGTGAACTTAAGATGTGCTGCATGATCCTCATGAGTCTTGGAATAGACTAGAATATCATCAATGAAAACGATGATGAACTTATCCAGATACTCGCGGAAGACTCGGTTCATCATATCCATGAAAGCAGAAGGTGCATTAGTCAAACCAAAGGACATCACTAAGAATTCAAAATGTCCATACCGAGTTCGGAAGGCGGGCCTGGGAATGTCAGATTCCTTGATCTTTAGCTGATGGTAATCTGATCTGAGATCTATCTTGGAAAAGACTGCACTACCCTTGAGCTGATCAAAGAGATCATCCACGTGCGGAAGGGGATACCTATTCTTGACTGTCACATTGTTTAGATCTCGATAATCAATACAAAGCCCCATGGAGCCATCCTTCTTTTTTACGAAGAGGACAGGGGCTCCCCAAGGTGAAGAGCTGGGACTAATGTACCCACGCTCAAGCAATTCATTCAACTGCGATCTAAGCTCCTCTAGCTCGTGAGGTGCCATACGATACAGGGCTTTAGATATGGGGCGCGTTCTAGGCTCTAAGTCATTAGAGAACTCCACATCTCGATCAGGAGACATCCCAGACAATACGACAGGAAAGACGTCAGGAAATTCAGAAACGATTGGAATGGATTCAAGTTGAGGAGAGGCAGAATCTGAGCGCGGAGCATATGCAAAACAAGCAGAACATCCTTGCCCAAGAAGACGAGTGGCGCGTACAACAGAAATTACCTTCATGTGACTGCGGGTGTGAACATGATCGCTGAAGTCCTTGCCATCGATGCCGAGGTTGACCCTCTTTGCCACACAATCCAGTTTTGCTTTATACGCAACCAACCAATTCATGCCCAAGATCACATCGAACTCTGACATCTCCAGAACTATGAGGTCGGCTGAGACTCGCAATTCGCCAAGCATGATCGGACAATTGGGAATGTCATAACTTGAAAGATGCAGATGACCAGACACAGAGATCTCATAAGGGACCTCAAGTGGTTAAGTAGGTCAACGATAAAAATCCACAATATGATGCGCGATGAACGAATGAGATGCACCAGAATAAAAAAGAATCTGCATTCATTTATTATTGACCTTAAATCTCCCTAGGAAAGAAGAACATAGATGCAATTCAAGGTTGTTTGATACTAAAGCAGATAAAATAAGATGCAGAAATCTACTAACAATGTATTACATACCAGAGATGACGTCGGTAGACGCAAGCGCCTCGCCTTGGGTAATGACTTTCAGCACGGCTCTACCCTTTTCCTGAGCTCCCGGGACAGACCGTAGAGGCTGAGCGGGAATTGGGCAGTCTTGGATATTGTGCCCAACCTGACCATATCGGTAACAAGCATTCTGCTTACGGAGACGGTCTTTCATCAGATGAACTGGCCTCTTGCAGTAAACACAGACAGTGTCGACAGTGGCAAGCATCATCTGGGGCTGCTGTGCAGGAACGACCATCTTCTACTTCTTCAAGAGAGTGCGACAGAGCAACATGACCTACCTTGTGGCGGAAGGCACACACCTCTTTGGACATGAGGCCGTGATCTTGGAATGGAGCACCTTTACGCTTGTGATCAGACGCGGCAGCATTGCTAGAACTATGCTGGACCTTCTTAGCAGAACGCTCCAGCTCGATAGCCTCCACCTGCAACGCAGCTTCCACAATCTCGGTGTAGGTAGCGGCGTCATGAGCTACTACATGCTGTCAGAAGTCATGACGGATTCCCTTCACGAAACGACTGATCTTCTTGGACTCATCTGGCACCAACTCCACGGCAAGGAGGGACATGCGGGAGAACTCTTTCTCATACTCTGTCACTGATCTGCCTGGCTGCTAGAGGGACAAGAATTTCTCAGCTAGCCGGTCACGCTCCACAGAAGAAATGAACTTCTCCATAATAACTCCCTTGAATTGATCCCAGGTCATGGTGGCAGAATTGGGAAGATTGCGGCGCTGAAGCCACCAGGTGTACGCATCCTCGGTCAACTGATAAGCAACAAGAAGAACCTTCTGGACATCCGGAATCCTAGCATACTCGAAGTGCTTCTCCATCTGGGCGAGCCACTCAGAAAAGACAAAGTAGTTACGATTGCCGTCGAAAGATGGTGGCTTTAACCTTTTGAGCGCCAAAGTATCTGCCATCGCCACCGGGGGAACAATCAGACTGGATACAAGCGGGGTCACCAAGTTGACGGCAGTCGAGCTGGTTCCGGGACCCGAAGAAGGAAGGGTGACTTCAGGTGTGGCAGCAATGATAACTACTCAAGCTGTCCTCGTGCCGGAACTAGAGGATGGATCCGAAGTTTGGCGATCCCCTTTCAGGCGAGTGAGACGATCTATAATCTGCTCCAGAATCTGGGCAGTAACGCCATCACAAGTTTCCCCTGCAGAAGGGATGGGCTTCTTGCGCTGAGGACGCTTAGGAGCCATCTAGAAAGAGATATGAGAGAATCGGGCAAAATAGAAAAAGACAACGAATATCGATGACTTAAAACTAGAGGTTCTAACACGCCTTATACTGTCAGATATGTAAATCATGTAATAATTAAAACATTTTCATTGGACAACTGCTAGTAATGATCATGCAAATGCAACAATGGAATCACGTGCAAATTGTAAATAATTAATAAATCCATGTGTGTACAATCATTATCTGTTGTTCCTAACCTAACACTTATGCAAATGATTTATGTTATGCATGCGATGCAATTGTACCCAAAATGCATTCCTAAGAATATTCCTGAATAGATACACATATCATGTTAAGTGCCCATATCACTTAACATGTCATGCATATTATGTTACTAAGGTCATTGCACTTGAAAATATTAAATTTGCCCATAACCATTTAATACCTGCAAGCAGTGTATAACCTAGTGGAAATTCATATGCACATAAATGTTAAGTTTTCCCTTAACCCCTTAACATTCGTGTGCATACTACACATAATTATGAGTGTAGTGTGTGAGTGTTTCAGCCAAGAACAACAATTAATGATGAAGTGAGTGAAGAAATGTTGCATGCATATTTATATTTATACAATGTAATTTACAATAGGTAAAAGTTAGTAGATTTTTTATTTTTTAGAAAAAATTAACTTATTTTTAGAAAATAACCTGCCTCTGATACCAACTGTCACGACCCGTCTAAAAGCAAAAGACAGAGTGCGCTTCAGGCGGATCGTGATGCCACGAGGATGAAACATAATGTATGTTAGGCGGGCTGAATTAACATTATTAGGTGTAAAATAATTAATTTAAAGAAAATATGTTTTATAAATATGCGGAAGCTTTAGAGTACAACAATGAAAAGAAAAATACAGATGTTTATATTAAAACCCAGATTTCAACATACTGATACAAATTTATGTAATGAAGACCTCAAAAGGATGAACATGCAATAATATGAAATTTCAGTACATAATATAGCCTGACAGTTGTCCTTGATACAAAAAAAAGTCTGATCATAATCATTACATAATAAGCATTAACTGACAGTAAAGGATAAACAACATCGAACCTGATACAACAAATACTAAAATAGACCTCCAGGAATGCAGGAATTGGGTGCAAAGCGAGCTCAGGTACCAGGCAGCGCAGTCACGGACGCTAATGCAAATTCCAAAACAACAAGAAAAAATTCTCAGAACATTGATACAATTAATTAAAGTAAAGTAAATAGCATAACTAGCAAGACAAGCAAGTAAAAGTGTCACGCAGAAACAAAACTGAATTATTTGCCTACTCCAGAGTATAACATAAGTTGTAACAAGTGAAAGTGTAAGTGTTTTTGTTTAACGCACATAATTCATGATTCAGACCGATTCAAGTTCAGATTCAAAACTTAACAGAGATTCAGAATTATTGCCCGTGTTCTCTAAGGGGAGGCTCTTGCGAACCTTCGCCCTTGAGCCAGGGAGTTCACTCTTGCTGTGACCGGTCATTTGTTTCCGTTAAGGATTCAAGAGGGAACCCAAGTCAAGGAGTTGCGTCAATTAAAACCCTACCTTTCAATTGTTACTTGTGTTATTAATGAAATAATTCATGATTGAGTGAAAAGACAAATTATCATTTTTGCCAAAATTTATGAAACTAAGAGAATGTGAAGCAAACTAAGATCAATGATTTATAAGCGAGATGTTCCTCTACTTGCCTTAAGAAACGCTGAATCTGACGGTGACGACTAAGCGGCGCAAGCAAAATTTCAAGAACCTTATTTTAAACCTGATCAAGCGCAGTTATGAATGACATTGCTAAACAAAAATCTCTACCCTAGCACATGTAATTAACATGACAAAAACTTAAACAAGGAGGGTTTAGCCAATTACCTCCCTCAAAAGTGAGGGAAGAGGAGACTACCCGTGGGAACAGTGGTTTGGAGGAGCTTAGGTTAGGGAAACCCTAAATCTGAGAGGGCTTTGCGTGATCCCACCAATTGAATCGACGAGCGGCACCGAAAATTAAGAACAAATCACGGTTAGGCGATTAGAATAGGGCAAGAATCTTGAATCACAAGTTGAACGCAAAAATTGGAGGCAAAATTTCCAAGATAAAAATAAGGAAATCTGAAAAAAAGGGGAAAGTGGAGTTTCTTACCCAAAGTGACCAATTTCGGACTAAAAAATCTGAGTAAAGGAGATTTTGAGCAAACCCTAGGAGCCCCCTTCTCAAAACTCGGCCAAAACGGACACAAGGAGGGCTACCAGAGGAGGAGGTTGCGGATGCCGGCCTTGAGGGGAGGGAAGAAGCCGATGCCGGCCTCCAGAAATGGAGAGGAGGTTACTGGCCCCCTTGGAGAAGAGGGGAACTCATCGGCTCAAAGAGGAGTCGGCGGCACCGGAAGCAGAAGGAGGCGGAACCGGAAGCAGAAGGAGGTGGCGGCGCCTGGAGCAGGAGGAGGCGTCGGGCAGGGAGTCGAGGGCAGTAGGAGGAAACGACAGCGGCAGCGGCTGCGTGTGGGAGACGGGAGCTTGCTGGGATCGGGAGCCCTGGACTGTGAGTTTAAATCGGGGGCTGGGCTGCGGCTAGCAAATTGAAACATATAGGTTTACTAAAATAACTCCTTTCTTTTGAGTTGTTACACGTGATCCTTTCACGGTCTGACAGACTCAACAATGTCTAACAACCCGTGTAACATTCTTTTTCTGGCTAGTCCAGAAGAAATGATCCTCAACTAACACAGTCATCTTGTCTCGAACAAAATGTCCTGCTGCTCCGCCTGCGTGTAGCTCCCGGATAAGGAAATCTTGGAGGGACGTCTGAGGTACACAGAGGCAAGAGCCCAAGAATAAGTAATCGTCCGAGATCACATAACCCTCATGTAACTCTGGAGGATCTTTCGTCAGAGCGACATAAATATCACCAAAATCTGGGCACTCAGGGTAATCGTAAACTACATGCTCAAAGCCCGCAGCTCGTGTGCTCATAGTATAGAGGATGCTGACTCGGTGACTCAGGGCATTAGCCGCCTTGTTCTCAACACCTGCTCGGTGTTTGAGAACGTAGTGATAATCTTGCATAAACTTCACCCATTTCGCATGACGGTGACCTAATTTCTTCTGTGAATCGATGTATCGCAGGGTTTGATGATCAGAGTACAAAACAAACCTCTTATGTAGGAGATACTGGTGCCAATAACAAAGTGCTTGCACAACAACATAGAACTCACGGTCATAATTTGAGTACTTTTTTCAGGCGTCATTCAGTTTCTCATTGAAGTAAGCAACTTGATGACTCTCCTGACTAAGTACTCCTCCAATACCATCCAAGGGTTTATATTACAAACTTTCCCCTCTCCACAATGTTAAATATTGCAAAATGAACCTTTCAAGGGTTTATATCAATTAAAACAAATAAAAACTTAAAAGCCTTAAGCAACTTGGACCAATCCAAGGGGAACCTGTGCCAAACAACGCCTGTTCAGCACCGCATGTGTTGGAATCCACTACCATCAGCACCACAGATGCCTAAAGCCGCCTTCCCTGTGCTCGGGGATGAACTTCAAAGCTTCTTCGCCCGTCAAATTTTACACTAAATTTTCCCCTTTCAATTCTTTGAACATCCCTTCCTTAACCTCCTAATCGCAATGATGCATCCGGAAATGCTGCCAAGGAGTCATAAATCGCATGAACCACTTAATCTTAACCAAATCATCAAAACTTATATCAGTTGTTATATAAGGCTATCCCCCATGATTCTAAAGCACCCATTTGTTACAGAAAAGCCAAACAACTCCTGTTCAGCACAGCATGTGTTGGAATCCACTCCCATCAGCACCACGGATGCCTAAAGCTGCCTTCCCTGTGCTCGGGGATGAACTTCAAAGCTTCTTGGGCCGTCAAATCTTTCAGTAAAGTTTTCCCTTTCAATTTTCTGCACATCCTTTCCTTAACCTCCTAATCGCTATGATGCATCCGGAAATGCTTCCAAGGAGTAATAAATCACATGAACCACTTAATCTTAACCAAATCATCAAAACTTCTATCAATTGTTATATAAGGTGATCCAACCCATGATTCTCAAGCACCCATTTGTCACAAAAAAAGAACCAACTGATGATTCTCAAGCACCCATTTGTTACAAAAAAAGAACCAACCCATGATTGTCAACCCCCTCCTCATTTTGGTAATAGAAAGAATAATTTGGAAGTCAGAGCACAAAGGAAAAGGAAACCTTGGTCGTCCTCATGTTTCTCATGCTAGCATCTTGGTTGTTCTAAGGTCGCTATCTAGAGAAGCTTGCTTGTAATGCATGTGCATTTCTTATAAAGATCCCGATTCAAAGGAGACACTAAATAATTAATATAAATTAGGGTCAAAATTGACGATTGTAGAAATAACCTTTTGTTTTTGTTGGAAGAAATAAAGAGCATATAGAAGTTATAATTTATTCATCCTCGTAGGGGCAATATATAGGATTATATGGACTCAAAACCTTAAAACAACAATGTGGGACTAAACCCCAAAACACCTAAAGTCCCTAATAGACCGACATTGACTCGATAATTCCAATACTCTCTCTCATGCTGAAGGGGGAAACTTCAACTTGAACATATCAAATAACGGCAATGGAGGTAGGCGATGTGGGACAAAACATCAGACGTGCCACCGGGGCAAATTCCAAACTAGGGAATCAAGCCGGGGACATAGCCACACACGACGCAAGACCCACACACGATGTGGACTTGCTGGAAACCGGTCAACCAACATCACCTGCACAACATGCGAAAGAGAACGAAAAATGTGGAGCACATCATCAACTGGGCAACCAGGGATAATCTGTCGGGGATACATCCGCACAAGAGCGGTCCCACGCGTCACAGTCCCACACGACACGGTCTCACGCGACACAACCCGGTGAGATTTAGAGCACCAACATCAATCACTTCCCCAATACACGACCAATCAAAAGAAAACATGGGGAGACACATATGACATAAGCATGGAGGCCGTGTGGAGCGAAGACAAAAAATCGGGAAAGATCATCTGAGTCGCCTTCATCCCAACTGATGAGTCTCAATTATATACACATTTATGGACTCATCTGGGCCGATTATTTAGTCTATGCACTACACTTTAGGCATGTTTTCGTTCATATTTTATATTTCATGCTATGTGCACTTCTAGGCCCGTCTTGGTGTATTTTCATGTTTATTTTCTTTATTAACTTTCATGCATTGTTAAGTGCCACTTTCAGTAGTTTGATTGATGTTTATGCTGGAACAAGAGTCGTGCAGGTGTTCCCAGTACAAATCTATACAGGAACACTGCGCACGATCACTGATTCTATTGCGCACGACCACTGGTCATGCGCCACTGATCGTGCGCACTTAACCCCTAAAATCTGAGTTCTGTCTACGATAGTGCGCACGACCACTTACTATAGTGCGCACGACCACTGGTTGTGTGCCAATGATCGTGCGAACATTTTATTTTATAAATCTTTGCTTTGTAGGCTCCGCCCAGCCAGCGCGCACGACCGCAGAACGCCAGAGCGCACAATCACTGGCCGTGCGCCAATGACCATGCACACTATTTTTGCCAGCGCCTATTTAAAGCCCTGTTCCGAGAAATTAGGTATCCAGCTCCGCCGGGAGCGCGAATTCAAGCCCGTCCAGCGCCGTTTTTCATCTCCAGCCACCTCCACTCCATCTCCTTCGTGGGAGAAGTCCCCTCCGGTGATCCGAAGCAATATCCAAAGGTCCGGAGGCCATCTCCGCCATTCGCAAGCAAACCAAGATTCCGCATTTCTGTTCGGTGAGAAGAAGAGGAAACCTGAACGTAGAAGACGACGGAAGAAGGTCAGAGATCGTGACAGTCTCTTGACTCCGGAAGCACAGACCGCCCGAGCCCGGAAGTAGATTGACAACCTACTATTCCGGCCGAGAACGGCCGCTAGTCTTCGTCTATTGGTTTACTCTCTCCTTTACCTTGTTGTTACTTTGTGAACTATTTGAAGATGAATATTGTTATATTTGCTTTGAATGAAAGTGCTATTTCCTTGTTGCTCAACTGCAATGTTTGCTTGTGATGCGCTTCGCTTTCACTCACTCACTCACTCACTCGTGTAGTTTTCGATTCGCGTTAGCAAGAGCTAACGGTGACTAGTGAAGAGGTGATTTCGACCCTCATTCTCCGCATTTAAGAACATTCCATTCGCATGTGCACCGTCCACCCGCCTCACGAAGCTCGGCATAGCGGCCGACGCACTCCATCTCACCTTGCGAAGCGGTGACTTCGACCCGCACTTTTACTTTATTGTTGTTAAAATTAGGAAACCCAAATCAAAGCCCTTTTTGTGTTTGTGGTCGCTCGTGTAACAATTGTCACACGACGCAATTCGTTCACCATAACCTGCATTCCTCAAGAGATCGACATTCGGGGAAACTATTCCCATATTTATTACTTGACAGCGACCGGTGCACTTGCCGTATACGCATCACCAACACACACCCTCACGTGGATAATACGTGCATGAAGGCAAACACATAATATAAAACAACTATGGAGAACGGCTGCCGGCAAGAATACGATCCTAGATGAAGTGAGCACATGACCCAAGATGCAACGAGCAAAAGCACGGGCACAAGCCAACGGCGAGCAGAAGGCTCAAGCAGCTTCGAGCAGAGTGCTCAAGCAGCGGCGAGCAAAAAGGCTCAAGCATTGGCGAGCAAAAAGGCTCAAGCAGCGGCGAGCGAAAAGGCGAAGAGAAGAGCTCGTCACGAAGGGAGCCATGGAGGCAACAACAACAAGGATCCGTGGAAGTGGAGGTAACCGCAGGTAGGATCCATGGAGGCAACAACAACATTTGCTCGACCATCATCCGGAGCAGTAACACGGGAACGTGGGCAGGAAGCTCGACGGGATCGAAAGAGAAGAACATGCACAGCAATAGCTCGACGGGAGGTAAGAGAAGAATAGGCGCAACAACAACTCGACGGGAATAGGGAACAGACGCAATCCATCGGGAGAAGAAGAACAGGCGCAACAATCGTGAGAAGAAGCTCTATCGGTGACGGAAACAAATGCAGTCAAGCAGCAGCGGGCAAGAAGACACAAGCGCGACATGGACTGGATCATCGTCGATGATCTGCGACATAAACGTTTGACGGGAGCAGGACGACGAATCGGGAAGCAACGGAGCCCGTCGACTGAAGCGACGAAGGAAGCCGTGGTCGTCGAGGGGATAGTAGGGCCGCTCCCGTCGATGGAATCAAACGATGATTCGTCGACGGGAGCGGGAACAGAGGTGCTTGACGGGAGCCCTAGCAGGTGCGGTTGTCAGGATCGAAAAAAAAGAGAGGTGGAAGCTTGTGGAAGCCACGAGAAAAAGAATTTAGGGTTTCAGATCAGGTGGTTCTGATACCAAGTTGGAAGAAATAAAGAGCAAATAAAGTTATAATTTATTCATCCTCATAGAGGCAATATATAGGATTACATGGACTCAAAACAACAATGTGAGACTAAACCCCAAAACACCTAAAGTCTTTAATAGACCGACATTGACTCGATAATTCCAACAGTTTTAATATAATCCCTACAATTCGTCCTCATATAAAGTTACCCATATCATCAAAGTGGATAACAAAGTTAATGCTCAAATCACAAAAGCTGCTTCCTCACCTAAATTCCCCTTGAGGATATATATATATTTATTATATAAGTGTATAGCATTCTCCATGCTCTTACCGTGTTTTCATTTTCCACCGTTGGATCTTTCACATGTTTTATCTGAAACATCTTTAATATAAAAAAAATAAAAATAAACTTCCCGAGAGAGAGAGAGAGAGAGTGGGAGAGAGAGAGAAAGAGAGGAGAGAGGGGGAGAGAGTGCGGCGAAGAGGGAAAGAGAGAGGGAAAAAATAATCTTTTTAAGTATATACGTATTTTTTTAACAAAATAAATACTGTAATATTGATGTATATTTTTTACGGTCATTTCGAGTACTCATATGTATATGTTGCGGGCGCAGCCCGCCCGCAGACGCATCGAGCACGGGCGAAGCCCGTGTTGAGGCGGGCGAAGCCCGTGTTGAGGTGGGCGAAGCCCGTGTTGAGGCGGGCGAAGCCCTCCTGGATGCAGCCGAAGCCCTCCTGGATGCAGCCGAAGCCCTCCTGGATGCGGCCGAAGGCCGCCCGACAGCATCGCGCCGGGGGTGGGCGAAGCCCGCCGTCGCTGGCCGGGTACTGTCGCGCTTGGCCGTAGGGGCCGAGCCCCGTGTCGGGCACCATATATATATATATTTATATATATATATATATATATCCTACATAATTAATAATGAGGAGTGCGGGGTTAAGTTATATTCTCGTCACTCTCTAATGAGATAAAACAAAGAGGGACATTGCTAGTGGCTGTGAAGGAGGAAATCAAATGGGGGATGAGGGCGACAGAAGGTTACTTATGATGATGAAGGCAAAATCAACATTGACATCGAAGAGAATAGCTAGAGATGGCTGTGGAGGACGGATGGTGGCCAGAGCAAGCATGTACAAAGGCACAAAAGGTCATGGAAGCATGTACAAAGGCACAAAAGGTCATGGAAGCATGTACAAAGGCACAAAAGATCATGGAAGCATGGATGTTTAGGTGTCTTCTGGTAGAAGAAGTGATGTTGATTATAAAGAAAATCAAGTCAGTTGCGGAGGACGAGACTTGTGGGCTCTCTAGAGATGATGAAAGTGAGGTCATCTATGTCAAAAAGATGATAACATAGGCAAGAAAACGACGGAGATCGGTGGTAATAAACAAAGATCACATGCCTCTAATACCAAATTATTGCAGAATAAGAGGGTTCTTTTAATATTGGAGATGAGTAGAAGAGAGGTAGGAGAGCTATTAAGGGGAGAGTAGAAAATTCGAGAGAGGAAGGAGAGGGATAAGATGAGAGTGAAATGATATTTGCAAACTTGTTTAATTTTCAATATCATCAATAATCAAATATTCTAAAACATTGATATTTTAAACTCATAATATAGATTGTGGCTCATAATACATATCAAATGAAACATACGTCCAGGATAATAGTAAACATCCATCACCATAATTAAAAGTATGACAACAATATATGGAAGTTCTACTTTTATTTGAAGCTCCTTCTCTACACATTTGTATACTTTTCGTCTTACATCTTCAGAACATATTGCTATAAATTTAGTCACTGTTTATTTGTTTTTGTTGATACATTAACACTTACTTTTAAGAAAGTCTATTATAACTTTTGTGTTTCAATATTTTAGGCCACATTACAATGTCATTCTGAAGTCAATTCAAGTTGGTGCGGCATTCTTGAATATTCCAATTGATACTTTTGAAACTGGGGACAAGAAAGGGACAATAATTGACAGTGGAACAACATTGGTTTACTTACCAGAGCAAGCTTTTAAGCCAGTGATGAATGCGGTAATGAACTGCATATTCATGACGGAGTTTTTTTGACTATATCAATCTATTTGCTAATTTTTTGTTAGTTCTTTCAGATCTTTTCTTACCAACCTGGTTTGCGCTTCGAAATCATTCAGGACTTTCTGTGCTTCAAATTTTCTGCAAGGTATGCACCTATGTCAATACGTATGAGGCTTTAGTTTCAAGGATGCTGAAATTTTAAATCATTTTGTGCAATAATGAATCGTTATGTTATTGATATCAAAAGGCTTCTTATACAGTGCACATATATATAAGTATATATGCAACCTAAATTACCTATAAGTAAAACTCTTCCCCAAGCGGGATCATGAATATCATTTATACCCAACTTGTTGTACTAAGAGTCTAAAAATGAAAATGCTGTTGAAATAAGATTCTAGTGAAAAACAATTTTTTAACTTGAGAAGTACATGAAATATGCTGAATGCAGATGGTCTTTTATGTCCATGATCTTGAATGAAATGACAATATACTTTATATTCGTCGTCCTTTCATGAAATATAAAATTGTGTGCTATCCGTATACCAACCTTACTGTGATATTGCCACATCAAATAGGAATAAGAGTTGTGTTGGACATACCTAAATCACTGAGTAGCCCCTTAAACTGTAAGATCTCTATCATTTTTTGAGTCATTGCATGATATTCAATTTGGACACTAGATCTAGCAATAATATTCTAATTTTCTACTTTTCTAGTGTATCATATTCTGTTAGGGACCGACTCGGAGGTCGCCGGAAGAGTAGCCAGAAATGGAGATGACGGAGGCGGAGATACTACGAAGCAGTGACCGCGGCTGCCTATGAGGGGCGTGCTCGAGAGAGAGCTTCCAAGATCTCTTTTAGGGTTGTGGAAAATAGACTTCTTTATTCATACCAATACAAGACCCACTGAGTCCTTTAAATAGGACTTACAATCGACATCAAAAGGAAAGAACATGAAAGGAAATAACGACAGACTTGGACATGCGACTAAAAAGGGCAACACATAAAGACACGAGATAAATAACGACGTCATATAAGGACGCGAATCTTATGACATTATAAATGCGTATTCGAAAATAAATAATAATAAGTAATGCCATAATAAGACCCATAAGATCTCTCCCGGCCTTCAAATTGAGCTTGTCCTCAAGCTCGAACTGTGCGTGGATGGCCGAGTCTTCTGGCATCTTGATCTCCCGCCAGAACAATGCCCGATAGCGCATAGGGGTGGTAGGGATGTTAGCGAGTAGCGACAATGCCGACAAAAAAATGGGCGGCGAAAGGGATGTCTTTGGCGGGGCTGGTGGAGGGGTGTTCCGCAGCAACGACAAGACAGCTGAAGGAGCAACGATCGACAGAAGGAACAGATCTGGCGGTGAGGTGGCCGGGGGTACCGACGGAGCAGGTCCGATGGAGGAAGCGATGACTCTGCCTTGGCGGCCCAGAGTTGTTTATTATAGAGTTCCTTAAACGACATTAGAATCTCAATAATGCGCGCGTCAAGAGCCTGAAAGCTAATGATGTCTTCCATGATGAAAAAAAAGAGCTTGATTAATTAATCAATTAAAAATGGAAGTCATAATTGATATGCTGCTGCACTGGGCTCACGAAGAAAAGGTGAGCGTTTCGTTTCTCGGCAATGAACAGAGGTTGGGCTTGATGCGGTTGTAGATGGAAGGTTTCGGCAGGTCAGAATAGGAAAAAATGATTTAATTGCTAGGGCCCGGTCAGAATAGGAAGAAATTAATCCCTATGCAGCCCGCAGAAGAGAAGCGTGTGCGGCTCGATGGGGGAGACAACCCGCTGGAGGCGTGCGTGGATGGGAAAGGCCGCACAGAATTGACGAGGACGCTTCACGGAGTGGACAACGACAGAAGCCTGCGTTCATGACGGGCGACCCAAATCGGTGCTCGATAGGCGAGTTCGTTCGTGTAGGAAGATCGATAGCTTCGGTGATGAAGAAGAAGGGCACGACGACCTTGTCGTTGAGGACGTAGAGCTTTGATGAGGCAGGAAGGAGTCGACGAGGACGTTGTACCGAGGGAACGACGGCGTCAGAAGCCTGCGTTCGGGACGGGAGGCCCAAATCGGCGCTCGATAGGCGAGTTCGGAAGCGGAAGAAGAGGTTGAATGCCGGATGGAGGTTGTCGTCTATCGGTGGTCGAAGTGGAAGCAGGGGCACGCATGAAGGAGATGATGCGATGGAAGCAGCCGAGGTATGTTGTGTTTGGTGTTCTGTTTCTTGACGCTGGCGGAAGATCGACGAGGACTCGTCGGTTGCTTTGAACGAAGTAGAAGACGATCAAGAGGGAGAAACGAGGAGTAACAACGAATGATGTCGAGCGAATGTCGGATGGTGGAGTGTCTGTCTGGGGAAAAGTAAGCGGATTTTGACAATGCGGATGAAAGGACTGGTGGCTCTGATAACAAGATGTTAGGGACCGACTCGGAGGTCGCCGGAAGAGTAGCCGGAGGTGGAGATGACGAAGGCGGAGATACTACGGAGCCTTGACCGCGACTGCCTATGCGGGGCGTGCTCGAGAGAGAGATCTTCCAAGATCTCTTTTAGGGTTGTGGAAAATAGACTTCTTTATTCATACCAATACATGACCCACTGAGTCCTTTAAATAGGGTTGATCGACATCAAAAGGAAAGAACATGAAAGGAAATAACGACAGACTTGTACATGCGACTAAAAAGGACAACACATAAAGACACGACATAAATAACGACGTCATATAAGAACGTGACTCTTATGACATAATAAATGCACATTCGGAAATAAATAATAATAAGTAATGTATAATAAGACCCATAATATTTTCCTCCAAAGAACATACAGTAGTCACTAATAGACTGCCTTTCATTTTGAGTACTAGTCCAGTCAACATAATAATAACACTTAAGATCAAGCGACTGAGAGAAGAAAGAAATACAATGTCCTTTCGCAAAGCGCTTTTCAATTTTCAGGTAGTAAATTATATGCATAACATCCTGCCAATGTCATAGTAAGAGAATGCATATATTGATTAACTATGCTAACTTGAAAGGATGTAGATATCTATTAGGTAAATGTGCTTAGTCTCAAGATGATGAGAATCTACGCTGAGAGGTTCCCTAGGGGTCCTGCTAAAAAATTGAGCGCAAAGTGAATAAGTCTCTATATAGTCATGAGGAGGATCAGATCAAACGTCTACGAGCTTAATATCACTAAGAGTATGGGTATCCATCCCGTATTCGATGAGGACTTAACGCTCTATTATGTGCTTCACGAGTATGTGGACCCGTATTGTGGAACCCCTTCCGAGTCCACACCACCACCTTAGTCCTCCACTCATTCCAATCCTGAGCCCCACTCGCCTTTGAGCCCGAAATTTATGGTTTCACCATCTGCACCAGTGAGCTCCCCGGTATCATCAACATATGAGTTGAGTGTTGAGCGCATTACATACTGGAGAGGGCATCTAATCACTGACGATACTTAGATAACAGAGTTTGATCGACTCTCGGCTTCGACTACAGTATGAACGTCTCCATTCATCGGAGATGAAGACTTTTCAGTCGGGGGGAATTAATGGGGATCATCTACCCGACTTGAGCTACGGAGGGACCTACATTCTTTTATTCGCGTAGGAGGACTTGACCGGATCGACGATCCGACTTCACAGATGCGTTCAGATTTTCCATTTACACATTTTCTCATATATTGTATTGTATCTTTTTTATATTAAGTCGGACCGGCACCCTTACATTAACGGTCAATCACAACTGTTGATATACAGTTGCTCTAATGTGTTTTCATTATAAATAATGAGGGGGCAGCTGTTATGGAGACATAGCAGAATTTGAAGAACTCTTCTTCCCGGATTTTGACGACCATCTCACGGTGATGACTTCGTGAGGCTCTAGGTGGTGACTCATAGATAAAACCCTCCTTTCATTCTCTTGTATCCTCTAAGTAGCCGCCCTTCTCCCTTTCGTATACAGCACGTGGAGCCCCTACATTATAGCCGCCGCACAGTCCCTGTCCAAAAAAATTGCAAACCGCCTGATCCTTCCACGCCTAAATTCGCTGCCCGATCCTTCTCCCGTACCTGAATCCGCCACCATCAGCCGACGATTTCGTCTTTCCCCATCCGGACGACCTCCTCCCTTGTAGCCCGCTCCACTCGTGCCCCTCCTCAGCCCCTAGCCCCACCACCAACAACCTCGTACTCCACGATCCCATCTACTTGTTGCATGCTCCATTCGTCCTACCCAAGGTTGCAAATGTCGGATGTCTGGTTCATGTCGGTTTGAGTTTGAAATGTCGAATGTCAGATTGCAGGGGATATATCGGGAATATTTTACATTGCCAGATTTTAATATTAAATAAATTTATTCATATATATATATATATAGACACACACACACATTTTTATAAATATGTATAATTGTGCACATAATGTATCTTTATAAATTACATAATAAATATAACAACAACAACACTCAAGCCTTTATCCCACTATAGTGGGGTCGGCTATATGGATAAATTACATAATAAATATGTATACCATAATGCATGTTTATAAATTACACAAGAAAGAAACATTGACAGCAATAAACAACGTAAAGAGCACCAAATGAGAGTGAGGTGAAAAAATTGTCATAGTTAGGCTTAGAGAGATGCACGAAATGAAGTACAAAACAAAATATTACCGCTTCATCGCTTAGAAGAAATGAAAAGAAAGTATTTTTAATACTCTCATCGATATGTTGGTCACGAGACATCGCCTGATATATCGGGTAAAACCGATATATCGGGGGATATTTTAAAAAATGATATTTTTTGCTTAAAGTGTCGATGTCGTGGCGTTTTTACCCTAAAACCTTTATGTCGACCGACATGTCGAACATGTTGTCTGACATCTACAACACTGACTCCTACCAGCCATAATCCTCACCCTCTCCCAGCGGCAAATCCAGCCCAGGTCATAGCCCCCTTATCCTCCTCCAACCGCACAACCCCCATTACCCTAGCCGTAAACCCCATTCATCCTTCTAGCTGCCACTGTACTGCCTCCGCCAATTCTACGACAGCATCTGCGCATGTCCAACCACCAGATCTACCTCTCCACGCCGACTTCCCTTATTCTGTGAGTTATCTTGTTGTAAGGAATTTGTTCTCTTCATTGTTGTATGGATTTGCTTATTTATATTATTTTGGATCTTTGGATTTAGTAGCGTTTGTTTTGTTGTACTCATCTTGACTTGCATAACTTATTTGTTTGGGCGCTTTTGCTTTGGCCCTCCACGCAGAGGAAATCCGAAAATCTGCACACCTTAATAATTTTTTTGCAATCGCCTAAAATAATTTGCCTGGGATTTATTGTTTTAATTATTGCCTGCGATTATCTGTCGGATATAACGTGTGTTTTGTATGTACGTCCTTGGTTAGTAGAATTGTTTTCCCAGCATTGCACCTAGGGTTGTGTCTTAGTACTCACACTCACCTATCCTACCATACATCACTTGGTATCAGAGCCCAAGGTTTGAGCCAATTTTACTCTTCATAGTAGTATGTTCTTTAGAAACCCTATGTCTGACCCTAACGTCACCGATGATCGAGCGATTAACTCGAATTAGGGCATGTCCCTCACTGAATTTCAACTACTATTTTGGATCATTTTGATGCCTTAAGAGCCTATCACGAAGAGGTTCGTCAAGACGAATTGACCAAACTTGGAAACTCTGCTTGACACCTTGTCACTGCATGACGACCTTCCTGATGTGGATCACGATGTGCCCCCTCGTCTTGATCTTCGTCACAGAGGTGTTCCCCCTCCTTTCCATCGACACCACAGGGATGCTATTTGTCGGGGTCTCGCTGCTCCTATAAGGCGAAACCCCCAACACACCCATAAGTGACGACATGACCTTACCTATGTTAGGCACCCTCCCTATGACGGACCCTGTCCGCCTCTGCATGGCTAGAGAGGATCGTGGATCCCCACCTGGTCTCCACGAATATGATCGTGAGCACTTTTAGCGCAACCTACCGTCCGCTCGACACGACTACGACCGTGATGACTATTTTGCTAATTATCACGAGCCCCTGATAGGTTGCCCTCCTTAGGAGGACGATATCACCCGTCTCATCCGCATCGTCACTCCCTCCTTTGACGGTCGCCTGAACCCAAAGTTCTTTAGTGATTGACTCCAAGATATGGACCACTACTTCGAGGGGTTCGATATGAGCGATGAGTGGTGCGTCCATTTTGCCAAAATTAAATTACAAGGGCAAGTTAAGATATTCCGGACGAGTTTAGAGATATTATTTGATAGAGACGATTACTACCCCATCACCCAATGAGCTGACATGAAGCAGAGGCTGAAGGATAAGTACCTTCCTACCTCATATAGAGATTAACTCCTCGATTAGATATATGACTTCCTCTAGGGACGCTTACTGTCGTAGAGTATATGTCTTGCTTTGACGAGCTGGTGGTTAGGAGTGACATTGTGGAAGAGCTATTGTCACCGCGCTCCTTTTTCGAGCCGGTTTGCGTTTCAATATCAGTGGAGAGGTGATTCCACATTGCCTCGAGAGTGTTGAGCAAATTTTCAGCTTGCCTTCAAGTATGAGCAGTACCTTCGCTCGTTGGGCCCGTGATAGGCTTCCTGTTGATTTGTCAGCTCGACCTTCAGGAGGCCTGCCCTACCTCAGGCCACGACAACAATGCCTCCTCATTCCCAGTGGACACGGAATCAAAATAGTCGTCCTTGGAGCTCCCAAGCCCGGGGGAATCCAACGCTATATATGTTTTGGTAGAAGACACGTAGTGGCCCAGTGCCCCACACGGAATCTGCTTACCGAAGCGGGTGAACCTAGCTTAAAGACTGAGGAGACGATGAACGAGGAGATTGTAGCTACTATCAAGGATGGTTGAGAGAGTGACACTGAGAGATCTCTAGAGATAAGTGTGGTTATACGCCTTATGCATACCCCGCATGCAAATGAGGATTGACGCCGCACCACTATTTTTTAATGTGTTTCCCTAGTGCAGGTGGCCCCTGTAAATTGGCTATAGATAGTGGGAGCTGCGTGAACATTGTGGCCACGAAGGGTCTTGAGTAGATGCAGGTGAAGCCTGAGCCTCACCCCCACCCATATCGTGTTATCTGGGTCGACAAGATTGCGATTCAAGTCACCTAACGACTCCTTGTTCCATTCAGTCTTGCCACATTTGAGGATCGTGCGTGGTGCGATGTCATTACCTATGGACTCCGCTCGTGTATTACTTGTGAGACCCTGACCATATGATCGCGACATCACATGTTTTGGTCCGTCGAACACGTGTCTTTTATGATATGGGTCAGGAGATTACGCTTCCCTGACCCAACCCAAGGAGAAATTTTAGGGTAGGGTCGAGCTTTCGATTAGTAGGAATTCCTCGAAACCCCTACATATCTTGAGATGTAGCAAGCTTTTGAGGGATATCACCGATTCGGGCATCGTCTATGTCGTCGTAGCCTCCATGGCATCTGAGTGCCCTACTGATGTTCCTGAACCTCACCCAGACATTCGTCGCATTCCGGACGAGTATGTTGATATTATACCCGATGAGCTTCCTGATGAGCACGTTGAGCTCTAGAGATAGGTCGATGAGCTTCTCAAGAGCACTTTATTCGAGAGAGCCTTAGCCTTTGCACGGTCTTCGCCCTTCTTACTCCCAAGAAGGACGACAACTTGCACATGTGTATACTACGTTGTTAAAGGCACACCTAAGCTCAAGGCTCACCAGGCTCAGAGGTTTGCACCTTCGTGCGTCTTTTTTACGCCTTTGGAGTATAAAATGCGCGTCTGAGTGAGATTTTTGTTGTAATTTTTTTTCAAAATAAAGAAAGAAATAATGTAAGAACTCAATAATTTTTGCATAATTTAGTGTTTGTTAAACATAATCGAGCGTTGAGACTTAGATATGGTACAAGTGACCACATTGATTCTATTTTTTTAGAGATATAAATGATAGTAATGAATGATTAATGAGTAGAATAAATGAAAACGCTGATCAAGAAGATGAACTGATGTTTGATGCTACAACAACAACAACAGTCAAGCCTTTATCCCACTATAGTGGGGTTGACTATATGGATCCTTTGTCACCATTGCGCCCTATCTTTAATCATAGTCACACTAATGCCTAAGTACATCATATCTTTTCTTATAGTTTCATTCCAAGTTTTTTTTGGTCTACCCCTCCCCCGTTTAACATGTCTAGTAACTAAACTCTCACAACGCCTAATAGGTGCCTCTAATGGTCTCCTATGTACATGTCCAAACCATCTTAATCGAGCTTCTCGCATCTTCTCTACAATTAGTGTCACTCCTGTCTTATCCCTAATACATTCATTCCTAATTTTATCCAGTCTCGTGTGACCACACATCCACCTAAGCATTCTCATCTCCGCAACTCCCATTTTTTGCTCATGTACACCATTCACTGCCCAACACTTAGAACTGTAGAGCATTGCTGGCCTAATTGCACTACGGTAAAACTTGCCTTTAAGTTTTAATGGATGTTTGATGCTAATTATTTAAAATGGATGCGGTGGCGCCTTACCTTCGTCAGGCGCACGCCAGCGCCTTCATCCTTGCGCCTAGGTTCAAAGACTCCTTTATGCCTTGGTGTGCCTTGAACCTTTAATAACTAAGTGTGTATATATAGCGGAGTTATCAATAATCACAGTGAAGTTCGCTTTTCCTATCCCCCAACTCGATGACCTATTGAATACTATGTCTGATCTTATGAAAGATCGACCTTCACAATGGGTACCACCAGATACTGGTTCGGGAAGGAGACGAGTGGAAGACCGCCTTCAAGACCAAGGATGGTCTATATTAGTGGTTGGTCATGACATTTAGGCTATCAAATGCCTTAAGCACTTTCATGAGAATTATGACACAGATTTTGTGGCCATACATGGACAAGTTTTTAGTCGTATATTTTGACGACATCCTGATTTACAGTCACACCCACTCCGACCACCTCACGCACCTGAGACTTCTCTTCGATATTCTCCGCAAGGAGAAGTTATTCGTGAATTTGAAAAAGTGTTATTTTTTATCTGAGTTGGTCTATTTTTGGGATTTATCGTTTCCTTCACCTGAGTGCCTGCCAACCTTGAGAAGGTCAAGTCTATTCGCGAGTGGCCCATACTCTCGACTATTCATGAGGCCCATAAATTTAATGGACTTGCCACCTTCTATCTGAGGTTCATCATGGGGTTTAACACGATCATGACCCCCTTCACGAGCTACCTCCGCAAGGGCTAATTTCAATGGACCATGATGGCCACTGGGCATTTGAAGAGATTAAGGAGAAAGTTGATGGATCACCTTTGTACTGAGACTTCCTGACTTTAGTAGGGCATTTGAGGTCACATGCGACGCATCTGACATTGACATTCGTGGTGTGTTGTGTCAAGAGGGACATCTAGTTTTTTTACTTTAGTGAGAAACTGCACGAAGCTAAGTATAAGTACTCAAACTACGATAGAGAATTTTATGCGATTGTTCAGGTTCTACGTTATTGGAGGCACTACCTCCTACCCCAGAAGTTCTTGCTCTACTATTATCATCAGACGTTGCAATATCTGGCTTCGCCATCTACACGCTACGTGATTTGAGTACCTGGGATTTTCACTATATTCTCAAACACCGGTTTTGTGTTAAGAACAAGCCTGTGGATGCTCTGAGCTGTCGAGTCACATTGTCAGCCCTAGGAAAACCCTTTTGTCAGCCCTAGGCTCCAAATCAGTCCAAACATCCAACATAAACATTTAAGATACAAGAGGGGAACATATATACCTCTCACCAAGTGGAAAAAACAGTAAATAATAATAAAGGAGATAATTGAGGAATAGCGCCCTCAACTAATCTTGTCCGTCATCTTTGGATTCCGGGAATAGACCTGCCAAGTAGTCGCGCCTTCGCTTTCCGGGCCGTTCTTCCTCTTATTGGAGAACTAGTCTAGTAGAAAGAATATTAACCAGCGAATTCCGATTGATAGAGTAGGGCCAAGCCCTTCTAAAGAAATTCCAACCTTTCGCCCGGTCGCTAACCTATCTTTTTGAGTCCATGAGAAGAAGAGTCTAATGTGTCTCAACAAGCTCGGTTCAGGACTATGTGAAACAGTTCACAACCGTCGATGTTTGACAGCCTTTTCATTGAAATCTTTGGGCGTTACCTTCATTAGCCGTTAGCTCCCTCTCCATCACCTTGGGTGAAGTTTGCTGAGCATGGTTTTGACAGGAAAGGACAGGTCTTTTCTTGTCTCGTATGTGGAAGATTCAATCTGGATGGGGTGTTGATCAAAGAGACCACTTTCTCAAAATTTTGATCTGAATCAATATGAGTTAGGTCTCTCACATTCTTCTCTTGCCAGAGAAAGCGCGCAAAGATTTTGTTCTGATGTCACCCGGTTTTCCAAGACGATTCTCTTTTTTCTTCTGGTTTCTTATGCAGTGAAAGTTGAAGGTAAAAAGGCTGCGTCCCAGGCGCTCAATCTGGACTGCCATTGTGTACTTTACCACTTGCACTTGGTCTATCACTGGATCTGGTGATATCTTATGAAAGAACTGAGCGAGGGTAGGTGGGAGGGGGAGAATGATTGGTTTGGAACCGGATAAAAGAAAGAAGGCATACCCTCGTATTGTCAACCCGATTCGGTTATTAGCGAAAACGGTTGCTGCTCTCTGGTCTCATCAAAATTCATCACGCAGGTGGAGGATAGACCATCGGTTTTGGATTTTCCTCACCTTGGCCGAACCCACGATACCGATCTTAACTCACCAGGCAGGGCAGCTAGCCTAGATTTTTCTCAGAATGGTTATCTGGATCGGGAGCTGAGAAAGCCAGTCTCGAGCAAAGGAGAGCGTGTCCATGTCTTTCATTACTTGGTCCATAAATCATCTCTCATTTTTTCCAGGAAACTGATCCTAGCCATTAAAAAAGGATATCGAGTCAAATCTATGCATATAAAAACAACTCATCGGGTTCTGAACTGAAACAGGATAAAATAAGAGAAGATCTTATAAGACCGAGAAAACACTGATGTCCCACTCTCGCTCGAATCTTACGAACTCTACGATAGGCTAACAACAGGGTTGGCTTTGACTCGTTAAGAGTGAATTTCCCCGCTAAAGCTTTCAAAGAGTGGAGTCGTTGTCGTAAGAACCGGGAACTGGCTCTAGCCTAGCGTATCCTGTCCGTGACACACACAAACTCTTCTATTTGTTCCTCACTCCACCAAAGCATATGGTATGGATTGGGAGTTGTGTTTTAAAGCCGGAATTCCTTATTATCCTGAAGGCCCCCCTCATTCTCTACAAGATTCTTCGAAAAACAAATCTTCGCTCACGCTCGCCTGACCCCTCCCTTCGATAGATGTTGACTTCGCCTATTAGTTCACTCTTCGTCATTATCAAGACTTAGCTCCTTCAGACCCTTCTTGGATTGTTCGCCTATCGGCTCACCGACTTCGTCCCCTTTGGGGTCTTTGGACCATTCAGACCGTTCGCCTATCTCCTTCGGAGCGGAGCCGGGGATTAAGAAAAGCCTTCGGACCCATCGGCCTAGCTAATGTCCTGTTTGCCTATCGGCTCACCCTTACGGGCGGCCTTTACATACCCCCGCCTACTTCCTTACCCGAGTTTAGGGTATATAAAAAGAACAAAAAGGACACAAAGTCCTAACTAAATCAACACACAAGAACCTCAATCGTCTACCCATTCCATCCATCGAGTCGATCTGATAAGGCAAGAGAGAACTATGACCTCGTGGATGGAGAGGGATTCCCCGGTCTTCCTATCAAGACTTCGGTTCGGTTTTCAAGACCTACTCTTTCAACCGCTCAGACATCCATCCCTTTGCGCTTCGCCCGTCCTATTTATCTGCGCACTGGCAGGTAGGGGCAACTCTATGTGCGCTTGCTTGCGCCCCACCCCATATGTTGACTCTATTGCATGCCGGCTAGCGAAACTTTTCCGGTAGTACGAATCGCTACGCTTTCTTCCAATCGACACTGTTCCTTATACTCACCTACTCATATACACAATTCTTGAGATATCCTGCATCCGGCCAAGCCGGAGGTTTAGCAGAACACCAATTTGGATGCTTAAAGAAACAAAGGAGAACGAGCTGAGTATCGTAGAAACGAACAGAACGTTATTGGGCGAAAGAGCTGATTCGCGTAGCGGAGAAGGAACGAATTGCATGTGTTAAGCATAGAGAGTTCCTTGTGAATGGAATCTCTTCAGAGAAACCATTCTTCACCCAAACTTTTCACCACTATGATTAAAAAGAACCTCCCCGGACGGGGAACGCATGAAAGAAAGATTTCCCTAAACCAGTGCACTAGGATAAGTGGTCTTATTGAACCTGATGAAACAACAAACGATGAAACCAAAGATAGATAAAACACCTAAACTATAAGACAAGCTAGCCTCTCCAGACCATACAAATGCACGACGAGCCCATGCGGTTAAGATATGCCAAATTCCACCGATCACCGAACGGGTTTGATTTGTTTTCCTACGGGGCGGTAAAGGTAAGTAACCGGGAAAAAAGACAATGAAGTATGACATTAAGTCAAAGTCCGAGTCTAAAAAAAGCATCTGACCGAGTGACATCGATCTCAATGGGTAGAATATATGCTTGGGAAACTCCGATAGCCCTAACCGGCCTGCTCTTATCAAAGAAAAAGAAGAAAGACCACTGATAGTAGTGAGTTCACTCAAGATCCTGCCGTAGGGGATGATTGGCATTACCAATTTCTCCTTAATCAGCTGAAACAAAAGCTTTCCCCAATCCATTCTTTTCCTCTGCACCACACAAACAGAACATTTCTCTGTTTATTGCATCATGTGCAGAGGTCTTGCAAAATCTTACTTTCCCAATGATATCTTCCATAAATCCATATGACTCAGTGTAACATCAACGGTGCACAAGATGGCCTGATATCTCACCGTCATCAACATTCCAGATGTCAAAGCCTTGGAAAGCGCGTAAGCCAGCTGGCCAACATCAGTTCAAGTTATAATGGATCAGCGGTTAAAATCTATTCAGATCCGACGACTTCAACCTCATAAAATACATGGATAATATCCAAGCATTCAGATGGAGGACACGCGCATTCATCGGGATTGAAGTTACACAAGATTGCAACGGCTATTTTATTGTTGTAATTGTATTTGTATAAATAAACAATAATGTTGTGTAAGAGTTAAGTTTTGAATCAATAAAGTCAATTCCTTTATTCTCACCCCACTTCTTCTCCCTCGTCTCCGGCCTATTCCCTGGCCTTCTCTCTATTGCGTCGATTGTGTAACATTTTGGTGCTCTCGTTCTAGCCATTCATCATGGCTGGAGGAACTCAAAATCGTCTAAACACAATCATCAATTCAATCCAGGAAGAACAACAAGAACGCCAACAACAATTGGAGACGCCGCGTCATGAAGTACAATCCAAAGAAAACATGCTTACCCAACAAATCATTGCGACCAGAGAACAAGCTTCGACACAGATCGATGATCTACACCAAGAAATGAGGCTGCTAATGCGGGGCATGCAGCAATCTCTCGACAGCAATTCGGCACGCCCTTCTGGACAACAACAAGAACAATACTCAGCACCCTCTTCGGTCGGAATCCTTGGAGCGCAGCCTTCTACGTCCTCAACCCAGGTTTTTTCTGATCAACCTCGTTTGATTAATGTTCTTTGCCCACGATTTTCTGAAGGCGACCCAACAGATTGGTTGTACGATTTAAATTTTTTTCCAATATAATGCAATTCCCACACGAATTTCTGATCTACGCGGCTTTGCACTTAGACCAGCCAGCGTCTAGATGGTACCAGGCGACTCGGCGTCACCACCCAGCCCTATCTTTTCAAATGTTTACCGACTCCATTATGAAACGCTTTGGCCCCTCTAGGTACGCCAACCCCACATGCGCTTTAACTAAGTTACAACAAACATCCACGGTTTTAGAATACAAGAAACAATTTGAAGAACTAACAACGCGTGTGCCCGGGTTAGCCCCTACATTCCTGACTAACATGTTTATTTCGGGCCTCTCCCCGCAAATTTAGGGCCAAGTGTTGATTCAAGAACCAACTGAATTACACGATGCATTTGCATTAGCCCGCATGTTTGAGGACCAGATTCTTGCTGATAATCGTACTCGTTACAATTATCCTAAACAAACGACCTTCAGCGGATCGAAACCTCCACTTTGGCAACACACCACCTCGAAAACAACCACCGCATCCACTCAACCAAAACTACCATATATTAAAAAATTATCGCCCGCCGAACTACAATTACGACGAGACAAAGGCCTTTGCTACAACTGTGACGACAAATTCTTTCCAGGTCACAAATGCAAGGGCCAAGGGGTCTTATGTTATATTGAGGGCACTGATGATGAAGACAACGATACATCAGGCACTCTTCCTGATGTTGAGTATGAACTCCCACAATCGACGGTCAGTATAATGGCCTTAACCGATTCCCCACAAGAACACTTTATACGATTAACAACTTACATTCACAATCATCCCTTAGAGGTTTTAATTGACAGCGGCAGTTCTCATAACTTCATCTCCCCTCGAATGGTACATTATCTACAACTACCCATACATGTAATTCCTGAGTTTCCCGTCTACATGGGAAATGGATCATCAGTGGGCTGCAGGGGTCGTTGCACGGATATTCCGCTGCTCATATAGGCCAAAACCTACATAATCCAACTATATGTTCTCGATATTAAGGGCTCAGATGTGATTTTAGGAGTCCGTTGGTTAAAGACACTGGGACCAGTCACCGCGGATTACACACATCTTACTCTAAGTTATTCAGGATCGGATGGACCAATAACTCTATTTGGGCATCCTTCCGCGCCAACTGACCAAATATCATCATCGCAGCTATCCCGCATGCTAGCATTAGAACCCACCACCACTTATTTCTTGTTGGCCACTGACGATCACAACAAGATAGACACTGAAACCCAGGAATTACATCACCACCACACCCTTCCAGCGAAATTCAACACCTTATTACATCAGTATTCTTTTTTGTTCAACGAACCCCAATCATTACCACCACCCAGAAATATAGATCATCAGATATTATTAGAACCAGGAACACAAGCCCCGAATCTCAAACCTTACCGTTACCCATATTTCCAAAAAAATGAAATAGAAAGATTAATATAGGATATGCTGGCAAAACAACACATCGAACCCAGCACTTCCAGTTTTTCCACTCCAGTTATTTTGGTTAAAAAAAGGGTCAGCACTTGGCGCTTTTGCGTATACTACCGATCCTTGAATAAAATTACAAAGAAGAATAGATTTCCAATCCCCACAGTAGATGAGTTACTAGATGAATTATCCGAGGCACGTTATTTTTCCAAACTCGATTTACGATCCGACTACCATCAAATACGGATGGCAGAACCGGATACACATAAAACAGCATTTCGGACACACCACGGACATTACGAATTTACCGTAATGTCGTTCGGGTTGTCTAATGCCCCTTTTACCTTTCAATCCTTAATGAACTCGATTTTTCAAAAATATCTACAAAAATTCATCGTTGTTTTTTTTGATGATATACTTATATATAGTGCTACAGAATCTGACCATTTAAATCATTTGACTATTACTCTACAATTATTAGCAGAAAATACATTATATGTTAAATTATTGAAATGCTCATTTTTAACCACAACTATTGAATTTCAAGGCCACCAAATATCTGACGGAACCGTAGGACCTACTAAAACCAATCTCGAAGCCATTCAAAAATTTCCAGTACCAGCAAATCAAAAAGACATAAGAGCATTTTTAGGGTTAACAGGGTACTACCGTAAATTTATTCAAAATTATGCAATGACAGCTTATCCTTTATCAGAGTTATTAAAAAAATACCTTTTCAATGGACTAATTCCACTATGTCAGCGTTTGAGTTTTTAAAAAATAGTTTAATTAATCCACCAGTTTTGACATTACCCAATTTTCAATTACCTTTTGAAATCAAAACAGACGCCTCCGGTATTGGTATACGGGCAGTATTACTGCAGCAACGCAAGTCGATCGCTTATTTTAGTAAAAAATTAACTCGCTTAATGCAAAAAAAAATCGACTTATGTTCGTGAGATGTATGTCATCACTACAGTCGTAGCTAAGTGGCGGCAATACTTGTTAGGACATCCCTTCACCATTTATACTGATCATCAAAGCCTTCGTCACCTTTTGACACAAGACCTTCATGCACCAGAGCAACAATTATTTTTTTCAAAACTATTAGGCTACGACTATACCATTAAATATAAGACGGGTAAACAAAATGTGGTTGCTGATACTCTTTCACGTGTCACCCTAATTCCAGAGCTTCCTACACATATGGGCCTCCATACTATGTTTATACCACTTTCACCACTATTGAATACATTGGTAACAGATTACCAGAGTGACCCATTCTCACAACAACTGATTCACTCAATACACACAAACCCAATGACTGTCCCAGTCTGGACCCTTAAGGTCCATTACATATACAACAAACACAGAATATACATTCCAGCAAACTCAAAATTACGTACCCAATTAATACGGGAGGCCCACAATAGCTATTGGGGGGGCATTCTGGAATTAAGGGAACCACTTACCGTCTACAACAACAATTCTATTGGCCCAATATGCACAATGATATCACAGAATATAAAAAAAAAAGCGATCTGTGTCAAAAGGCGAAACCAAGCAATCATCTACCTTATGGCTTACTACAGCCATTACCAACCCCCACAAAACTCTGGGCAGATGTAACCATGGATTTTATAACTAAACTACCAACATCTAATTCTTTCACTAATAGTTGTTGTAGATCGTTTCTCTAAGGTTGCATATTTTGGCCCAATTAAAAGTCCTCTATCTGGGCCAAATGTTGCAGGTTTATTCTGGGATAACATAGGAAAAATCCATGGCATTTCAGAATCTATAATCACAGATCGAGATTCAGTATTTTTAAGTCATTTTTGGACAGAACCATTTAAAACCTAAGGAACGAAACTCAAATATAGCTCAACTTATCATCCACAAACAGACGACCTCACTGAATGGGTAAACCGTTCATTGGAACAATATCTCCGTCTGTTCACGAATCGAAACCCTAAGAAATGGTCTTTATATTTGAGTTTAGCTGAATATCATTTCAATACCACGTTTAATTCCTCGGCCGGCATGACCCCTTATGAGATCATGTTCGGTCGGCCTCCTCCTGGGCTTGTCTCTTATTGTGAAGGTACTACAAAAAATGAAGTCGTGGAAACAACACTCCAGAAAAGGGACAAACTTATGCAACAACTGAAGATCAATCTAGCAAACTCTCAAGCAACGCATGAAAGCACTGACAGATAAGAAGAGAAAGGATATCGAGTACAAGGCAGGCGACTGGGTCCTCCTCACACTCCATCCATACAGACAACTATCACTAGGATAAACCTTCAACCGGAAGTTGAACTTAAAGTTGTATGGACCATATAAAATACTGGAGCTCATCGGCAAGACGACATGCCGCCTCGACCTCCCGCCAGAAACAAAGATCCACTCTGTTTTCCATGTTTCCCTGCTTAAGCCCTACATCGGCAACCCCAACCATCCAGTGATTGCTCTTCCAACTCTACACTGGAAGAATAACCCCCTTCATCGTCCCCTCGCAATCCTTGACAGATGCCAGATATTACGACAAGGACAAGAAATTATACAAGTATTAGTTTAGTGGGACGGTCTACCCCCAGCTGATAGCACCTGGGAGGACCTTGCGGGACTTGCAGAGTTTCCACATCTACAACACCTGTCTATCCCTCCAGCTTGGAACACAAAGCAAAGACGCGGATAGCGTGTACGCCATTCATATGCGCAAAACCCTGAGATCTCCCTCACTACCACCTAATCCAGATCCAAAAAACAAAGAAAGGAAGCGGCAAACAAAAAAAATCCAAAAACAAAAGAAGAAGAAACAAACAGAAGCAACTCAAGCTCAACCGACACAGCAACCACAACAAAACAACAAGATCCGACTTATTTTACCTTCCAGTACCAGATCTCCACCAATCCAAGAGCGAGTTACAGGAATCAGCTAGATTCTCTACTCTTCTTTTCCATATTCAAGCCGCCATCATGTTCCTATCATCTTCAAGCTTTGCATGGGAGGAGATCAATGACACCTCTTCTCTCAGCTAGGGCACAACTGCTCCACCGTTGGCGTCCAAAACAACATCGAAGAAAATGCCACGATAACGTTGCGTACAACGTCTTAAAGGAGGGAAGTAAATATAACATCAACGGTGCACAAGCTGGCCTCAATATCCCACGGTCATCAGCATCCCAGATGTCAAAGCCTTGGAAAGCGCGTAAGCCAGCTGGCCAACATCAGTTCAAGTTATAATGAATCAACGGTTAAGATCTATTCAGATCTGACGACTTCAACCTCATCAAATACAAGGATAATATCCAAGCATTCAGATGGAGGACATGTGGATTCATCAGGATTGAAGTTACACAAGATTGCAACGGCTATTTTATTCTTGTAATTGTATTTGTATAAATGAACAGTAATGATGCGTAAGAGTTATGTTTTGAATCAATAAAGTCAGTTCTTCTATTCTCACCCCCACTTCTCCCTCGTCTCCGACCGATTCCCCGGCTTCTCTCTACTGCGTCGATTGTGTAATACTCAGTCAGTTCTACTTTCTTCAAGTTAGATGGCTAGTTGCCTGTATATCCCATGAGTTGCAGTGCTCTGCTCAAATCTTCCTCAGAAAGAACTTCTGTTACCGCTCTGTGGGTTCCGAGTTCAAAGACCTTGAGAGGAGTTGAGGCCGTAAAACGGCACCGGCCCCCACTAGGATTTTGCTTTCCTTATCTACGCGCGCACTACGTCATCACTGGCGAGAAAGAGGTCGGCTTTACAGAAGAAAAAGGGGTGGGTGCTTGTGGGCCCCCCTCTGCAGTAAGTTCTTGTTGGACATCCGTTTCCCAAGAGGGGGCCGAGCTGTGTTTCCCCAGTGCCACCCAGTGGAGGCAGAAAACGAACTCGGGTGGGCTACGTAGGTTCGAATCCTGCCTCTCCCACTTGTTGTAGACTGAAGAAAAGAGAAAGTAGGCGTCAGTCTACACCGAACGAAGCTCTTTTTTTGCCGAGCCTTGAAGTGAAAGTGAAATTGTATCGTATGCGGAACTACTACGATCTATAGAGATTCCCCATCTATATCCAATCTCATGTTATCAAGGCGCGCGCCTAGGCGCCGGATGCACCGGGTGCACCGGCCAGCGCCTTTGCAATGCAGAGGCGGGCGAGGCGCCTCAGGCGAGCCCAGGCGCGCCGCGCCTTACCAACTCCCAGGCGCACCAAAGGCGCGCCTGGGCTTTTCAAGCTGTTTTCTTCAACCAGTTTTTTTGGGAGGGGGCAAAAACATGATCTTAGACGCACCCGAGACACACCTAGGCGCACTTGGGCATCCAATTCACTGATTTTCAGTGAATTGAGTGCCAAATTCACTGAAAACCAGCGAATTGGATGCCCAATTCGCTAATTTTCCGGGGCATCCAATTCGTTGATTTTCAGTGAATTGGGCACCCAAATCACTGAAAATCAGCGAATTGGACACCCAATTCACCGAAAATCAGTGAATTGGGCACCCAATTCACTGAAAATCAGCGAATTGGGCACCCAATTCACTGAAAATCAGCGAATTGGATCCAATTCGCTGATTTTCAGGGAATTGCATCCAATTCGCTGATTTTCAAGGAATTGGGCACCCAATTCATTGAAAATCAATGAATTGGATGCCAAATTAGTTGATTTTCAATTAATTGGTTGCCCAATTCGCTGATTTTCAATGAATTGGACACTTAATTCATTTTTGAGCCTCATGTGCCTCAGACGCGCTTCTGCGCCTTGCGCCTAGGCTCCAGGACCCCTTTGCGCCTCGGTGCGCCTTGCGCCTTTGATAACTTAGATCCAATCCCAACCAGCGAGAATTGAAGCGAGTCGCTTCCGTCTTGTAGTCTCTGCAGTTCGCCTCTGTTAGATTTACGAATGAAAAGAGCTGAATCATAAGGGCTAGGAGTGAAGCCAAAACGACCAACACTGAACTTGGCAAACTAAGGCCGAGGTGCTTGCTTGAGACCGTATAGTGCGCGACGAAGTCTGCAGACTTGCTGTGGTGGATGGTCATAACCTCCTCTTTCAAATTACCATTAAGAAATGCATTCTTGGCATTCATATGAAAGAACTCCCATTTACGCACCACATCACTCAAAGGAATTGACGGGGGCCTGCACATGCGGTGGAGCATGTGGTTTAATTTGATACAACACGCAAAACCTTACCAGCCCTTGACATATGAACAACAAAACCTGTCCTTAACGGGATGGTAATTTCATACAAGTCCTACATGGCTGTCGTCAGCTCGTGTCGTGAGATGTTTGGTCAAGTCCTATAACCAGTGAAACCCTCATTTTGTGTTGCTGAGACATGCGCCTCAAGAGAAAGACGGAAGTGAGCCGAGGAGCCTGAAGTAGTAACAAATATTAAAGCTTAACTTGAGTGCCAACACGTAGTTGTGCTTTCAGCAAGAATTTGGATCATATTGAGATACGCGAGGCTATAGAGTATATTGGTATACTTTAGATATCTTGTCCTTTCTTTTCTTCGAAAATCAAGCTTCTTCGCTTTCTTTTCTTCAAACGATCACTCGCCTTTCATTTCGAAGCGCTTTCACGTATGAACCGAAGTTGCGTTGCGTCACTCGTTCCCCATGGAGACCTACCTATAGTGACGTCAAAGTATCAATGACCAAGAGGGTTTGGTTAGGCTTGGTTACGACGACGTCGAGTTGGCGGCGGAGAAAGTTCGTCGTGCGACTAGCAAAACAAAAGAAAACAAAAGTGATGTTATTAAGGATTTGTTTTGTTATGAAATCTTACACAAACTCTCATTTTTCTCAAAATAAAAAAAGGAACTTTTGCCATAGGTAAAGGATAAAAAAGAGAATTTTCAATTGACCTTCATGAGACCCCAAAGGGGATGAAGTCGGTGAGCCGATAGGCGAACAGTCTAAGAAGGGTCTAAAGGAGTTGAGGCGATTGCCTGAATAACTTCCTTTACTAAAGGGGATTGGAGTTGATGCCACTTTTCTTTGCTAGTCCTAAGCGTGCCTGTGGCCTAATTGGTATATTCCAGATTTATAAGGATCTGTTAGTTGGAAGTTCGAAGGGTTATGGATCTGTTCAAGTTGGAATGCTCAACCCCGGGTCTCTCAGCTGAAAAGAAAATCTCACTTCTACAAGAAGACAATTTATAGAACGATGAATATCATTCATAGGAAGATTCTTTTTTTTATCATTGTCCCTCTTTTAGTAGTCTAAGAAGGGTCCGAAGGAGCTGAGGCGATTGCCTGAATAACTTCCTTTACTAAAGGGGATTGGAGTTGATACCACTTTTCTTTGCTAGTCCTAAGCGTGCCTGTGGCCTAATTGGTATATTCCAGATTTATATGGATCTGTTAGTTGGAAGTTCGAGGGTTATGGATCTGTTCAAGTTGGAATGCTCAACCCCGGGTCTCTCAGCTGAAAAGAAAATCTCACTTCTACAAGAAGACAATTTATAGAATGATGAATATCATTCATAGGAAGATTCTCTTTTTTATCACTGTCCCTCTTTTAGTAGACTCAACTATGAATATTCATTCAGAAATGAATCTCGGGTTCTTTCTTTCACTGCTCACCTCATTTTCTTAATGCTTCTACTTCTTTTTCGTCGAGCCCCGAGCTTGTGGTCCTCCTTTGAGTGTGGATTCAATTGGATGAATCTGTCAAGTCAAGGAAAACGTAGGTAGTAGCAAGGATGGTGCATCGCCTCTTTCTCGTTCTCGCTCGGGAGCCAAACCGAAGACGCCTGCTCCCTACTGTATTGGACCTTTGACCAACATTCTACCTTTGTAGAATCGGAACCAACTCGAACAGTTGAGTTAGGGTATATAAAGGAAAGAAAGTCAAACTCACCTTCTCGTAAATGGTGTCAGTTAGAGCAATTTGAGTATTCCCTGTTGACCTTCTTTTGTAGATAGAATCTTCAATGAAAATTTATTAGTGATGTTAAGAGGGAATATAGTTTCCAACAAACCAAACCTTGCTTATGGGTCAATTGAATCTAGGAAGACTACATTCGCAGGAGCACCTTCTGGGATGTACGTCCATCTTACCACACCTACAACATTTTGAGATCGATCCTCTCGATCAGAGACGTTCTTTCAAAGGTATATCAGATCCATCATTGGGGATGGCTCGAATACCAACGTTTGGAGCGATATTTGGCTTGAAGAGGGAAGCTTAATCAATCTATTCGGAGAGAGAGTGATCTGCGATTTTGGCTCACCCGAAACCCGGGACCAGTAGACGGAAAATGTTGGAACCATAGTTTGATCCTAGAAAAGAGAACTTTCACAAGGTCCCGATTAGGCGTTGTTAAGCCCTTCCTTTCCCTTCTGTAGAAACATACTTGAGAATGATCACTTGTGGAAGGATGTTGTGCTCGATTCCACCCCTCGGTCCAGCCTCTTTTTCTTGGTACGCTGATGTAGTCTTTCACACTCTCTTTGTCTGCGGTGGGCGGGAATGGGAAAAGCTTATTGTGAAATGCTACAACTATACATAAAAAAGATTGAATACAGGGTTCATGCATCCATCTTTCTTTCTCATAGCTTCGCTATCGCTCGCCTTCTGTCCCGCCTTGGTCCTGGATTGAGGACCCCGCTTTCAAATCTCCTTAAAACAAGGTTGCTGGCTCCCCACTCCCTCTCCTCTCTTTTTTTCTCTAAAAAAAGTAGTCTTCGACGGTGGTGGGGTCTCCCTTTTCAGATCACTTTTCTTTTCATCCGGCCTTCGTCTCTATCACTTATCACCCTCTTCGCTCGAGCTACTTCATATCCTCTTCGCTTCGCTCAAGCTACTTCGTATCCTCTTCGCTTCGCTCGAGCTACTTCGTATCCTCTTCGCTTCGCTCGAGCTACTTCGTATCCTCTTCGTTTCGCTCGAGCTACTTCTTATCATCTTCACTTCTCTCGAGCTACTTTGTATCCTCTTCACTTCTCTCGAGCTACTTCGTATCCTCTTCGCCTATCGACCACGCTAGTTCGTCTATCTTATCACCTTCTTAGTCACCATCGTGACCACGCTAGTTCGCCCATCAGCTCACTCTTCGTCACTATCGTGACTCAGCTCCTTCGGGACCCTTCTTGGACTGTTCGCCTATTGGCTCACCGACTTCGTCCCCTTTGGGGCCTTCGCCTTCAGTTCCAGTAGGTGAGCCTACCAGGAGATTCCGCCTCATCAAGAGGAATAAGCGGAAGTTCTTCTCGGGCCTTCTCAACGAAGATCCTATTTGACGACGAAAAAAAAATAGCCCTCCACCGTAACCCCTTATTCCAGGAACCCCCTTCAAAGAACCCCTTTTTCCAGTCCAGCAGCTCACAACCCTTTTCGAGGAATCCCTTCTTTCAACAACTCAAACCCGCCAGATCCCCCTAACCACCATCTTCCAGAGAAACCCTAACCAACATTCCGCCGTCATCGCCACTCCGGGACAACACACCTACATCTCCTACTATCGGATCTACCATGTCCACGACTATTTCTCTTACTTAGTGAGTGTTTTATTGTTGTATGGATCTTTTTCTTCAATATTAATATATGATTATGCGATTTCACGCTTGATTGGATCTCTTGAATTGTGGTTGATTGCTTGGATTAGTTTGTGATTTGCAGGATCTATTTGCAGCGCGCTCGTACTTTGGCCCTCAACTAGGAGGAAAGCCTATGCATGCTTGCTTAAAGAATTATTTTGCCTTGTTTAAAATATCTGTGTGGGATTTAATCTTGTATTGCTTTGTTTTTTATTTCTCCATCAGGTCTTGCATGTGTTACATAAATGTTCAAGGGTAATAGAATTATCTTCCCCGCACTTCACATTAGGATTGCATTATAGTCGCGCACTCACATACTCTACCCTTAATCAGTTTAGTTATAGGTGGAGGGGTCAATTGTGCACAATGGTACATCAGTTTGTTGACATTGGACTAAATTCTCAACAAGATTGTATCTAAAAATGTGTACACATCATGCATTCTTAAATACTTAATCTCTTCCTTATATAAATCTTCCCTTAGCTCTTAGTAAATATCTTCTGTTATTTTTTTTAAATTATTTATATTGTGGAGATCCATCTGTAATTGGGGGTCTTATGCAAAATTTCAAGTGATTTTATGAGCATATGCTTGCGAATAATACTTCTTATTCACCCTTATGTAATTGGGGAAGCAGCCTCTTGCAAAAATGCAAGGTAAGGTTTGCCTACATTTCACCCTTGTGGTGGGACCCTTCCCCGGACCCTCGCTGCGCGGGGATTCTTTGTGCACCGGGCTGCCCTTTATGCCTGTGAATAATACTTGATAAAAGTTCTTGGAGCATACGGTTTTAAAAATGAACTTTCAATGTGTATGGGCTTGATTTTGAAACAGTTGGAGTAATTTTAAGTTGAAAATCTTGAGGCAGATGAAGCACTGAGGTGGATTTATTTGGTGGGATCTGTCAATGTAGAGAAGTTTCTGTTGCTTTTAAACAATTAGGAAAAGGAGATCGATTATTCACAAGGGTTTCTTCTTTTTCTTGTTTTATCTGATTCCTGGTTTCACATCTAATAATATAGTGTTTTTGTATGGAATCTTCATTTGATTTATTTGTGCAAACGATTCTTTGGGTTCTCATTTGCTCTTTCATTTCTCTAAGGGTGGATGATGGCTTCCCAATTATCACTTTCCATTTTAAGGATTCACTTGAATTGCCAGTCTATCCACATGATTACTTCTTTACTGTTGGGGTAAGATGCATTAAAATTTCTAATTACCTGTTAATTTTGCTGAACATGTAAGATTTTTATTCTATTGTGACAATAAAATATCTAATTACCTGTTAATTTTGCTGAACATGTAAGATTTTTCTTCTATTGTGACAATACCGTCTCAAGGTTTAAACACGAACTTGTCATATTTTTGTCTGGCTTTTCTAACTTTCACTATCCTTTCTTTGCCCCACCTTTCTTTTGTTGCAAATATATATCCCTACATACAAACAATTAGTCAATTCTTGGAATCTGCTTATAAGATCATAAATTTTATTTATATTCTGCACCAATTCTATCTTCTATGTTTTTGTTTCGAACATAGATCATATGAAACAACGAAGCTTTGTCGTAGCTGATGGAGGCGGCGTGCTGGAGCCTCGAGGGAGATCTACCAAATCCTTCATAGCTTGGATTTTAGAGGCATGAGAGATTCAACATTCTTGCCTTCTTTAAGCCCACAAAAACATTAAATACAACACATTTTTGAAAATGAGTTTACATAGCTGGACTAATTGTTAAAAGAGTCATTGTTTAAAAAGAGTTTACATGGCTGGACTACAAAAACAACACTCAAGCCTTTATCCCACCATAGTGGGGTCGGCTATATGGATCCTTTGTCGCCATTGCGCCATATCTGTAATCGTAGACTCACTAATGCCTAAGTACATCATGTCTTTCCTTATAGTTTTATTCCAAGTCTTTTTTGGTCTACCCCTCCCCCGTTTTACATGGCTGGACTAATTGTAAAAATACCCAACACAAATAAAAAAGATAATTTGCATAAAAAACATAAATTGTTTAAAAATCATTATTAATCCCTAACTACAAGACACATAAAGGAAACACATAACTATGACACATAACACCTCATCCCTCTTTAAATTCGAGTTTTTCCTCAAAATCTAATCACTGGATCATCTAGTTCCTTTGTCTCTCTCCCCAAAATTCTTACAAACATGTCTTGAAGTTAATGCATCATCATCAAGTAAGTACAATCCTTTGGCCCTGGTGGGCTGAGTGTGACGATTGTTGCTAGATGCTCATCCCTAGTGCAAAGAGAAGATATACTAAAGTGAGGGAACATCTTGCTTGAGCTGGTGCTTGGTGGCTAGGAGCGTGATATCAACAACTGAAGAGGGGCGCTGTTACGGGGTAACCGTAGCTCATCAATATCTTGTCGGAGGTGGAGATACAAGGAAGACGTGCTTGACTTGTTGTTAATGCGATGAAGGAGTTGAGCTCAACCTAAGGGAGAATGTGGAAATGGAGAGACTTGCTCAACCCTTACTAACTTGTTGAGGAGCAGGAGAGGAGGGAAACTAGCAGAGAGTAAAAAGGATTAAGGCATTGCTTCCTCATCTCATGACCTAAGGGGTCCTTAAATAGAGGGTACATGGTACGAACTAAAAAAATGTGACATGCACTGACATGAACACAAAATAAAGGCGCAACATGCACTGACACAAACATAAAATAAATATGTGACATATAACAACTCTAAATAACTACATACATAAATGTAACAAATAATGGATAGTGGGGACCCATAAAGGTAACGAATAATGATTGATGTTGATGATATCTCACGCATCAGTCACAGTATCTCGCGGATTTCTACTTGATCGTTGGAACATGCTGCCCCGCCGAAGTGACATAATAATCGATTAATTTGCCCAATAAGGAATTAATTAAGTAATAACCGGTCTTCAGTAAATCTATTGGCTCGAGGAAAAGGAATGGACGACTTGATGGGCTACGTAGAAACTAAAGAGTGATGGGAGGAGCGATGAGACTTGATTGGTAGAGGCAAGAAGACGTCCTGTACTTTTGATGTGTGAAGCTGAAATCCTCGATTGAACCGAGGTATGGGCGAGAGAAAATGCGTCGAGGTTCTCCTGTTTGTTGGCGAAGGAGATCATGGGCTGGGAACGTTACTGGACAGAGGAGATCGTGGTGTTTCTTCTTGGCTTGCGAGACGCCAGAACATTACTGGCATAGCAAGGAAGACAGTTTGACTAGGGCTCAACATAGGTACCCCTCATCCAGTTACTGCGAGGATGGAAGACTTGCTATGTCGGAATTGACACCGTCGAGCTTCGAAACGTAGAAACAACACGATTTGGCGCAGTCAAGGCGCAAATGACAGTAGGGAAAGTGACCGGTTCGATGTGGGGTTCCGAAGGCAAGATCAACTGGTTGGTAGTGCACCTGGAATGGAAATTAAATGGAGGCGTGTTCTCCGGTGGGTGTAGGAGGTTGCTCTGATACCAAATTATTACGAGTTAACCCGCAGCTCATCAATATCTCGTCGGAGGTGGTCGTGGAGGCAGAGATACAAGAGAGCCATTTTCAACCTATGGAGAATGCGATGAGGGAGCCAAGCTCAACCTAAGGGAGAATGAGAAAGGGTGGAGCCTTGCTCAACCCTAACCCTAACTGGGAGAGGAGGAGAGGAGGGAAATTAAGAGATAATAAAAAAAGATAATTCATTGCTTCCTTCATCTTGTGACCCAAGGAGTCCTTATATAGATGATACATGACACCAACTAAAATTAAGACGCTACATGCGCAAACATAGAATAAAAATGCAACATGCACTGACACAAACATAAAATAAAGAAACAACAGATAACAACTCTAAGTAACGACATACATACCTAACAAATAATAGATAGTGGTGATCCATAACATGCGCTTTGAATGATAACAACATATGTCGGTGGCTGAATGGATTGCTAGATGAGAAAAGCCAAGATCAACGGTTGGGGGGGGGGGAGGGGGACCCGCTGACTAACATAATAGGGATCGATCACTTTGCCGTAATGGTTGGGAGGATGGAAGTATCACAAGCTAACCATGGCTATAATTCCTTCTTGTAGTCCTCGACGGTGTTGGTGTGCTCGTCGGTTGAGACTACAGAGCATACTAGGGCCAGTTGAATACCCTTGCCATTGGCCTGCAAGTGCATCGTTGCATTGACACCTTGCAGTGGTAGAAAGAAACTATCATTTTTGGTAACAAGTGTTGTGTGATTTGCTAGTTATCACACTTACGTTGCAACTTGCCTCGACAACTGCCAAGTTTATTCGGAAGGTTTTCATCAAGTCAAGGATTTACTATTTTTGATCAGCATGTTGAGATGTTTGTCTAACATCTGTTATGTTTAATCAACAACAAACATTGATACTTTTGACAATATATGTTGTCTCTGGTGTGCAGATAGTGTGCATGTAAAAAGCTGAAGAGTTATGTTCTTAGACCAAAGACTGATGATTGGTTTAAACCGCTGTGAGGTCTCTGTGAAGAAGTCTAGGACCTGGAGCAATTAGACGGAATCAGACCAGGCAATTCAGCCTATTGGCACTTCGATATCATCAATAATGAATCAAATTCAGCTTATCAACACTCTGATTCCATCAGAGTAAATCGAGTTGAGCTATTCCCTTATTGGGACTCCGATACTTTTCCATGAGAATTAGACTAGTTGATTCCTTTATCATGACTCCTATTCATTCCAGAGGGAATCAGTTCAGACGATTAATCGTACCAGGCGGTTGATTCATTCCAGCAGTCCTACCCAACACCTAAAAGAATCAGATCACTAATTACGCAATCGGGCCTCCGGCACGTTACAGAGCGAATCTGCTTGAGCGATTTGCCATTACCAGGCCGCCAATTCACCTATGAGCAAACACAAAATTTGAAAGAATCACTACTATCGATTCATGCGATCGGTAGTCTGATTCGCTTAGTTTCTACCCAACCCTATAGATAGATCTCATTAATTAGGGCTAATGAATTCTTATGAAAGTCAACCATCAAAACAATGAAGAAGAGGGATTCTGGGTGGGAAGCTCCAAGGAGAGGGAGTTTCGTGCTGGCGAGGTTAAGATTTCGATTTCACCTCCTCTACCCTTCATATTTGAAGAACTCTAATGGCCAATATCTAGAGGTGAAGTGGAGCACTACAATGCTACGTCATTGAGGAAGTTGGAAGACCGGTGAAGAAAACTTAACGTCTCTCCATTGAAACTCAATAAAAGGATCTATAATTAGTTTCAACTCATTAACACATGGAGACTCTGATGATTGAGAGAGTTTTCTTTATGTTTATCTTTCCCATTTATTTTTTTATCTCTTCTGTTTCAACCAATCCTACATTCTCACCATGCATTTACCTCACTCATTATATGTCTGGTTTCTTACCAAGCTTGACCCATACAACATGAATGTTCCATCTCACGGGTAGTATAGAAAGTATTTCATTCTCTTATTTGTTTGATTATTTAGTCCCATATCAGTTTGTATAGGACATGGGTGTAGTCACTTTGTGTGGATATATATAATATGCCTCGTGAGGCCTGAAAAAGATCAATCACACTATTTTCCAATTATCTCTACAAATCCTAATAAGATTGTTGAACCCGGAAACCACGGTTCAAAGGAGTTCGGACCGAAAGGATGTAGCTTGCTCTTATTTCTCCCGAGTGGGAGCACTGTGTCGGTCACTTAGAACAAAGAGTCTCTCTCACGAAGATGGTTAACCTAAAAACAAACCCTGTGAGCTGTAGCGTAGAGGACCCGCCACAAACCCGGAAGATCAGGAAGATCTTCCCCTCTCAAACCACGTGAGCTAGGCACCATGGGATCTCCTCGGACCCGGATCTGGACCCCTCCGATGCTATATTTCAAGCATTGATGGTAGGAGGAGGGTATACACCGGAAGGCGCTGATGAGAGGCCGCCCAAAGATGGCGTTGTAACTGCTCGGGGCATCCACAATGACGAAGCGACAGTTCTTGAATGTTCCCTCCCCCCCCCCCCCCCCCCCCCAAAGTCACGAGGAGCTCGGCTCTTCCCTCCATTTCCTTTCTCTCCCCGGAGAATCCGAAGAGTGGATCGTCCGAGGCAAGCACCCTCTTCGCCTCTACCTTCATCTCATCGAAGGCCTTCTTGAAGATCATGTTCACAGAACTCTCGTTGTCCACAAGGATTCTGGAAACCGTGAAGTTCTCGATGGCTGTCTGGATCAACAACGCATTGCAGAACGGGTCCTCATGCTCGGGCATGTCCTTCGCTGAGAAGGTAATCTTCTCCTCGGGGGGGGGGGGGGGGGGGGGGCTCGGGAGGTCGAAGCGACACTCCGACCATAGATGACATGGAGGCTCCCCTTACGAGTGGCCTCGATCCCTATCCCCCCATGGATCACCCCGATCCCTCATCGGGTCCCGACATCAACCCGGTCTTCGCACCGGTCTTCTACCTCTGCTCCTTCTCCTCCCATTCCGACCACCTGAAGTTGCTGCCCCGCCGGGGCTCTCCTTCCTTCTGTTATTTCTAAGAACTCGAGGCAGGTAGCCATTGCGTGACCTTCCTCATGGTGGAAGTCACAGTATGACAACGCCACCCTACCCCTCCCTGCCCCTCCTGGGCGATTCTTTCCCCCTCTTCTTGCTCCTCGGCCTATCGCCATGGTCTGCTGGGGTGGTGGCTGGAATGGTCTCGGACCCGGTCGTCACCTTGGAGGGTTGAACCGTCCCTGCCTTCCCTGAAAGATCCCCCTGGAAGGGTCCTCTGCATTGGGCAAACCCTCTTCCCTGGCCCTGAGGATGCCCTCCCGACGGCCTCCACACTGTCCGATTGACCGGCGGCTAAAACCTCCACCCTGGCTCCTGCCCCCGGGGGTCCTTGGAACCCTTGCCTCCCCGACTCTTCCTTCCTTTTCACCTCCTGTTGTTGAGATCCTCCTGCTCCTTTCACCTCGCTTCCTGTCAACCTGGCCAACTTCGTCACAAATCCGAGATTCGAGGCCTCACTCTCAATCTGCCTCCCCGCTCGATCTATCAACTCCTCGAAAGACAGAGGGGGGTCCTTGGCATGTTCCATCCTGAACAACCCTTGATGTAGCCCGATGGTGAGGGCAAGCTGCAAAGTGTGCCCTGACACCTCCTGGAACAGGAGAACCTCCTCCTGGATGCGATCCACAACTCCCCAACGGCTCCTCCGCTCCTTGCTTGATCAGAAAGAGAGCCTCCGCCCCCTTCCTCCTTTTTTTGGATGTGGAGAATCACAGCAGGAAACTCTGATGTAGGTCCTCGAAGCTGTAGATGGTCCCTGATGGTAGTTGGTGGAACCAATCTCTGGGCTTTTCCTGGAAGGTGATGACGAAGAAACAACACTTGAAGGCGTCTATCATCTGCCTGATGGAGGCGACGTCCTCGAACCATTGGAGATGCTGGATGAGTTCATCCTTACCCGCGTAGTAGGACATCGGGCTCCCTGAATTCCTCTGGAACCGGAGCTGATAGGATCAGCTCGCAGAACGGGCTCCCCGACCCATCTGGCGAGCCCAGGGGACTCTCGCTGTCTCCTCGCTCGGAGGGCGAGTACTCGGCGGGCTGGGGAACAACACTCGCGCATGGATGGCTCGCTCGTCCTCCTCCACCAATACTTCCTTTCCTGCTCTCTTTCCTGGCGCCTCCTCGCCCAACGGCGTGACGGCGAGGCACAAGGTCTCCAAGATGACCTTCTTGAACTTGTTGAAGTCGCTCTTCCTAACGTACTCGCCAGAGGGGGGGTGAGTCGCCTGGGTCGGCCCCTTGCCCATTGCTTCCGGCCATTGGACTGACTAAGAATTTTCCGAACAAGCTACGGTCCACACTCACCGCACCAGAATGTTGAACCCGGAAACTACAGTTCAAAGGAGTTCGGACCGAAAGGATGTAATTTGCTCTTACTTCTCTCGAGTGGGAGCACTGTGTCGGTCACTTAGAGCAAAGAGTCTCGCTCACGAAGGTGATTAACCTAAAAACAATCCCGCGAGCTGCAACGTAGAGGACCCGCCACAAACCTGGAAGATCAGGAAGATCTTCCCCTCTCAAACCAAAGCTGAGTTGGGCACCCTGGAGGACACTTGAAAGCACCAGAATGCCAACCCGGAAACCTGGGCGAGCTGAGTGTTAGAGCTCCCACCCACCAGAACCAGCCAAAAGAGAGGAGTTGCCAAAAAGAGGTCCTCTCCAAAGGTGCTCTTGGGGGTCTATTTATAGTTCTCTGAAAATGGTCTGCGGATAGCGGAATCCAGCCTTCTGATTTTACTAAATGCAACCCATATTGGTCTCCCACTGTTTGGAGTGGCTAATGGCAGATTAAAGTGGCATTCCCTGGAAAAATAGGCCACAACGCCTAGAGGCGAGTCCAAGCTGCTTGAGGCTTGCTTGTATGGGGTGGCGAGTACCCGGTGAAGCTGGGAACTCGTTACTCTCCCCGAACTGGGGACGAGTGCAATACCCTTGGTGCGCTCGCCCCTCCGACTCACCTGGGCTTAGTCTCGTCCCTTCTTCTTGATGGCTTGACGAGTCCACTCGACAAATACAGGGTTGTACAAAGATAGTTGTACTTACACCGTAATATTATAACCTAGCAAATTGTGCCAATGTCATTCTTGTGTTCAAGTCACTGTAACCTTCAACTGTTTGATTTTATTCTTTCTTCAACTTTATAAATTCATTGAGACAGCCAGACATAGAAAGTGGTTCACTTTTGAAAGGGACAATTGATATCCTCTGATGAGGGTGATTGATAAAATCAACCTGCTTTGATACCAATTGAAAGGAGAGTTTTAGTTCTTATTTTTATTATTAAAACTCTTGTTTAGCTTTGTTTCAAAATAAATGATATATATAAATATATAGATGAGTTCTGATTGCTGTAAGAGTAATAAACACAAACAGTGAAAGTGCAAAGAAATAAACACAGCACAGGAAATAAAACAAACAAACAAGAAGCAATCCAGATGACACAGAGAAATATAGTAGTTCCCCAAAACCGGGTACATCTACTCTTCTACCAACTGGTAGGAATCCACTAGGAGAGTTGATCAGGTGCCCTCACACCAAGGTGTTTTTGATCAGGTGTCCACACACCAATGGAGGTTTGATCAGGTGCCCAATTCACCTATAAGCTTTTGACCAGGTGCTTATAAACCAACCTAGATTTTTTGATCAGGTGTCTTGCCACCAACAGGTAAACTTTTGAAGGGAGTTTTAACCCTGTACAAGATGGGGAAGGAGAAAGGGAAAAGATTAATTGTTCTTCTCTTTGTGCTGAGAAGACTCTTGATGATCCTGATTGGTAGTTGTGTTTGGATCTTGATGATGATGTTGAAGAGCTCCCCCTGTCTGATATAATTGTTGACAGTTTGTGGAGGCCTCTTCTCTTGATTGTACAAACTCCTTTCTTCTTTATGCAGTAATGATCCTGAGCAAGTAATAGTGTTTGGTGTCTCAGGATGAAGATGATCTGCAAGAAAGAAGTTAGGCAAAAAGAAGATATTATAATATATTTGATCTGATCTTCTTTTTGCTCCTCTGTTTCTCTTCTTCTTCCTTTTCCTGTACAGCAGTTGTAATATATTTTCTGTCTATCTATATTATATCTGTACAGCAATATATATCCTGTATGTTAAGAGAGAACAAATATATATATTCTGATATATATTCTGCTGTCGTGTATAGCTGTTTGAATCCTTGCCGACCAGAAAGGAAGGGAGTAAAGTCACTTTCATTTCCCAGATCCTTGAGCAGATAACTTGCCGTCTTTGACTTGCTGCAACGGCTATATTAATTAATGTTTTTGCCAAACGGCTGCAGTATTAAATGCTTGCATGTTGTAATGTCAGAACAGCAATATATATAGCAATATATAAAATAGAATAAAGAAATATTGCTTTAATAAAGTCTGACAGCATATAGAATATGAAATATAATTCTGCAAAACTTTCGTCGAGCTGAGCTCCACTTTCGTCGAGCTCAAACATTTGATTCGTCGACCTCAATATTAATATTACTGTTTCTGAACATTTGCTGAAATTCGTCGAGCGCTGTTCGTCATTCGTCGACCTCTGTTCCACGTTTGTCGAACGCAGCTTCCCTGCTTTAAATCTGTCGAGCGCTGCCATCTGTTCGTCGATCGCCGTCCGACGAATGCCGAGCGCCGTTCGACGTTCGTCGAATGCCAGTGAACTATATGTAATTTTATTTCTTTTCTTATTTCCTGCCTTATAAAATATATGTATATTTTAGCTTTCTTTCTTAATGATATTTAATCTAAGTTATAGGATATATTATGATATAAACTTAGATACTAAAGGTGGATCCTAACTCAAATCAAAACTAAGGTTCCAAAAACTTTTCTTCTCATGGAACAAAAAATGAAGAATGTGCATGAAGCTCCTGCTTATGTAAACTATGAGTTGATCCTTGCATGACAGGGTATTTTCATGGCTCGAACCTTGACCTCCGGTTCAATAGGTCATCTGACCCCTTGTAGAATAAAAATAAAAGTGATTTAAGGACAAAATCAATGGGTTCTATGTAGACAAATATGTCTACCAAATTAAGAGAAGTCAAACAAATTTAGACTAAGATCTGGTTGAAAATATAAAGACAAATAAAAGAACCAGCCTTATAACTGAGAGCAAAGAAATTTTGTATATTTCTTAAGAAGATTTTCCAATGTTATAAAAACGAAGTTAATATAACTAAGAATTTCAAATCATAGCGATTGAAGTGATTTAAAGCCATGTGGAAGATCTTAACAAATGTTGCAAAATATCGAAGTTACTGGATATGATGGTTGAACACGCATAATCCTTTGCCCCTCCAACTGAACTAAATCATGACGGACAGTCCTTCGTCGGGATGATGTCCTTCCTTACTTGGAGGTCCAATTACCAAGGGTTTCTACACCAGCGTACTCTAGAGGTCCTCAAGTGGAAGAGAGAGCAAGATGAGAGATTGCATGACTTTTGCAATTGTGTAATTTTATTACTCAAAGATTTCATGCCTGGTGCTTTACCACACATAGAAATCTCCTATCTGTAGTCTACTGCGAGGAGAGAATGGAGGTGAGCACTATATAAGTCAGAGGGGAGTTTTGGAGTGGGCTCAAGTGGTGGTTGATGTTGAGGAACACACCTTTAGGTTTAGACGTTCTCCCTCTCGTTCTGTTCTATCCCAATCGGCTTTGAATTCAAATTAATACGCCTTAGCCAGGTCCAAGAGATATAGTCACGCCCCTGGTGAGTCTAAGGTAGCTTGACTTTTAACACCCCCCTCAAGCTAACACCATAAACATCCATCATTCCAAGCCTAAGAGAGTACGTGTGAAGAGTTTTACCAGAACTAGCTTTGGTGAACATATCAACAAGTTGGTCCTCAGAAGGCACAAACACAACAACAATGGCTTGGTTCTTAACTTTTTACCGCACAAAATAACAATCGATCTCTTTATGTTTTGTCCTCTCATGAAAGACAGGGTTGTTCGCAATGTAAATAGCAACTTGATTATCACAGTGCAAGTTTATGGCCTCCAGGACAGGAAACCCCATATCGCCCAAAATAGGTTTAACCCATATCCACTCATATGTTGTAATGGCAATGACTCGATACTTGGCTTCAGCAGAAGAACGAGCAACAACATTCTACTTCTTACTCCTCCAGGAAGCAAGATTTTCACCCACAAAGATAGAATATCCACTTGTAGATCTTCTATCAACGGATGAACCGACCCAATCAACATCACGGTTGTCGTGAACTTTAAAATGATCATGATTTTGATAAATAATGCCTTTCCATGGTTCTTTTTTAAATACTTAAGGATCCAAAGAGCAGCTTGATAGTGATGAACTTTAGGATTATGCATAAATTGACTAACCAACCCAACCGCAAATGAGATGTCGGGTCTGGTGATAGTAAGGTAAATTAACATCCCCACAATGCGTTGAAAGTCGAACTTTCTTTCAAGATCAGGAGAATCATTTTTGTGGATATCATAATTAGCATCCACGGGGCTATCCATAGGCTTCACTCACAAATATCCAGTGTCACTGAGAAGATCCAAGACGTATTTGCGTTGGGAGATTATAATTTTTTTGGCAGATCTAGCAATGTCAATTTCAAGAAAATATTGAAGAAGACTCAAATTTTTAATTTCAAAAGCAGAGGCCAATTCTCGTTTAACAAGAGCAATGTGTTGATCATCAGTTCCCGTGATAATGATATCATCCACATAGACAAGAAGAATAGTGGTACATTGCTCCTTTCTGTAGATGAAGACTGAGTGATCATAAGTACAATGAGAAAAATCCAGATTCAAGAGTTTGATACATGGCTTTTCAAACCAGGCCTGAGGTGATTGTTTAAGGCTATACAAAGCTTTCTTAAGATGACATCCATGTCCTTTAGGTATTTCCATACCAAGAGGGGGAATCATGTAGAGTTCTTCCTTTAATTCATCGTGAAGAAATGCATTTTTTACATCAAGTTGATGCAAATGCCAAGACTTGTGGGCATCAATAGATAGCCGAATTCTGATCGAGTTAAGTTTTGTAACGGACAAACGTCTCATTGAAGTCAATCCCATCAATTTGGGTAAAGCCTTTAATAACAAGTCTTGCTTTATGTCGATCAAGAGTGTCATCCTGAAGGTATTTGATACTATATATTCATTTACATCCGATAGTATGATGCCCATGAAGAATATGAACAATTTCCCAAGTATTCTGATGTTGGAGAGCATCTCTACCTCCATAGCTTTCTTTCAGTGAGGATTAGACATAGCATCTGAAAAATTGTTAGGAATAGAAATAGAGGAAACTGACGCAAGATAAGATTTTAGTGATGGATAGAGTGATACACAACATATTTATCAATAAGGTATCTGGTATGACCACTATGAATTTGGAGAGTAGAAGATGTATCCCCATCTGTGGTCTCAGTGTTTGGATCTGGCAGATTGGTGGTGGGTGGTGGAACATGAGCATGACTCTCTTGCTCGGTTCTACTTACATGCTCCCTTTGGTAGACTTGAAGATTCTTCCTTCTGTTGTAGACACGCAAATCATTTGTATACACTTCCCTTTCAACTGAACATTAGAGCTACTAGGAGATAGAACATCCACGAGAGCTGTGTGATGTGGCATCATACAACCCTCATCTTCATACTTCTCTGAAAAAGTAACATTTTTCTCTTCTTCCGAATAATGTGGAGTGTACTTAAAGAAGGTGACATCTTTAGATATAATCCTTCTATGCAACAAAGGTGAATAACACTTATACCTTTTTTGGCTATCAGCATATCTAACAAAAACACATTTAATAACTTGAGGACCTAATTTATCCTTATGTGATCCCATAATATGCACAAATGCAACACATCCAAAAACTGTAGGAGGGATATTAAATAACGAGAGATTTGAACAAAGAAGTTTAAAGGATACTTGTTCTTTACTTAGGTAGACGTCATCAAATTAATTAGGTAAACAGAAGTGAGAACTCCTTCATCCCAGTCCCTTAGGGGCATGCATCTCTTGTAATAAACAAGTAGTTTCTATAATATGATGATTTTTTCTTTTTGCTACTCCATTTTGTTGGGGAGTCCCAGTGTATGAAGTTTGAAAAATAATGCCACGATCACCCAGGAACCTCTGAAGTTCCCCACCTGTAAATTCACCTTAATTGTCAGTCCTAAGAATTTTAATTTGAGCACCAAACTGGATCAACACGTAGTGATAAAATAACAGAATTATATCATACACTTCATTTTTCTTTTTCATTAGAAAACCCAAGTAAAACGAGAGTAATCATCAACGAAAGAAACAAAATAGTGAAATCTATTCACACAGCAAATAGGAGAGGTCCAAACATCAGAATGTATCAAATCAAAACATTTAACACTTCGACTACTACTAAGAGCATAATTGGTTCTACAATATTTTTCAATTTCATAAGATTGACAGTCAATTCTAGTTTCAGCCATATCAAAAGAGCTAGGGAAAGCAGACTTCAAACTAGCATGCCCAAATCTTTTATACCACATCATCAATCGGTCAATACTTGGGGATTTTTGAGCACCAAATGCAAGACTAGTGTTCATAACATAAACACCACCTGACTCGTGTCCACCACTAATCGTCTTCCCACTCGCCAGATCTTGGAAAACATAATGAGAAGAAAAGAAGGTAATAACGCATATCAGTTGTTTAGTTAAACTGCTCACAGAAAGAAAGTTGGTAGAAAATGAAGGAACAATAACTACAGATTTGGGGGAGGTATTAGGTGAGATTTGGATAATCCCTTTACCAATCACCTATGCAGAAGACCCATCAACAAGTCTAACACTGCCAGATGCAGAAGAGACAAGTAATCCCACTTGAAGATCCTATCATATGGTTAGAATCTCCCGAGTCAATGACCCAGGGAGTAGGAGGCTTCATACCGAATAGGTAAGTAGTTTGAGTCGAGAGAAATAAAGCTTTCGTAATTAATTCAAGAGAGCCCTCACTCATACATATACTTGAGTGAGGGAAGACCTAAAAAGGGAAAAAAGACCAAACTACCCCAATCTGGGATTAGTGCAATAATGATGACTTGGAATGCACTAAATATATATTACATCTCTCCCCCTCAAGTCGGACGGAAGATGTCGTTCATCCCAAGCTTTTGAATATCATCGATGAACACATCACACCCCAAGCTTATGGTAAACACATCGGCCAGCTGATCTTTAAAATGAACAAAAGGTGTGACCACAGTCTTTTTATCCAAGTGATATTTGATTAAGTGTCGATCAACCTCAGCATGCTTTGTCCTGTCATATTGGACTGGATTATGAGCGATATTGATAGCTGTCTTATTGTCACAGAACAAGGAGAAAGGGGCTATCTCAGAGAAACCAAGATCTTGTAACACGGTACGCAACCTAGACCCTCACATAGGCCTTGAGACATAGCACGATATTCTGCCTCTGCACTTGATCTAGCCACCACATTCTGCTTCTTGCTACACCACGTCACAAGGTTTCCACTAACAAAGGAATAGTATCCTGTGGTGGACTTTCTGTCATCACGGCATCTTGCCCAATCAGCATCAGTAAAAACTTCAATCTTCAAGTTGTTCTTGGAGAATAGGAGACCACGACCAGGGGCTTTCTTCAAATACCGTAGCACGCGATACGCAGCTTCTTAATGTCTGATCCTGTGTGAATGCTTATATTTGCTAAGGATACCGACCACAAACGTAATATGAGGGCGTGTGTGAGATAGATATATATGTTTCCCAACCAATCGTTGGTAACATGATACATCAGTGTGATCACCATCTTCCTCGATCCCATGATTTTCCTCCATAGAGGTGTTCGCAGGAACATAACCTAGCATGCTAGTTTCCTTTAGGAGATCCAATATATACTTCCATTGGGATATGAAGATACCCTACTTAGATCTAACCACCTCGATACCCAGAAGTATCATAATCTTCCCAAGTCTTTCACTTCAAATTCAGCAGACAGGAGTGTTTTATGATTAACAATTTCCTCTGGGTCATTTCCAGTAATCACGATGTCATCCACATTGACAATGAGAACCACAATCCTCTGTTCATGTCTCTGGATAAACATGGTATGGTCAGATTGTGCTTGCTTGTACCAAACTTGAGCATAGCAGTGAGAAATCTCCCGAACCATGCCCTTGGTGATTGCTTCAGGCCATATAAGAATTTTTTTAGGTGACAGACAAGCCCTTCAGCTCCTTTCTTCACAAAACCAGGAGGGAACTTCATGTACACCTCTTCGTCAAGCTCACCATGGAGAAACACATTCTTCACATCCAGTTGATAGAGGTCCCAGTCCAGGCAAGCAGCACACGATAACAACACCCGAATGGAGTCCATCTTTGCTACTAAAGCAAAGGTCTCCTGGTAATCAACTCCCTAAGTCTGAGTGTATCCTTGAGCGACCAGACGTGCTTTGTACCGTTCCACCTTGCCATCTTGGTCCTGCTTAATAGAGAAGACCCATCGGGAACCTATAGCTTTCTTTCCTGTAGGTAGAGAGGAAAAATCACATATGTGATTTTTGTCCAAGACAGACATCTCATCTTGCATAGCTTGTGTCCAAGCAGGTATCCCTGAAGCTTCCTGCCATGTATTAAGAATAATGACTAGGGGAAGAGATGAAACAAAAGTCTGATGAAGCGAGGTGAGATGATGGTAAGCCACATGATTTGAAATAGGATATTGCGTACAAGTAGCTTTACCTTTCTTCACTAATGCAAGAGGGATATGCAGATCATCATCATCATCGGAATCTGAGTCTGAAGTTAGCACTGGTAGAGGTGGAATTGTAGTGGCTTTTGTACCTGAACGACGGTGGTATACGTGGGGAAAAGGAGAAATCATAGTAGAGGAGTCCAGTACCGAGGTAGGGGTTATGGGTACCGGAATGGGAAGCTGAGTTGGTATGGAAGGAATAGAAGGAAGAAGAGGAAGAGGAGCGGGAGTAGCATCCGTATCACCACTACTCTCCCCTGATGAAAAAGGTGAGTCGATGGCAGAAAATAGGATTCCCCCTCCCGGAAGGTGACATCCATGGTACAAAACATACGCCGGGAAGGGGGTGATAACAACGATATCCTTTGGTCGTAGTGGAATAGCCAAGGAAGACACAACGTTGAGCCCGAGGGTAGGTCAAGTTTGTCGCGATGGGGTTGGTGAACATGTACGAAACAGACACACCCAAAGACACGAGGTGACAAATGGGAAGTATGAACCACGCCGGAGGTGGATAGACGAGCTAGAGGAGTAGTAAAAGAAAGGACACGAGAAGGAAAGCGGTTGATAAGGTGAGCAGCTGTGTTGTAAGAACCGTATCACCCTAATAGGATTTAGGAAGATGCATAGTGGCTAGGAGACAGCGAGCAACCTCAAATTTTTACGTTCGGCCACTCCGTTTTGAGTAGAGGTGTGAACACACATTTTTTGGTGGATGATACCGTGAGTGGTGCGGTAAGAACCAAAAGCACCACGATCGTCATACTCCCCCTCATTATCACTTTTTAGAATACGAACAAAGTCATCAAATTGAGTTCACCATTTTATGAAATGCTTGAAAGCAAGGAAAAAACTTCATTTTTCTTTTTCAATAGATAAACCCAAGTAGTGCAAGAGAAACAATCAATAAAAGTGACAAACCATCGAAAATCAGATAATGATAAAATGGGGGACGACCCCCAAATATCAGAATGAATAACAACAAACGGGATACTACTAGGGGAAGAAAAATGCGAAAAGTATGTCGCACATGTTTATACATATCACAAGCAAAGTTCTGAAGAAAAGGTAAAAAAAGCGGGAAATAGTTTTTGCAGATAAACGGACGGATGTCGAAGACGCAGATGTCAGCGGCGAACATCATCAGCAGTAACAGTGGAACTGGAAAGATCCTGAGTGGGAAGCTGGGCGTCCAGGTAGTACAAGCCACCACGGTTCCTACCACTGCCAATGTTCCGCTTCGTACCCAGTTCCTGAAAGACACAAGAATCAGGAAAAAAAGTTACCGAGCAGTTGAGAGATTTAGTAATATTGCTGATGGAGAGTAAACTGCGTGGAAAGAAGGGATCATGAAAAACGGAGGAAAGAGAAATAGACAGAGAACATGAGATATTGCTTTTGCCCGCAATAGAGGACAAATAACCGTTAGCAGAAATAACTTTGCCCTTACCAGACAAAGGAGTATAAGGGCGAAAACCTGAGGAAGACCCAGTCATGTGGTGCGTAGCATCGGAGTCGAGCACCCATTCAGAAGGTGAGGTGACTGCATGAGCACTGTGCATAACATGGTGGAAAGGGAAGTAGAAACTCCGGTGACAAGATCAGACTGAGAGTGAAGCAGGCGACAAAAGACATCCAATTCCTGAGTTGTAAGAGAGGCTAAAGCGGAATACTGAGACTCATCATAGACATCTGTAGTGTAAGCAGTATCATTAGAACGGTAGCCGTTGTTTCTATGGCCCCCGTGGCCAGATCCACGACCACGTCCAGGAGGTGCCAGATGCAGATGAAGTTTGAAACATACCTCCCGAGAGTGTCCCTTTCGACCGCAGTAATCACAGGTGGGCACAGAAGATCCAAGAGTGGGAATAAGACCTCGACCAACATTAGTCAGGGCGGAGCGATCAGAAGGAGCCATAACACTGAGGGACTTGCGGCGGTCTTCATCACCCAGAACCATATTGAATGCCTCCCGGAGAGAGGTAAGAGGAGAGCGGTGGAGGACATGTGTCCGCACCATATCAAACTCCATGTTCAAGCCCATCAAGAAGACATGGAGACGTAAGCGATCCTCCTTTTGCTTTAACTGAACGGCACCAGCAGTACACGCAGGAGTGAAATGCATAAAGTAGTCCAGCTCTTGATAATGGCACTCGAACTCCGAGAAGAATGATGAAACGGTCATCAATCCTTGCCTCAACTCCAAAATGCGGCGAGTGAGCTCATAAACCTGTGTGAAACTGCCAATCTGAGAGTACGTTTCGCGAGCGCGGGTCCAGATCTCAAATGCCGAGTCCATCAACATATAGCTCTTGTATACCTTAGGAGACATTGAATGGAGGAGCCAGGACACAACTAGAGAGTTGTCAGAATCCCATGCTTCCAGGAGGGATCAGTTTTGGGGGCTCCTTAATTGTCCTATCAATATACCCAAACATCTGTTGGTTGTGAATGACATGTTGGGCAGCGCGAGACCATTCAAGGTAATTTGTGTCATCCAAGGGAACTGTGGTAATCTTCAAGGAGCTGGAGTGGCCATGAGGCCGCTGAGGGTCACTCATCTGAGGCGGGATCACACCCGGAGAAGATGTAGAAGAATCAGGATCACCCATATTGGCGAAGAAGAGAGACACGAAATCAAGCAGCAGGATCCATTAGTGGCAGCAACCTCAAAGCATCAGGAAGCAACAGAAATCGGCGGCAGGGAGCAGAAATCGGCGGATATCAGCACAAATCGACGGCAGGAAGCTGCAGAAGTCAGAAATCGGTGGATAACAGCGGCAGGGAGCTGCAAGAATCATCAACACAGCGACAGGGAGCATCAGAGATGAAAAACGGCGTCACATAGTAGCGGCAGGGAGCATCAGAGATGAAAACGACGTCACAAGGGACCGACGGCGGCAACATGAGCAGAAAAGGAGGGATGGTGAGCGGCGGCTTCACTGGAGAACGACAACATCGTTCTCCTCAGCAACCGGCGGCGGCGGCTCCGCCAGACGACCGCCTCGGTGGGTCGTGCACGAAAATCCGCTCAGACCAATACGATCGATCGATTAAAACAATGAAGCTGTGAGACGAACGATCGAAACGAAGGAGCAGGAGACGAACGGGAGTCACGCAAGACCGGCGCACGGGATTAGGTTTCTCTCTGATACCAAGTCGAGAGAAATAAAGCTTTCGTAATTAATTCAAAAGAGCCCTCACTCATACATATACTTGAGTGAAGGAAAACCTAAAAAGGGGAAAAGACCAAACTACCCCAATCTGGGATTAGTACAATAAAGATGACTTGGAATGCACTAAATATATATTACAACTGTTTGAACATGAGCAACGGTACCAGACATGTCTGTAACAAACGGTCTACCAACACTGGCCTTCAGGGCATTTATTTCGCTAACTAAACTTTCATTTTCCTCCATAAGATGACATGTATTCTCCAATGTGCCATACATTGCCATTGGTGATCTCATATACCTTCCATTAGTGTCACGACTCCAACCCCGAGGTACCAAGTTGGGATGTAAGTCCCAACACTTATCCTTCCCCTGTCCTTTCTTCCCACATCGGGGACACTTCATCTTACTCTTATCTTCATGTTTTATGTTTCTAGAGTTTCACTTCCTTTGTTCAACTATAAAGGCTGATTTCTCATATCCCACATGCACATTAGTACGAAGAGAGTTTATACGACTAGCTTCTCCCCGAATGTAATGGGCAACGGTCTCTAAATCAGGAACATAATATCTTCCTAACATCTAAACTCTTTGGAATTCAAGTTCTGAAGGAAGGCCATAGAGCATTTCAAATACCCTTCGTTGCGTAAGTTCAGTCTTGTAATCTTCAATGGTCTGAATAACAGAGTATTAATCAATTTCTGCCCACTTATGGGTCAATTTTCTTTAATACTCCTCGAAGTCATTCATACTTGTCATATGCATCTGTTTAGTTTGAAGTTGATAGATCCTTGTCAAGTCCTTTTTTTTTGAATAAATTCATTCAATTAATTCCCACATTTCCTTAGCAGCCTGATAGTATAAGAATTGACTGGCAATCTTGGGTTCCATAGAGTTGACAAGCCAATTGATCACGGTAAGTTTCTCACCTTCCCATTCATTGTAAGAGGGGTCAGTCTTACTTGGAGACAGTTTGGATCCGGTAATAAACCCAAATCGTGGACTGCTCCGAATGAATATCGCATCGACTGCGCCCATAGGAGGTAGTTCCTCCCATTCAGTTTGATGCGAGTCACGCCATGAGTGAAATCCACATTTGACAGTATTTAGGTTGATCAACAGCCCCTTCAAGGACATTAACACTCTTTGATTTATCCACCATTAGAGCGCGCATGAAGAACTCCCTTCGGGAAGGACCCAAGCAACAAAAGCAAGGTAGCAAGGCTGGAAGGCAACTATGCGTTCTAAAGCTTCTGATACTCCTAATGGAATGGAAAACAAGAGGCAAGAACAACAACAATAAGAACAATAGACGAACGAGGAAAGAATGAGTCGTTGACAGCAGTGGGTAGACGAAGCGATAGGAACAGGCCTCATAGGAGCAGGGAAAAAACCTCACAGACGATGATCAATCAATTGATGAAGTAGAAGACTGTTGATTGATCGAGGAGGAACAAAAGACGATCAATCGAGGAAGATGGACGATCTCGGATCGCTGTCGAACGAAACTGCACAGGTCCACGAGTCGCCAGAAGATCGAGATCTGATGGAGTTCCCGATCAAGGGAAGAGTAAGACCAACGCAAGACGATCGAACCTTCAGGTCGACGTCGGCAAGGGATTAACCGCCTTTGATACCATGTTGAGGAACGCACCTTTAGGTTTAAACGTTCTCCCTCTCGTTCTGTTCTGTCCCGATCGTCATGGAATTCAAATTAATACGCCTTAGCCAGGTCCCAGAGATAGTCATCCCCCTGACTATCTCTGGGACCCCGATCGTTTTGGAAAGGTGTAAGGTCAAGAGCGGAAGAGAAAATGTCAAGTTGTGGATCAATGATTGTGATGGTGCAAAAGATGATTATTTTAGCTCATGATTGGTAAGCCCAATGGTTGGGAAAGATGTAAGGGGGTTGCTTATGGCATAGTGATGCGAAAATATTAGTTGGCATCAAAAGTTATGTGGATTTCACATAGGTTGGATGCAAAAGTAAGTTAGGATTTTGAGGATAGGATAGAAACTCGGTTGCAAAGGGTATTTGAAGGGCGTGAAGTGAAATTAAAAGCAATAGTGAGCATGAAAGTTGTAGGTATTGAACTTAGGAAGAAACCAAATCAAAGTTTACTCACTTCGGAGTTCAGTTCAGAAAGTTAAAAGAGTCAAATGACCATGAGGTGGTCACGCGGGTAACTAGGTTGAGTTGGTCTCGCATTTCAATTTGGTTTTGATGAGGTGGCGAATGGATGGATATATTGGTCTTAGCTTGGGCTTTAGCTCATGCATGACTTAGTCATAATTACATCCTCAATACTTTGACAATAATGGACCTACAACAGATGTGGTCACCATATAGATAGCACATCTTATAGCTACAAGTAGAACACTCTAATCGGCAAGGAAATAAAAGCCAACTATTTCTTGCTTGATATAGAAATCTAAACATAAAAAATAAATTGACTCATGATTTAGGTGATGCTTATTTTACCGAGATATGAAGGTTGTGTTTCTAATGATAGTCCTTCGTCGCTTTGCCTTTCCAACTGAACCAGATCGCCACTGACAATCCTTTATCGAGATGATTTTGTTTCTTCCTTGAAGATCCTTTATCAAGAGTTTGCACACCCATATGTTGAAGAGATTCTTTACTTAAATGGAACTGAAAGCTAGAGAAGAGATTGCAACAATTTTGCAAGCTTGTAATTGAATTACTCAAATTTCATGCATGGGGCTTTATCATACAGTCCTCTCCTATTTGTACATGGTGTGGTTGAGGTGAAAGGTCAAGGAAGGTGAATAAAATGTCAATTTGTGGTTTAATGGTTGTGGATGACTTTTATGAGATGGTGATGTAGAATATTAGTTGGCATGAAAGATGATGTGCATTCCAGCTTGATTGGGTGCCAAACTGGGTTAAGAATATAAGGAGACGATAAAAAATTTCTCTTGTGAAGGGGTATTTTAAGGGTGTGGAGGCGAAATTTGAAGCAACAATGAACATGAAAGTTGTAGGTATTGAAGTCAAGAGGACACAACTCAAAATTCACTCAATTTGTATTCGGGTTAGGAAGTTGCAGTCGAACTATCATAAGCGGGTCATGTAAGAAATTGAGTTTGGTTGCACTCATAATTGAGCTTGATTTTGATATGGTGGAGATCAATTGACGAATATATTGGATTTAGCTTTTGGTATTTACTCATGCATGACATAGACACAACTTAATAATTAGATCACAATTTACCCCTCAACTACTCATTTTATCACATAGACAACACATCTTACAATTATAATTGGGGGTATTGTGAGGGGGCTTAAAATGGTAGAATTTCCTAATTAATGTTTCATTCCCGAAACTATTCAACAATGTCAAAATTCACATCATTTATGATTGAGAGCCGGGTGTAGCGTGGGATGGGGGTTGGAGTGGAAAAAATTAGGAGAGACTAGAATAACAATAACCTAATTTAAGTTTTGCCCTCGTGATTGATTAAAAATGTCAAAGTAAAAACTCAGTGTAGCATACTAGTATGGGAGTGCGTTGGAGAGGAAGAAGTTAGGAGAGTGGACGAACAACAAAAACAACTTCGATTATCAAATATTATCTATTTATATAAGATCTTACATATTATTATCCGTTGGAATTTAAGCATCGATCCCAAAGCATTCCACCCATTCTTCAAATCGAGTTTGCCATCGAGCTTGAACGGTCTTGGATAACCTAAGCATCTGGCTCTTTGATTTCCCTCCAGAACAACTCTCGCAGCGTGTCGCTGTGGCGTAGGCGGCGTGGAGTCAACATGCTCACAAGTGTCATAAAAGACTGTAAAGAACTGGCGTGGTAGCGGCACTTGTGGAGGGGAGACTACCGGGCAGATCTGGAGTGGCCCGGTGGACGGTCGATGGCGACGAAAGACCGGGACATAGGTGAGCTACGACGATGGGAAGAGGCGGCCTCGATTGGGGAACAGTCGGAGAAAGGAATGGATCTAGAGGGGCCAACAGAGCAAAGCCTGCGGGATGGAGACCGTGAGGACTGGTGACGGCCACACAAACTGGGACAACACCACCACAGGGCATGGAGGCGATGATGTTGGTGGTGTAAATTGCGGGGCGGGAACCACTTGCGGTGATGGCGGGGCAACAAGAACTGTGGAGAGTGGCGGAGCTTCTGCGGCAGTCAGTGCGAGCAGAGACTACTCTTGTAGAATCGACGGTGTGGAAGGTGGAAGTTGCGTTTGGAGGCGGCATGTAGGGTCCGACAGTGGAAAGGGTTGCAGTGGCATAATCGGCGGCCTCGATGGAGCCAACATAGGCGGTGGTGGTACTGGGCAAGCTGAAATGGAAGGGACGCAACATGTGCCGACTGGGATGATGGTTGTGACAGGGGAAGCAGAAGCAATCGGTCGATGCTGGCAAGCAGTCGCGACATGGAGGCTTGATATGAAGCCATCAACGAATGGAGGATAACTGCATCGATGACGCTTCATGTCCAACATAATTAATTGATTAAGGAATTAATCCAATCAAGAAGTAATTCAGTAAAGCAATTAATCGATGGAACATGCGCGCAACAAGTGGGCCTGCTCGTGGCAGCAGAAGGCGGGTTGCTCGAAACGGCAGTATAAAGCGGGCCCTCGAAAAGGCAGCAGAAGGAGGGCTGTTCGAAAGGGCAGGAATGATGGGCTGCTCTAAACGAGAGGGCGTCGATTCTTCTGTGTTAGGGGAATGTTGAGCCAAGTTCGGACTTCTTTAAGTTGCAGAATGACGGGATCACATACGGGCTCGACGATAGTCGCGACAGTGGTGAAGGAAGGAGAAGATTGCACGTGGGTTTTACGGAGGGCTTCGATTCTTCTGTTCTGCGATGGATGGTTCAAGAACCAAGAGGGGCGGATGCTGCTCGATAGGGTTTTGACGAGGGGGAAGTCGACTCGCTCATTTTTTGTCTCAGAGGGAATAACGACACTAAGCCTGCTAGAGTCGCTCAACACTTTTTCCTATGGTCGGACACTACTAGAAGAGAGGAAAGATTGGGATCTTTCTTGCCAGACGAGGGCGTTATTGCTTGCGTTGGACTTCAGGTTGAGGATCCCGTTGGGATGCTGTTCAAGGGAGTGAGGATCAGGACTCTGATAAGGATGGGATCGTAGAGCTCCAGGAATGTTGTTGTATCGTGTGCGGAAGAGATGATGAGGACCGACTGGCTGTGATGCGAAGTTGATATGCGCCTACTTCGGGGATTCATCAGAGGTGGCGGTGGAGGTGGAGATACAAGGGGAGTTGAGCTTTACTCGCGGAGAATGCGAGGGGGGAGGAAAAATGGGAGTCGTGCTCAACCTAACCCTAGGAATGGGAGGAAAGGAAAGTACTAGAGAGAGAGGGAATAGCTTGAGAGAGAAGGAGAAATTGATTTAATTCTTGATATCCCATACAAGACCCAAGGGGACCTTTATATAGGACCCCGATGGCATGAGCGTAAATACCCCATCTAAAGAAAAGTTAATTGGGAATACTTAAGTTGCCTCTTTATTCTATTTTTATTCATGTCATTTTCTTTATTTGTGTAGCACACGTCTTCGCGCATGTTTGTATGTTTCGTTTCACCCACGTCACGTACGCACATCGTTCGGCTTATTGGCGGGACCGACCAATAAGACCCTGAATAGAAAGGCCCGTCATTTTATGCTAAGTATTAATTAGGGCAAGCTTTGAAAAGATTTATTTTTTAAAAGTTTCTCGAAGTTATTTAATTTCTGAAATTATCATTAAAATGTTAATTTCAAATGTTATAAGTTTGAAAGATATAATTAATTGGGAATACCAAGTGAGGGGTCTCTTTGAACCAATTCCATTATGCCATTACTTTCTTGGTACCATCTCCCCCTGCCGTTCCATACTTTGAAAAAAGAAAACCTCCTTAGTTAATTTTAAGCCTTTACTCTCCTGGAACCATTCCCGTGTCATTTCAAGATTTGGAAAACCTTCTCATTTACTATTCTCATTAATCTCCAATCACTTTAAAAACAGCCGGCCCACACCCATAGTGGGCAACCTGGAAAAACGTCGGAGCAGAGAAATCTTCTCTATTTCGACCTATCCGGCCGATAACTTCCAATTGCCATTGCAACGCCGTCCCCTCCACACCTTTCAGTACTCCACTGACGACTCCTCAGGCGATTCCAGGCGCTGGGGTCTTGTTTCCTCCGTCCAACTTCTGGGCCGACTTCTCCGGCTGCTGGGATTTCCCCTCCAGGTTGTCGTTTCACCTCCAGCCTGTCTCCACTCCGACAACCAATCCTCCTCCTCTCCGACCGGCCTCCATTCAACCATCCTTTCCATTTCTGATGATTCCTTGGCCGCTGCTAGCTCCCGACGACTTCCGGATGTGAGAAGATCCGCGAGTGAAGCCTTGAAGAGGCCCGAGCTCCCTATCTTCGCCGCCACCCGCCACCAGAGTTAATCTCCTGTTGTTTACAACTCTGACTAAGGTTTGCCTCGTCGTTTCAGACATGTGGCCGTTGGTATGACCCTCTCCTTACCCACTGCTCGACGCTATTAGTTTACTTTTTATGCTTAATGTGAATGATCTTAAAAATTCAGAGCTTGCCTTTAACTTTTATCTACGTAAGTGTTGTTAATTTAAAGTCCTCGGTTCTTTGTTATTTCATTTGATCGCTTGTGGAATATGTTAAATCAATGCGTGAACGCTAGTCATTTATGCGCGCTTGCGATCCCTTGGATGATTATCGTGTGATATTATTCGTGATCGACTCACTTGCGTCGCATTATTTTAAAAAGAGATCACAAAATATCTCTTAAAATTAATCCATGGATTTTAGTATGCATCAATATAGGACTCCAATGACATGAGCGTAAATACCCCATCTGAAGAAAAATGCATAAAACATTAAAAACACTAAGACATTAATAACCCGTAATGTGGAGGGAAACCTTTCCATAGGAACTCCAAAATGTGGAGGGAAACCTTTCCATAGGAATGATGAAAAGGTTTAGTCCCACTTTGTCATTATAAACTTATAGAAATGAATATATAAAGCTTCTCACTCATCCTTATTTGTTCAAAGGAACATAAGGAGAATATATGAACCATACACGTGCGCGCACTCACCGCACCGGACCGGATACAGATTTGAGGAATAATTGAATTGAATTGTATTTTTTGTGCAAAATAGCTTTGTCATTTTGAAAGACTTTAAAATTTAAATTAAACATTTCTTGCGTCGCATTGAGGGTTGAGATGAACTCGACATACATCACCTTCCATGTCATGTGTTGACTTCTATGCGCGTCGACTTCTTCTCTCATGTGTCGACTTCTATGCCATGGGTCGACTTCCATGCCACATGTCAACCCCTATGTTATTCGTAGACCACACACATGTAAATTTATGCACGCATTTTCTCTTCGCGGTTAACATGGTTCTACTCATTTAATCTTTACGTTGGAAATATATAATTTACTTATTATAACCGTTGTGAATTAAATACGTGATTAATACTTATTATAACCGTTGTGAATTAAATACGTGATTAATACTTGCGGTTTTCACGGACTCCTATATAGGAGATTTTTGAGAATGAATACATACATGCTTTTCACAATCTCTTTCGTTTTCCTGCTTCTGAGTTCTTGCAATTTCTTATTATTTGCGTTTGTTTCATCAAGTGGAAGTTTGGGTGCTCTGTGCTTCTTCAGTGTCTGCGCACATCAGAGTTTTCGAGATCTAGCCGGGTGTTGTACCTTCGAGGAGTGAGCATCATTTGCATCACCTCTAATACATGATTTTGCGGGAAATTTAAAATACAGTTCAAAAGTAAAAGCTGTGCGGGAACATAAATATGATAAATAATTTGATCACCCATATTGCCATCGACGCTCAATATCGTGTCTCCGTTATTTCTCTGTGGGTACGTCTGGTCCCCATAGCATATCTGCAACAAAGGGCTAGGATCTACATTAACGTACAACGTAACTTGCATTTCTTGATATGTAATTATATTTTCAATACTCCCCCTTGCGTGTGGTCTGACCTCTAACTTGCGAATTATGGATTTTAATTGATTTAGTGTATTAGATCCCAAAGGGGAGCCTTGGCGCACTCGTTGAGGTGTTGCCGTGTGACCTTGAGGTCACGGGTTTGAGTCTTGGAAGCAGCCTCTTGCAAAAATGCTGGGTAAAGTTTGCCTACATTTCACCCTTGTGGTGGGACCCTTCCCCGGATCCTCGCTGCACGGGAATGCTTTGTGCACCGGGCTGCCCTTTTTAGTGTATTAGATCCCACAACTGTGCTCGAAACTAAGTTATCAAAATGTTGTTTTACCTTTTGCCCCTATTGCTCAGCAAATCAAGCAGGCCCTAGTTTCTAATCTTGTTATTTGGTCTGATACATTTCCGATATTATCTTTAATAAATTTCAGTTGGGGGCTTTTTAACAGGATGATTTTTGGTGTTCTGGTTTCCAGAACAGCGCGGTGCAGTCCAAAGATGGACAAGATATGATTCTTTTAGGAGGTATGAATGTCTTCCTGCTAGTCATTATCTCATTTTGTTTATAATTATCTATTAATTAAGTATGTTTATATTCACTAAACGTTCTTAGTGGAGAAAAGTGGAATATTATACGACTCAAGGGCTCAAGCAGGAAAGCTTGGAGATTAAAATGATGATATTGAGATTATTAGAGTATACACACCTTAATTCTTCAGCGGCTCTACACTGATCTGCTTTCAGCTATCAATTGTAGTTGCTTGCTTGCGGTATTAGAACTTCTCAATTATATACATACATGTATATTACACATATACGGTTGGTATTTTACCAAAATGCCTTTCTGCACCAAGCATAAGTTTGAACACTCCTTCAAGGAGCGAGGATGTTCGACCGTCCGAAGTTGCTACAAATTTATTTTATTCGAGTTCTTGTTAGAGCTTTTGTAAAGATATCTACTAGCTGGTTGCCACAAGTTGAGTTGCAATAGTTCCATACACTACCTTTTCCAAACAAAATGACAATGCACTTCATATGTAATGCTGCCTAATTGTTACAAATTAGCTGCATTAGTGAATTAACCTTATAGTGGTCCCCTTTCAGAAACTGCTTGAACCAAATCATTTCGCATATTTTTACCTGTGCCATTACCTGATTTTCTGAGCCCGTAGTAGATCTAGCCATTGTATTTTCCTTCTTACATCTTCCATGAGACTAGATTCACTCCAATAAAAATAGTAACCGATGGTAGATTGTATATCATAAGGAGAATTGACCCAATCTATCAGAACATTGACACCATACTTGGTTGTAGATTAGCTATTACAAGGAGAGCTGACCCAATCTAAACAGAAAATAAGGTTTCTAGTTAACTATAAATTTTTGTTCAAGCAAGTTGAAAAATTAGGGGTGTTTCAATATTTATCCTGATATGATGACTTGGCTTGACATAAAAAATTCAGGTTTATAATAATTTGCATAGGATTTTTGTTGGGCTTGACACAATAAAATTGATTCAGGTTCTGCTCAACCCATATTACCAATAGAATGAGTGGATTCTTTTATTATTATTATTATTATTTATTACTTTTTCAAGTTAACATGTATATTTGGGCCATCATGTGCATTTCTTATCAATAGGAAACAATTGCTTATGTTGGTTTAGGGTATGAATCAATTGCTTATGTTCGTTTAGGTTTAATCAGGTTTTGTTTGATTGAAATTTTCAACTTGCTTAATAAATGGGTAAAGTTTGCATTGATTCATGACTGTTTTTGGCTCAAGATAAAATTAGATCCATTAACTCAAATTAGCACCTCCATTTAAAATACTTATATTTTAGATGTAATCTTGTAGAGAAAAACTGGACCTTGTATATACTTCTTCAATTATCAAATACAATGTATGAATACATATATATAGGAGGGAGAGAGAGAGAAGAGTCCCCTATACAAGGTGTGGGACTAATGTATAAAGATAAAATAAGAGACTAAATGAGCCATAATCATGGGCCTTTATATGGTCTTTTCTAACACTCCTCCGCAAGCTGGAACGTACAAGTCGTAGGCACCCAGCTTGGACAGGAACTGATAAAATAGGGTACTCGGTAGGGCTTTAGTGAGAAGATCAACAACTTGGTCAGTGCCCGGAACATGCTTCAATTCTAGCTTCTTCATTTGAACTTTTTCTCTAATGAAATGACAGTCCACTTCAATGTGTTTCGTTCATTCGTGGAAGACTGGATTCTTAGTTATGTGTATAGCAGCTTGACTGTCACATAGTAAGGTACCTGGTGAGGGAAGTTTTACTCCAAGATCAGCGAGGAGACTTTCAAGTCATGTAAGCTCAGAGACAACTGACGTCATCGACCGGTATTCAGCTTCAGCTGATGATCGAGCAACCACAACTTATTTCTTACTGCGCCAGGTCACAAAGTGACCTCCAAAGTAGGTAAAAAAACCACTGGTAGCCCGCCGATCGTCCAGGGAACCAACATAATCTGCATCTGAATATGCAAGCAATGTTGGAGTAGAAGAAGAGGTTTTGTATACCAGCCCTTGACCAGGGGCTGTTTTTAGATATCTCAGGATGTGCTCGACGGCCTGTAGATGAGATATCCGAGGAGAATGCATAAACCGCCTGACCACCCCAACTGTAAAGGATATGTCTGGTCTCGTGACCGTTAGGTATATAAGTTTTCCAACGATCCGTCGATAGTATTCTAGATTGAAGAAGAACATCTGCATCAAAAGCATGTGCACACAGCTTGTGATTGACATCCATCGGGGTGTTAATTGACTTGCATCCAGAATAGCCAGCATCTTGAAGAAGGTCGAGACAGTACTTCCGTTGAGAGAGGACAAGTCCATCAGGACGTCTTGCGATCTCCAGACCAAGGAAGTATCAAAGGTTCCCCAGATCTTTTGTTTGAAAAATAGAACTAAGATATTGTTTGACCGCTTGTATTCCCTTTGTATCATCTCCTGTGATTAGAATGTCATCGACATATACCACAAGAAGAACCGTTCATGTAGTTCGATGTCGAGTGAACAGAGAGAAGTCTGCCGAGCTCCGAGTAAAGCCAACCTACCGAACAGCCTTACTGAACTTATCAAACCATGCCCGAGGGGATTGTTTGAGACCATAAATGGACTTTTTAAGGTGACAAACTCGGGACTCCCCCGTGGTCGCAAAACTGGGCGGTTGTTGCATGTAGACTGTTTCTTATAGTTCACCATTTAGAACGCATTCTTGATATCCAGCTGATGTAATGGCCATTGGTGATGGACACCCACGGAGAGAAGGCACGAACTGTGTTGAGCTTGGCCACTGGAGAACGTTTCTTCATAATCGAGACCTTGTTGTTGAGTAAAACACGAGCCACCAGTCGGGACTTAAGACGATTAATTGTCTCATCAGGAGCATGCTTGATGACAAAGACCCATTTGCAACCAACAGTAGTCTGGCCAGGAGGGAGAGGAACCAGATCCCATGTCTGGTTAGCCCAGAGGGCTGTCATTTCTTCGTCCATTGCTTCCTGCCAGCTCGGATGTTGGAGAGCCTCCTGCACAGAGTTAGGGACAGAAATAGAGGATAAAGAGGTAGCAAAGGTGTAAAGTGGCGGGGACAGAAGATGTAAAGATACATAGTTTGCCATGAGATGAGCGGTGGAGGCCGGTGCCGGATCAGCAGGCCACAGAGTGTCAGAGGTCAAAGCCGACTGCATTGGGGCGGCGGAGCGAGGAGGGCGACGAGTGTAGACACGGAGAAGAGGAGGCTTGTTGGGAATGAAAGTCGGGTTAGGGAGGAGAGGTGGTGGAAAGGTAACTGGGATGACAGGTCTGGGTAAGGATTGTGGTGGAAGAAGGGGGTTTGGGGCGGAGAAGAACGGTTGATCTTCCCGGAAGGTATTATCAACAGAAACTGTCACCTTGCGGGTAGTAGGAGAGTAGCAGACATACCCTTTTTGAGTACGAGAGTAACCGGCGAACATGTGTTTGGCTGCCCGAGGCTCCAATTTGTCCGTGGACGGACCAAGTAAGTAACAGGTACAACCAAATATGTGAGGAGTGAGAGAGAATGGCGGAGTAGAGGGGAAGAGGAGACTAAACGGAGTAGCATTTTGAAGGACGGAGGAAGGGAGACGGTTAATGAGATAGCATGCCGTCGAAAGCGCAAAGTTCCAATAAACCTTGGGTACCTGCATTTAAATCATGAGGGAGCGAGCAACATCGAGAAGATGTCTATTTTTACGTTCAGCAACGCCGTTTTGTTGGGGGGTATAGGCACATGATGTCTGATGAATAATTCCAAATTCAGAGCAGAGGTTAGCAAATTCATGGCTAGTGTATTCGTGAGCATTATCCGTCCGAAGAGTTTTTATTGGTTCGGAAAACTGTGTGCGAGTCTCAAAAACGAACTCCTGAAACACATGGAGAAGCTCTGAGCGATCACGAAGTAAGTACAACAATGTCATTCGAGAATAATCGTCAATAAAAGTGATAAAATAGCGATAACCAGACACACTAGTAATTTTGTACGGGCCCCAAACATCAGAATGTACTAAAACAAAAGGAGCAGAGCTCTGAGTACAATGAGGAGAAGAAGAACGGTGTTGTTTGCCCAAAATACATGAATCACAATTAAAAGTAAGAGAGATCTTTGAAAGAGCCTTCTGGAGGACTGGAAGAGGAGCATGTCCAAGACGCCGATGTTAATCAACGGAGGTGACTGAGGAGAGGATGGTAGGAGAAACATCAAGAAGGTAGGGCCCATTTTGCAGTCATCTTTTACCAATGATACTCTGCATCCGTCGATCCTGCATCAGAAAAGAAGAAGAGGTGAATGTGACAGAGCAATTCAAATTGGTAGTGAGGCGACTGGCAGAGAGTAAATTAAACGGGGAGCCAGGGACATGAAGAGCCGAGCGGAGAGAGAGAGAGGAATTGAGGAGGATATCAGTAGAGCCGGAGACAGGAACGGTGTCGCCATTAGCCACTGTGATACACTTAGGATTTGGAGAATCCAAGTATTGATGTGGCTTCAACGAGGTGATATGGTGAGTAGCACCTGAATCCACTATCCAACGCGGACTAGTGGAGAGACAAGCGATACCTTCATTGGAGATGGAGGCAACGGAGGCAGGCGGGCGGCTGAGCATGCAGTGGAGTTGCTGGAGCTGGAGGCGGACTTCTTCAAGATCCGTACGAGTGGCAGAAGGACTTTCGGCAGAACCAGAAGCAGTCGGACGAGGAGGAAGACCATGTTTGCGGTAGCAGGTCGCCTCAAGATGTACATCCTTACCGCAGAAGGAACACTTAGGACGTGGTCGGCCACCGTGACCCCTTCACCGAGAGCCTGAACGTCCTCCACGAGCAGGAGGTGGGAGATGTAGTAATGGCGCAGAAGATTGCTGAAGAAGGTGGGAGATGTAGTGATGGAATAGCAGCAGATGAGAGAATCTGAGCCCGATTGCTCTGAAGATGAGGCGGGACACGAGTCATCATCATAGCAATACAGACTGCTTCCTTCTGAGCACGATGGGCAGCGAGATCCGTAGTAGAGGGCTGATGTCGGATCCAGGCTTCAGCCAGTGTCTTAGCCTGAGCAACAAATGAGGTTAAGTCGGCAGCACCGCCAGTGTCAAGAGTCTGCAGATCTGTGATGATATCATATAGGTGCTAGAGACTGTCCTTGCCGGAGTATAGAGAATGAAGCTCGTCCCACATCGTCTTGGTCGTCTCGTGATACATGGCCATGCGGTAAGGTTCGCCATCAAGGGAGTTTACAAGCCAAGCCGGAACACGGCCATCGTCACGTAGCCAGTCATCTGTAGGTGCAGAAGGAGGATCCTTAGTGAGATGATGCAGAAGTCCCTTAGATTGAAGTACCCTTCTGACAGAATGCACCCGTTCAACATAGTTCTTCTTCCCAGTAAGGGAGATGGTGGTGATCCTCAACTCATCACGCACCTCAGGAGCAGGAACCAAGCGGACTGTAGGAGAGGACGCGGGCTGCTCTGAAGAATCAATCGAGGACCCCATGGAGTCACAGTGGCTAGAGCAGGCTCAGCGGCAACTAGACAAGGGGCAAGGTCACAGCGGTAAAGCAGGAGAGGCGGACAGACACAGGTCGCATGAACAGGAGCAGGAGTCGCCAAGACCGCGTGACTAGAGAGGTCGGCAAGATCGCGCGAGCAAGGGGAGACCGCGACGAGACCGCGCGAGCAGGAGCAGCGGCTAGCAAAGACCGCGCGAGCAGGAGGAGCACGCGACGAGAAGACCGGGAGAGAGCGGTCTGGAGATCTCGCAGCGGCGGTCTGAAGTGCGGACTGGAGAGCTCGCAGGCTGCGGTCTGAGCTGCAGGTTGCGGTCTGAGCTGCAGGCAGCGGTCTGAATAGCTGACCAGCTGTGGGACCCAGCTGTCAGAGAGAGAGGAGTATAAAAGGAGGAGGGGGAAGAGAATCAACTCCAGGAGGCAGAACGGGAGGCGGTCTCACGAAATTGAGACAGCACGAATGCAGGCAACGTGCGAAAAAAAAATTTAGGACCGGTAACCTGGCTCTGATACCATGTAGAGAAAAACTGGACCTTGTATATACTTCTTCAATGATCAAATACAATGTATGAATACATATATATAGGAGGGAGAAAGAGAGAAAAGCCCCCTATACAAGGTGTGAGACTAATGTATAAAGATAAAATAAGAGACTAAATGGGTCATAATCATGCGCCTTTACATGGTCTTTTCTAACAAATCTAAATAACATAATATGTGATTTATTAGTTAAATTATTATTATTTGTTTTCCAAAAATCTAGAATGAGATTAGTTAAGGCCGAGCATACTTTATTTCATTCTATTGCTTCTTATAGTGGTGCTAAAGCGGGTTATGGCATGTACGACAAGGAGTGAGGCATTGATGGTTGTGACAAATGAAGACATTTGCATCAAAGAGTAGACTACGTTGAAGAGTGGATGGTGCATATCCATGAAGAAGAGCCAAGGGAATGATGTATAGCCGAGGCGATGGTGTAGAGTCGAAGGGACTTGCTTCTCCATTTTCACCTGTGATTTTATCTATTTCTCTACACCAGATTTTAGGACAGGCAGATATGAATCATTCTCTTTCAACCTCTACTTACTTTTTCCCCAACTATAGGAGGAAGAGAATCTGACTGCTAGAGAGCTTTTGGTAGTAGACAATTTCGTATCGTTGAACCCTACTTCAAAGATCGGAGGGCATATTCCGAAAAGGTGAACAACTTGGATCAACTTTTTATTCTTAGTTTTGATGGGAAAATTATAATAGGCAGTGCATTCAAATGAAGGTCTTTGTTGATTACCACATAAATTGCTATGTATCGTGGAGAATGGAGTTGCAGATCTCATAGAACCTGCAAATGAATCACAAAGTAACACCCATCATGAGAACAAGAATAAGGATAAAAATGTGCTATATTTTAATGTTAAGAAACTAAGATTCCAAACATTGAGGCATCGATTTGAACTTTGGATATGGAATCTTCATAGGCTATCACTAAGTATGATAGTCGAGTTTTTTTAGTGGCAAATCAAATAAAATTTATGGATAAGAGTAGAGTTCCTGTGAAAGTCAAGATATTAAGAATATTTATAGATGTTGGAGTTATGCGTATTAATCCTTTAGTAGAGTTCTTATATGTGAGTGGGTTTAGTCTCACATCTTGTATTAGAGTTTATGAGTCCTTTGTAATGTTATAAATAGCCCCTATATGGGACGAATAAAATTGCACTAGTTCTATTTTCCCCTCTTTTAACGTGGTATCAAAGCTAAGTTTATTCTGAGACGTGTTTTTTCGCCCTAATTTTTGGCGAATTAACGTTCTCGGCAGCCCCTCTCGATTCCATCTCCTCTCCTTCTCCCTCGGTGTGATCCCGCCGGCCCTGTCCGATTCCGCTCCCGTTGAGGGGATCGCATTCTGATCCCGTCGGCGGGAGCGGACCAATCCTCCCACGGGATCACTACTGCAGATCCAGCTGATCCCCCGACTGCTGTCGGGCTTCCTCCCCCCTTCGTTCCTGACTACCGCTCGCTCGCGTACTTGCCGACATCGTGCCGCCTGTTCCCGTCGAAATCGACGACGCCAACGCCTCCTCCCGTCGTAAACGACCACGTCTGCCGCCTCTACAGTCGAAGACGACCCCGTCTCCTGCTTCTCCCGTCGAACTCGACGTCGGATCCTGTTTCTTCCGTCGATGACTGCTGCAGGGCTTCCCGTTGCTGCTGCTCCGGCCTTCTTCTGGCTTCTCCCGCTGCTCTCGGCGCTGCTTCTCCCGACGCCAACTGTTGCAGCCCTCTTGTTGCTGCTGCTGATTTGTCCCCGGCCCGGCAGCCCTCTTGCTGTTGCAACCCTCTACTTGTCGCTGCTCTTCTTCCGGTGTTGCCGGCTGCTGATGTTGTTGTTTCCTTCTTTTTTTTAGGTTTTGTTGTGTTGTTGTGTTCGACTTAGTTTGCGTATCTTTACGATTTCTGCCTTTTTGCACGTGTTATCCACGTGAGGGGGAGTGTTGGGATGAAGGCGACTCGGATGATCTTTCCCGACTTTTCGCCTTCGTTCCACACGGCCCCTAGGCTTGTTGTATGTCGTTTGCGTCTCCCCTTGTTTTCTTTCGATTGGTCGTGTGTTGGGGACGCGTCTGATGTTGGTTGTTCTAAATCTCAGCGGGTTGTACCGTGTGGGACCGTGTCGCGTGGGACTGTGTCGTGTAGGACCGTTGTTGTGCGGATTATCCCCGACAGATTATCCCCGACAGATTATCCCCGACGGATTATCCCCGGTTGCCCGGTTGATGATTTGCTCCACATCTTTCGTTCTCTGTCGCATGTTGTGTGTGTTGGTGATGTTGGTTGACCGGTTTCCAGTGAGTCTGCGTCGTGTGTGGGTCCTGAGTCGTGTGTGGGTCAGTGTCGTGTGTGGCTATGTCCCCGACTTGATTCCCCGGTTTGGTATTTCCCCCGGTGGCTCATCTAATGTTTTGTCCCACATCATCCACCTCCTTTGCCGTTAGTTTGTTATGTCCAAGCTGAAGGGTCCCCCTTCAGCTTGAGGGGGAGTGTTGGAGTTATGCGTATTAATCCTTTAGTAGAGTTCTTATATGTGAGTGGGTTTAGTCCTACATCTTGTATTAGAGTTTATGAGTCCTTTGTAATGTTATAAATAGCCCCTATATGGGATGAATAAAATTGCACTAGTTCTATTTTCCCCTCTTTTAACAATAGATAAGTATGAACTATTAATTACCCGAACCTCCCTTGGGAGTTAGCATAATTACAGGTTGCACCCCCTCTAACTTTCGAAATTACAAAATCTTCCCTTGTAAGTTCACATTTCATGTGCATGTTATGAAATGTGAACTTACAAGGGAGGTTTTTATAATTTTGAAAGATAGAGGGATGCAACTTGTAATTTCGCAAACTTACAGGGGAGGTCCCGTTAAACGACCCTAAATATGAATATATCGTGGTAGCGATAGAAGGAGCGGATCACTAATATATATAAATTTTGGGCAATTACTACCGAAAGGGTATGTTGCATATTTGAAATGATAATCAACCATTTATTCTTGATAAAAAGCTACACTCATTCTTAAGTCCCCTTTAACAAAAAATTCTATGTTCCAAATTGATCTCACTTCTCCAATACCATGTGAGTGGAAATTGAAACCTTGAATTGAATAGGAAAAAATTCCCCCTCTATATATACGTATGGAGGGATTAATATAACTGTCCACTAGCAATGTGAGATAAAACATAAAATAACAAGATATACATAAATTCGACTAACTCAAACAAGAAACAAGGACAAAGCTAAATGATCGAGGACAGCAGACATTTTTTGTTGCCTACAGGCATGGTGAATACAAGTTGTTCAATCCAATGAAAAGAATGTGATTATAAGTAGTGGTGTGATCTTTGTGATGATACTTCTTTGAAATAGGATGTGGATGTGTACTGACTCTCTAACGCATCCTATTTCCATATGTGATGAAGAAGTACATCAAGTTTGGTTACTCCTTTGAACGAAAAAGATAATACTACACTTCAAACTTCCTTAGAAACTGGATGGCCAATGAGAAGTCATCAATATTTGTTATATTGTAAGACTTTGATGTAATATATGATAATTCTATTGATGTTGATGAGTATCTTGTTCACTTTGGTATGTTTGTTGATTATGAGATTGATACTTCTAAGGAAGCCATCAGAGATCCCAAGCGGATGATTGTCATGGATGAAGTTGTTGGATTAATAGTGGGGGGGGGGGGGGGGGGGGGGGGGTGATTAAAGATTATTAAAACTTATTGATTTTTCTTTTCTTGAAACAAAATATAGGACAATAAAAGAGTTGAAGCTCAATAGGAATAAAATTTTGAAGCCCTAAAATCAAAGAAAAAAAATCAAAGCATCTTTATGAAAACCTTTTCAAAGATACAAAAGATTGATCTTGATGATGCTAAGATCGAAGCGAAAATAATATGATCCTTTTGTTTATAATATCGACTCTTCCCAAGAACCGGTTGTCCCTAGCCAATCCACCCCCGGACTGGCCTCACGCCCCCCCCCCCCCCCCCCTAGACGTACATCTAGATCTATTCGCGACACTCGAGGTGAATTTCCAGCCCTAGATCTATTCCTAGATTTAGTCGCCACACGCGAGGCGAATTCCTACACTATACAAGATAAATAATCACGCTCAAATAAAAAAGGTTACAAAAAACTTCTATAGAAAACTCCCTAATAATGATGTTGGAGGAACACGATGAAATGCCGCTTGAAATATTCATTGTAGAACGCGAACCTTTTGCTTGAATGATTTCGTTTAGCATTGATCTTCCTTCGTATCCTTTGGCGTTAAAGTTATGGGGGATTGGAGGCTCTTGGGACCGCTAGGGCGACCTTTCCTCAGAGATTTCTCATGTTGGGATTCAGATCCCGAGAGAATAAATGATATTTATACTTATTTGAGAGTTATCGTCGGCGGTAGTAGTTATCGTCGCGCGGTAGAGTCGAAATATGATCCCGCGTCTTTTTCCTCTTCAGAACGGCGGAGCTTTCCTTATTGCGGGTGGACCTAACGCTGCACGATAGAGAGATACCACAGGGAAGTAGAAAAATGAATTCCCCGCTCCTCTTTCCCTTCAAGCCGTGTTGAGATGCGTTGTTGCCAAAATAAGAGATTTCCACTATCGCCTGGTTGTAAGCGCTGGCGCTGGCTTCGAATGACATGTTGAGCAATGCTAGACCACTCGAGATTATTCGTGTCATCCAAAGGCACTGTGGTAATCTTCAAAGAGTCGTAGTGGCCATGAGGCCGCTGAGGGTCACTCATCTGAGGCTGTATCACACCCGGAGACGAAGCAGAAGAAATAGGATCACCCATATCGGCGAAGAGATATGTCGAGAGCTAAAGCAGCAGGAGCAATCACGACACTAACATTCGTGTCGTTGGTGACAATCGACATCAGAAAATAGAAGGCCAGAGGCTGAGAAGAGGAGTCGAGGATGCAGTTGGACGATCCGACAAGGAGGAAGCAAGGAGCGGTAGCAGAAGGCAGACGTCGACCAGCAGACGGTAAGACAAAACAGCAGCAGACAGAGGAGGCGGAGACGCCGGCTGGAAAGGACCAAATCAAGGAGAAAGAAGGATCAAGAGGTTCGGCGGCATCATTGAAGGGCGGAGGTGTCAGGTCCGCCTGGTGGCCGCATGAAGGAGCACGAGTGGAGACCACGCGCAGAGGCGGTGGAGGGAAGAACCGAAGGGTTACAAGGTAGGCGGACGCGATCGGCAAGGTTGAGCGGAAGCGGAGACCACACGCAGAGGCGGCTAGGGTTCTCACGAAGCTTTGATACGTAGTTGAACCGCAAAATCAATTGATTGTCTTCCAATACAAGACCTTGCACATATATACAAGACCTGAAAAACAAGAAAGACCAAACTGCCCCCCCCCCCCCCCCCCCCCCCCCCCCCCCCCAAAGGGAAAAACACAATAATAACGACTTGTAAATAATAAATCTAATCTCAACTGCTTTGGGTGCATGATTGTAATCTTGTGCGAACTCCCTGGAGTTGGAACGAAATTTTCTGAAAAAGGTGATGATGAACATGTTGACTTCACTTATTTCAAGCAAATTGTTGAGTTTATGATATTTTACATGCACAGGGCTTGATATTTTTCTACTAAGTTGGAATGTTCAGAAATTTTTTGGAATATCCTCGTCAATCTCATGTGCAAGTGCTAAAAGAATATTGTGGTACCTAAAAGACGCATAGTCACTGTTTTATCCATTCATCATCATCATTATGCTCTTAGAGGCTATTTTGATAGTGATTGGGACAGAGACCTTGATGTCCCGAAAAGTGTTGGGTTTTCTTTCAAATTCCATATTGTTGCTTTAGTCAATTGGAAATAATGCGATTCTTATTCATTTTAAGGAAACACCCCCTATAAATACACAAAGGGAGTGGACCCAAACAAGAAAATAAATGGGTCTTTTATGATGGGTCTTTTACAATAAGTTCCAAAAAATTTAATACAACTCCCCCTCGAGATAGGAGTGTATCCCGAACATTCCCAGCTTGATAATATTGTCATTGAAAATATCACAGCTCAAGCGCTTGGTAAAGATGTCGGTTACCTGATCTTGAGATTGAACAAACAGAGTGCAAACATTGCCTTTTTCAAGGTGATCATTCGTAAAGTATCTATCAATTTCGACATGTTTTGTTCGATCATGTTGAACAGGATTATGCGCAATATTGAAAGCAGCTTTGTTGTCGCAGTATAATTTGATAGGCTTTCCAATCTATAGTCCCAAATCCTGCATTATCGAGTTAAGCCAGAGCTCTCACATATTCCTTATGGCATTGCCCTATAATCCGCTTCTGTACTGGTTCTTGCTACGACATTTTGTTTCTTAATACGTTAGATCACTAGATTCCCTCCAACAAATGAGCAATAGCTGGTGGTGGACTTTCTGTCATTTTGACTTTCAGCCCAATCAATATCTGTATAAACTTCAACATCCAACTGTTTATTCTGGGAGAATAAAATTCCACGTTCAGGAGAATTCTTCAAATACCGTAGCACACGCATGATGTCGCAATCTGGGAGAATGCATGTATTTGCTAAGGATCCCAACAATATGTGTGATATCCGGGCGAGTATGTGAGAGATAAATCAACCTTCCCACCAGTCTTTGGTAGCTAGAGGAGTTCACCTTCTCACCATCCTTGTTTTCATCAATCTTGTAGTTTATTTCCATAGAAGTATTAACAGGAGCACACTCAAGCATCTTTGTTTCTTCTAGAAGATCTAAGACATATTTTTTCTGAGAAATGAAGATTCCACAGCTGGAGCGTGCAACTTCAATTCCCAAGAAATACATTAACTTTCCTAGATCTTTAACTTCAGGCTCTTTACACATGCGTGTCTTAAGCTACGTGATTTCTGCAACATCATTTCCCGTGATGATTATGTTGTCGACATATACAATGAGAATAGCCATTTTCTCTGATTTCCTTTTCACGAAGAGGGTATGATCAGAGTGAGGCCCTGCTTGTATCCCAATAAATTCATGGCATTCTGGAACTTCCCAAACCAAACCCTGGGGGATTGCTTTAGACCGTAGAGAGATTTTTGAAGTTGACACACCTTTCCTTCAGATCCTGTCTTTACCAAACGAACCTTCATAGTTTTCTTCTTCTTCAAGATCACCTTGTAAAAAGACGTCCTTGATATCAAGTTGTTGCAACTCCCATCCCAAACATGCAACACATGATAAAATGACATGGATGGAGTACATCTTGACAGTAGGCGCAAACTTTTCATGATAGTCCACTCCCGGAGTTTGAGTATACCTTTGAGCAACCGGCCTAACGTTGTACTCTTATACCAAGTCAGGCGGAAATAATGAGATTCTTATTCATTTCATGGACCCCCCCCCCCCCCCCCCCCCCCCCCCCCCCTATATATACACAAAGGGAGTGGACACAAACAAGAAAATAAGTGCAAATTGTTTAATTCAACTGCTTTTTCATGTTTATGTAAGAAGCAACTCATTGTTGCACTTTCTAATATGTAAAGAGAAATATTTACCAACATCTTCAAGTGCATGCCAAGGTATCTGGTTATGTAATTTGATGTGAAAAATCCATATTCCAACGGAAGACCTGCAAAGATCTATGTTGACAATATTATGCTTGCCTTAGCAAAGAATCGAGTCACAGATGGAAGAAACAATCATATTTATTCATGTTGTAATTTCCTTAAAGATCTGGACACTTAGTTGGAGTATTGTGAATGTGAGAATAAATTTGTTGATATGCTTAACTTGGACTATGAAGCCTTTGTCAAATTAAATCATATGTTGAGAATGACAACCTTAATGAATCAAGATTAAAAGGGGATATTAGTTGTAATCCAGGTTCAAAATGATTTTCTGGTTTGAATAAGTCATGCAAATATTGGTTAGTATCTTAAAAATAGAAATTTTAGTTTTGTTTTGCTTATTATAAGTAAGTCAATTGGTATGCGATTGTAATCAAATGAACAAAATAAAAAATTTTGTTGAGAATAGTACGACATTGGAAAACTGATGTAAGTGTGTTGACCACTTTATAGATCCTGGGCACCTCGGACCTAAAATCAATTGATATTAGGTTGGTTGCTTGAATTCTAACATGGTATAAGTACATGCTAAGCCTAATTGCCCATTCCTTTGTTACCCAGTAAAAAAAGGTTGTCCACATGGAGTTCAAAGAACCTACACGCATGTGCGCGTGCTGAGAATATCCCCACATTGGGAAACTGATATAATCGTGCCCACTTAATATAGATCGTGGACCCCTCTACCTACAAAAAAGTGGTTTTAAGTTAGATACTTGAGTTCTAATAAATTTTTCTCATGTACCTAATTCTCTCTTTGTTCTCTCAACCTTCATTGTTGCTGCTTCTCATTCCAGTGATTGGAAACTCTTTGGTTTCTTCACAATTACTTCTAGTGCTGGCAATAAAAACTTTAGAGAATTCAATATACATTTCACATGAGCATTTTCTTCTTTATGCTTCCCAAATCAGTGTTTGTGGTAATTGATGATGCTTTTCAAATTATACATGCCCCATAAAAAATTTTGTAAATACGTTTCTCTGCATCTCTTCTTCATCTTGCCTAATTTTTATATATATTGTGGATCTTAATGCTTATGATTTTTAACTCAAGCTTGCCCCACGTTTGTATCATTTAACGTTTGATAAAATTTAGCTAATGTTAGATCTTTCATACTCAACTATCTTATTTCTTATTCTGAAGTTTTCATGTGCTTTCTTTTGCAGACATGGTCTTAGCAAATAAACTAGTTGTTTATGATCTTGAGAATCAAAATGTTGGTTGGACTGACCACAACTGTAAGTATAATGGAAGCTAAATCATTATGTAAATCTTCAATAATATGATTTATCTTGTAATATTCTTAATTGAATTATTTTAAATGCCATCCTGATCATTTTCTAAGAACTGACCTTCCTGTTGTCAGGGGTCAGAATTTTTATAAATTCATTGCATCATTTGAATTTCTCCTAGTTATTAGTTGAGAAGAATAAACCCTAATGTACCAGAAATAAGCCTCTTGTTTAATGGATTTGTAATTATTAAAAGATTCTATAACACTAATATGCTGTTGCCACATTCAGTTGTGATATTGAGCTGAGTTAGAGTTAGCTGGGTTTAACTTAAAATCAAAAATCTTGATCTAGATTCAAGTCAAGTTCGAGATGAGTTGAAATTGATTGGCTTTAAAATGAGGTTCGAGATTAAAATCAAATCTATTAATTTCATGAAATATTTTTTGATTACTAATAGATAATAAACCATACATATTTAGTATCTATTATTAAAATCATATTATGCATGTAGTGTACATATATATTATCATAGAAGTGGAAGAATGAAAAGTAAAGATATTATTCATCCTCAATGAGGTATTTTAAGAAGTCCATACATTGGTCTATACAATGATATTTAATACCCTCCTTGAATCCATGATGTGAATAATCAGGAGCTTGAAAGAAAATGATGAAATTGAAGAGAACAAAAAGAAAAACAACTAATATGAAAGTGCACAGTGTGCCTCTGAGAGTTCTCTAGAAAGGGGGGTGAATAGAGATTTAAAATCTTTTCTATCCTAACTGAGCATACAATAAAAATACTAAGGGATTATGCTTCAGCAACACCAAAGTGCAGAATAAATTAAGTGCAGTAAATATAAGAACAGAAAAACAGTAAGTTATAAGAGAGACAGCACAGAAAATGAACAACCAGAAGACACAAGATTTTATAGAGGTTCCCCAAAATGTGGGTAGTCCTCTCTTCTACCTCCCTGATAGGATTGCACAACCTGTGCCTGAGTCTTTTGATAAGGAAACTCTTAGAACCAAAGATCTTTTGATAAGGAGATCTTGAACCACTCAGATCTTTTGATAAGAAGATCTTGAACCACTGAATCCTTTGGAAGAGGAATTCTTAAAACTCTGTTACAGTAGTAGAATAGTGTAAGAAGAAAGAAGGAAGTATAAGATAAAGAATTCTGTTCTCAGAATTCTTTAGAAGCTTTTCTCAAGTTCAGCTTCTGTTTTCTTTCACAGGATCTGCTGATGATGAACGCTTGCTTATGATTGTGATGATTTGCAAGGGTTATGTTTCTCAGATCATTTTCTCTGAAAAGCTTCTTGTGATCTGGCTGTTGTAAGATGTTGAAGAAGAAGCAGTCTTGTATATTTCCTGTGCAGAGAGAGCACTAGATTTCTGTTTGTATCTCTTAGGGTTGAAGGAGGAAGAAGGAGAAGAAACCCTAATCTACAGTCCAGCTTTTTGTTAATGAATGCTCTATGTTTTCCTCTCTTCTCTGCTTACTTATTGTCCATCATTGAGTTTTGAATTTCTTTCTAATTTTGGACAGTCCTGAGAAGGAATTCTGATTGGGTACATTAATTCTTCTTTCATCTTTTGTTCCCGACCCGTCCATCATATTTGAAAAAATTCCAAGAATGCTTTTGCCCTTCTGGAATGATTCATTCCTTTCTTGGCAACAAACGAGCCGTTGGAGAACTGTCTTCAATCTGGTGATCCTTCTGAAAAGGTGTTAGAGAGACAGCTGGAAAGACTTTATTTTTCAGGCTATATTCGACGTTGCGTCGACTTCATCAATCTTTATGTCGACGCACCTCTAAGTTCTTATCGACGTAGCTTTGAATTTCTTCTTAGCTTTGTCTGAACTCAGATGTCGACGTTACGTCGATTACTTATTGACATACCCATCGAGTTGAAGCCTTGAACTTGATCTCTTAACTTCTGCGTCGAATTGTAGTCGACGTCGCGTTGACTTCTCATATAGCTTCGACGGGCTCTTCCTTCTGCGTCGAGATCCTTTCGACGTTGCGTCGACTTGACTTTATACTTCGACAGACTGAATGATCTGCTCCGACTTCAAGTCAGAGTTACGTCGATATCCGATCGAAGTTGCGTCGACTTTTATTCGACGCAAGTCTTAACTCAACTTGTTTTGTGATTGTTTTGACTTGGCCCTGACACTCTAGTTTGAGTGTGACATCCTAAGACATCTAATGACCAGTTTACCCTTTCTATACAATAGGGTAATAAACCTAGAAGGTAAAATCACTAATAAGTAATTTGTTAAGTTAAATCACAAGGAGTTTTTCCCAACATAATACCCCTCTCCAATTGTATTAGGATCATCCGTTGAGGGTTTTCCCAAAAGAAAAGAGTATCTCTGGAGAGTGTGTTACGGGCTTTTGATTGTGAGCGAATCCACGGTCTTGAGAGGGAAAAATCTCAGAGAGAATCCTCGCGACCTTTCCTTGACCTAGCTTTCCCGATGGTGGGGATACATTGGGAGCCAAGCTAATACGAACTAGAAATAGATCGCTTGAATTAATGAAACAACGGATACAATCCGGAGCAAGCTCCGGCCAACTCTCGGAGGCTGGTTCCTCCAAAGAGCTTCTCTCTAATGAGAGCCCAAAAGACAATAGATCTCAAGATACCCTAACTCCCAAAACCACCTCCTTATATAGGGAGGGAAGGCTCACATCAAACCTAATACATTTAAAAGAAAAACAATAATAATAAAATAAGGGGGCGCGTGCGCGTAACAATACATCCCGTCAGAAAAGCGACCTTGACCCCAAGGTCGGGGCGCCGCCCGCCGGTCAGTAGTGATATGCTCGCGGTTGGGATGTCGTCGAGGTGCCCGGGGCGTCTTCCGGTAGTCTGTTCGAGAGCAGCAGGGCGTCAAAGTCGGCGGCGGAGAGTGCGGCCACGTCGTCGCCGATGAGGACTCGAAACTCCTTCACTGAGCACTCATGATCAGGAGAGTAGGGGTGCTTGCAGCGGAAGAACAGGCCCTTGCTCCGTAAGTCGTTGTACTCCTGGTTGGTCAGGCGGTGGGTAGGGACAGGCCGGTTGTTGCGAGGACCCATCATTGGTGGCCGGGGTAGAGGAGGTGGCGGAGGTGTAGGTTTAGCATGGGTCGAGAAATATGGGTGGGAAGGATGTCGAGAAGGAGGTGATGAGGAAGGAATGTCGTCGGACGTCGCGAGGAATTCCACCTCCACCAGGGGGAAAGTACGGAAACGGGAGCGGAAGTGGGGTTGCAAGCCGTTTATAAAGAACCCTAAGTAATGGTCTGGGGGAAGACCGGGGACATGGGTGACTAATTCCACGAAGGCATCAATGTACGAGTCAATGGAGCCGGTGTGACGGACCCCGCAAAGTCGCTCGATCATGGGGCCGGAGTAGCGGGCGTCATATCGCTGAATGAGGGCCTCAGAGAGAGCTGGCTAGGTGAGGTCGGGAGAGGTCTGGCGGAGCCAACAGACCCAATGGAGGGCCGACCCTTCCATGCCGATAAGTGCGGTGGAGACCCGTTGTGTCGGAGCGGTCTGGTGAATGTTGAAGAACTATTCGGCGCGGGCAATCCACCCGAGGGGTTCAGACCCGTTGAAGGTGGGCATGTTAGGTCCACGGTACGGTGGAGTAGGCACTTCCACCACAGCGGAAGTATCGGGAAGCACGGTGATGGGGGATCCCACAGCAGAGGCGGTAGAGGACCCGGAGTGCTGGGTGGGCTGCAATTTCTGGAGCATGGTCAGAATCGAGGCGAACTGCTCGGTCTGTGCCTCGAGAAAAGAGTTGATGGTGGTGAGAGAGTGTTCGAGGGCTTCCACGCGGGATTCCATCCGGCTCTTTGGCATATGAGGGGGATTGCGTCGAGATGGAGGTTGGCAAGAGAGTGTCGAAACGGTGCAGTTGGATGATTGGAGCTGGCGTTAAGAGCTTCTATCTAGGAGGTCTGGATATCGATCCCTAGCCTCAACAACCCGCAGTGCCGAGAACACGCGCTGAAAGGGTTTGGGGTGTATGGGCCACGGCCCTGTTATGGGAGGGACTAGACTTCGGGGGCGGGAGCGGGATTAAGCCCAGAGTCCCAGAGCCCGGCCCATAACAGATACATGTTGGGATCTATAATTAGGAAAGACAGTAGCAACGAATCTAAATGGCAATTTGTCTCATGCAGTCGAAGGTAAATGATAGAAAAAAGTGCAACCAAAAACCAAGAGTAGAGAGTAATCATGGACACGATTATATAGCTAGGTGATACACCATCAAGAACAATAATTAGAATTTTGTTGACCAAAATAGGCTAATGAGAACAACTTATGTCCAAAACTAAAAAGGAACAAAAGTCGACAAAAGAAGAGAATTAGTGATATCAAGGATGTAATGATGACGACGCTCAACGACCTTATTTTGAGTATGAGGATAACAAAATTGAGTGTGTGACTTAGGACGGTCCTAGAGAGGCTAAGAGTACTTTCTATATGCAGACACATTTTCGACAATTTATTTTACTTGCAATATTTTTTCTTTATAAATCAAAATGCTAGATGAGTCACAATAGATAAAGCGAACAAGCAAGGGAACATGGGACGTCGTATATATGTAAGAGTATTCAAAATCAAATAACTAACTAAATGAAAACTCACAGAGATCCAAAAGCTTGTATCAATGATTACAAATAACTTATCCCTTAAGTAGGATATTAACACTTAATTCAACAATCAAATATTGACTTCAAACTAAAACTCACACAAATCTGAAATGGGGGAGGGTTGGATAGGTATTTGGAGGGCTTTCGGAATCCGGGGTTGAGATTTCGCCTCCGGATGTAGCCCAGGTTACTGGACCGCACTGGTGGATGCTGGAATGGACTTCTCGGGTGTTGGTGGAGGCGGGTTGCTGCTGAATGATGGACGGATGGAGGTAAGAGGATTGTGGCAGTAGCAATCAGCTTTTGGAATGTAGACTCCTGCAGTGGGGACTCAGAATTCCTGAGGGTTGTATGTGGCATGTCGAGTGTTGTTTTCAAGGAGGAAGACTGTTGGAGGGTGGTTCCACTAGAGAGGGAGAGGGGGGAGAGTGGAAAGGATAGAGGGACTCGGTTTTGGAGTGGGGAGGCGGGGAGAGGTGGTTCAATGTGAAAGGAGAGTGGGGTAGGTTGCTGGGTGGAGGGAGGGGCTTGGTTTTGGAGTGGGAGTGGGAGGTGGCTCCACGTGGGTTGTTAAGGGAGAGGGAGGGGGTGGCTGTAGTGGAGGAGGTGGGGAGTTGAGATAGTGGATAAAATTTAGGAGATCTTAAATTTTAGGAGAGGTGGTAGAGGTAGTTAAGTTAATTATGGGGTGTTGGTCGTTGGTCGGAGGTGATTGCTGGAGGTGGTGGTGGTGGCTGGAGGTGGTTTCCGGCGATCGCCGGAAAACCGAAAATGAGATGAATTTAATTGGTGGTGGTGGAGGGGTTTTAAGGAGATGGTGGAGGCTTACCGTAGGTGGCTGGGGAAGGTTTTCTGGTGATCGCCAGAAACTGAAAATGGAGAGGATTGGAGAGGGGATGGGGGCTATTTTTTGGAGGAATATCGGGAGGAGTTGGAAAGGGGTCGACTGGAGGTTTGTGTGGGTGAATGGGGAAGCCGGCTCTTGGATTTTGAGGGAGGGAATGGTGGGTGGACGGTTATGAGGAGAGGGGAGGGGAAGGGATAACTACCAAGCTTCGACAATTGGATTCCGGCTTCGGCACCGGGTGATCGAAAGGAGGAATCTCTTCTTCACTCAATCTTTCAATGCTTCTAAAATGAACCTCGTGCCCCTATATATAGACTAATGGGTCATCACAGACGGTCATGATTCTCCGATCCTGACGGCTCTCAAAATACATGAAAATAAAAACTACAAAAAAATAACTAAAAATCTTGGATCGTCGATCTACATAACATGGACGTCTCTGATCGTCGTGTAGGATGATGTGTGTCGCGATCCCCGTCAATTACCCCCGTATTGAAAGTTTTCATCTCTGTTAATGAAGATAAGTGTGCTCTCGTCTGAAGGTGAGGTGAATCCCTCTAGCTCTGATGGTGTCCTAAACTCGTGGTCCGGGTCGAGGGTACTGCTGCTGCGGAGATTGGAGGTGGTGTTGCTGAAGCCGATGCAGGCGATGGAACCGAGGGTGGTACTGTTGAAGCTGGTGACGGTGTTGTAGATGGTGTTGCAGCTATAGAAGGTGGTGCAAAAGATAATTGAGTCTGAAGAAGGGACTAATGATGGTACTGATGTTGTCGTCGACGTCTAGAACGGTGATGGTGTTGATACTTGAGATGATACTGCTGTAGAAGATGTCGGGACTATAGCTAAAGGACCAATCAGTGTCGAAGGATGGAGTTGTAGTATGGTAGGCGTAGTCTGGGGCTGTAATGAAGTAGTAGGTGAAAGTCGAGGTTGTAGTGAAGTAGTAGGTAACGATTGGGGTTGTAGTGAAGTAGTATGAGAAAGCTGGGGTTGAGGAGCTACAGTGGCGGGTGGAGAAGGGTACATATAGTCATATGGCTTAAAAAATGGAGTCAAATCTTAAATGTTGAATGCAGGTGAAATTCTCATAATTTGCGGAATATCTAGTTTGTAAGCATTTGTTCTGTTGAAATAGCCCATAAGGTTTGGCCCGTTTAGGGGCCCATTTTGCTTCTCTTAGATTTAGTCCCACATTGTGTATAGTTTTTCCCTCTCTCTTCTCTCTCCTATAAATATGTACTCTCCTTTGTATACAAGATACATGAAATACAAAATACGCGCTGCGTTTTTCTACATGGTATCAGAGCGAGGTTTCTGAAAGCCTTAATAAGTTTCCGCTCCTCTCGCGAACGTTTCTCCCCCAGATTCGGACCGCCCGCCTCTTTTTTGACCGCAGACCGTGCGGTCTCTTCCTTTCAAAATCGCAGCCCGCTCCCCTGCGTGGATCCCCCCCTCCGCTTCTGCTCTTCGTCGCCATTTATAGACTTCGCAGCCTGTGGGCCCCTCCGCTGCTACGCTCGCAGCCCGCCCTGTCCAACATCGCAATCCGTCTCCCCGATCTGCCGAGCTCTCCCGTGCGCTCTTCCTCAGCGAGCTCCCTCTGCTCGCCAGCGCCCTTTCTACTCGCAAATCGCCAGTGATCGCCCGGCCTCATTTCCGGTCGACGCGGACTCCTCTTTGCTCGCTCCGGCCTCATCTCCAGACGCTCAGTCACAGCTCGCCAGAAGCGATCTCGCAACGATCTCGCAGCCCGCTCTCGCAGCGCCCTCGCAGCCCGATCTCGCAGCTCCCGCGGCAATCAAGCCCGCAGCGATCTCCCTATCAACAGATCGCCAGCCCGCAGCGATCTCCCCATCAACAGATCGCCAGCCCGTAGTCGCCCTCCAAGATCGCTCGTCTCCCTCTCGTAGCTCGCCAGCCCGCCTCCTGCGGTCTAACCATCCAGCAAGCTCCCTCTGACGATCTCGCGAGCTCTCCGGCGACCTTCCCTCAGTCGCAGCTCGCCCGACCTCTTGGTCGCTGCGGCTTATCTTCCTACTCGCTGACGGCTTACCTTCCCTCAGTTGCTGCGGCTTATCTTCCTGCTCGCCGAGCTTCCTGCCGGTCTTCTCAGCAAGCCGCCCGACTGTCCCTAAATCCACTGCTTGCCCGGCCTCTTTTCTGTCGGTCTCCTCCCAGCAGCCCGCCGTCCTAGTCCCTGCATCAATGGGATCCTTCGTTGACTCCACCACGGTGCCTGTCTCGCCTCAGCCTGCCAACTTGGGTCAGCCCCCAGAACTCCGTGATGAGCTGCGAATTACTACTCTATCCCTCTCCGGGAAGAAAAACTTCATTCCTTGGGGTCACTCCATCCGCCGGGTCCTCCAGGCCAAGGGTCTTCTCGCTCATCTTACCGATGATCCTCCAGCCCCAACTCCTCCTGAGTGGCTCAAGACTGATGGTCGGGTCCAGACCTGGATCCTTAATTCTTTGGAGGGCGAACCATATGAAATGGTCATGTACCTGCCCACGGCCAAAGGGATGTGGAACGAGCTCCACTCCTTATACTCTGGCAAGGACAGCCTTCAAAGTCTCTTCGACATTATCTCTGATCTTCAAGCTCTGGACACTAGTGGACCAAACATTACCTCTGTTGTCGCTCGGGTCAAGTCTCTCTCCGAAGCATGGCTTCAACACCAGCCACCCACCTCTGATCTTGCCACTCAGCGAGCGCAAAGGGAGGCCGTCTGCATTGCTCTTCTCATGGCCCGTGTTCCTCCACATCTTCTGAGTATTCGGGCACAAGTCTTGGCCTCGTCTCCCACTCCCTCCTTATCGGCTGTCTGCTCCATGCTACTCAGAGTATCACAACCTCCAGAGGGACCTGCTCCTCCCTCACCAGCTCTTCTACAAAATATCCCTGCCCCTTCACTTCCTCCTCCTTCTAGCCGAGGAGGTCGGTCGGCCTACCGTGGAAGGGGTCGTGGTGGCCGAGGACGGCCGAAGTGCTCGTTCTGTGGTCGCGATGGACATTATGAGTCCACCTGCTTTCGGAAGACTGGCAACCCTCCTCCTCCTCCACGACCGACTGCTGCAGTCGTTGAAGATAGCTCCTCGGCCTCTCGTGCCGACCTTGAGGCTCTCCGCCTACAGTTCCAGCACCTCCAAGGGATGATGACTCCACCTGCCTCGGTCGCCTCCGTCTCCAGCCCAGGTATCGTTTGTCTCTCCACTAGTCCTCGATGGATAGTGGATTCGGGTGCCACTCATCATATCACCTCTCTTCAACCGCCAAGATATTCGGGTGCTCCTCATCCGAAGTATATCACTGTAGCCAATGGGGCGACTGTCTCTGTGTCCGGCTCAGCTGACCTATCTCTCAGCCCATCCATTTCTCTCCGCTCGGCACTCCATGTCCCGGGCTCCCCATTTAATTTACTCTCTGTTAGCCGCTTCACTACTGATTTGGATTGCTCTGTCACTTTTTCACACTCTTCTTTTCTGATACAGGATCGACGGACAGGGACTACCATTGGTAAAGGACAGCTGCACAACGGGCTCTACCTTCTCGACCACTCTCCCACCATCCTCGCCTCTGTCTCTTCTGCTGACTGGCATCAGCGTCTCGGCCATGCTCCCCTCCCCATCCTCCAGAAGGCACTACCTGATGTATCTTTTCCTGCTTTTAAATGTGAATCATGTATTTTCGGCAAACAGCCGCGTTCATCTTTTTCTGCAAATTGTACTCGGAGCTCCGCTCCTTTTGATCTTATCCATTCAGATATCTGGGGACCCTATAAAATTTGTAGTATCTCTGGATACCGTTATTTCATTACCTTTATTGATGATTACTCCCGCACAACTTGGTTATACTTGCTTCGCGAACGCTCGGAATTACCTCGTGTGTTTAAAGCATTTCTCCGTGAAACCCGCACTCACTTCTCTACCACCGTCAAAACGCTACGCACAGATAATGCTCGCGAATACACCGGCAATGAGTTTTCGAGCCTATGCTCTGAATTCAGGATTATTCATCAAACATCATGTGCTTACACACCTCAACAAAACGGTGTGGCCGAAAGAAAGAACCGACATCTCCTTGATATGGCCCGCTCGATCATGATTCACATGAACGTTCCGAAGATCTATTGGAACTTTGCGATCTCTACCGCCTGCTTCATTATCAACCGCCTTCCCTCCTCTATACTCAACAATGTCAGTCCGTTCAGTCTTCTCTTTCCCTCTACTCCTGCCTTCCCGCTCACACCTCGAATCTTCGGGTGTACGTGTTACGTTCACTCCATGGGACCATCTACGGACAAACTCGATCCCAGAGCGACTAAGCAAATGTTTGTTGGCTACTCCCATACTCAGAAGGGCTACGTCTGTTATTCCCCTCTCACTCGGAAAATTTCGGTATCCGCTGACGTCACCTTCCGGGAAGACCTGCCATTCTTTCCCGCTCCAACAACACCTTCTACATCACCTACTCTCCCACAACCTGTTATGCGACCCATCATCCCGGTTAGCACACCTCCTCCAACACCTCTCCCTGAATCACTGCCTACTCCGCCTACCGACCGGCTACCCTTTATCCAAGTCTATTCCCGTCGCAACTCCCGCCCCGTGGCCCCTGCGCAGTCGTCCTCATCCTCTGGTGCTCCAGGTCCTGCTGATCCGGTAACAGAATCCACCGCTCATCCATTGGCAAGCTACGTATCTCTGCATCGTCTCTCTCCTCCACTTCATACTCTGGCCACTTCTTTATCGTCGGTTGCAGTTCCTAACTCTGTGCAGGAGGCTCTTCAACATCCTGGCTGGCATGCCACCATGGAAGAAGAAATGGCCGCGTTGTGGGCAAACCAGACCTGGCAACTGGTGGATCTTCCCCCTGGTCAGAAAATTGTTGGTTGCAAATGGGTCTTTGTCATCAAGCATGCTGCGGATGGGACCATTGACCGTTTAAAAGCTAGCCTGGTGGCTCGCGGCTACACCCAGCAACAAGGTTTGGACTACGACGAAACCTTCTCTCCCGTCGCCAAACTGAACACCGTACGGGTTCTTCTCTCCGTCGTTGTACACCGCCAATGGCCCTTACATCAACTGGATATTAAGAACGCCTTCTTAAACGGCGATCTTACTGAAACGGTGTACATGCAGCAGCCGCCCGGGTTTGAGACCACGGGGGAGTCTCGGACCCCGAAAGTCTGTCATCTTTTGCGGTCTCTCTATGGTCTCAAACAGTCTCCTCGAGCATGGTTCGACAAGCTCAGCAAGGTCCTTCGTGAAGCAGGATTTACTCGGAGCTCGGCTGACTTCTCCCTGTTTACTCGCCACCAGGCAACAGGCACCGTTCTCCTTCTAGTCTATGTTGATGATATCATTATCACAGGCAACGACTCAAAAGGAATTCAGGCAATCAAGCAACAACTCAGCTCCGTGTTCCAAACAAAAGATCTGGGGAATCTTCATTACTTCCTGGGCCTGGAGGTAGTCAGGCGACCAGATGGCCTTGTTCTATCTCAGAGAAAGTATTGCCTCGATCTTCTTCATGATGCAGGCTACTCCGGCTGCAAACCCATCAACACCCCAATGGACGCAAATCACAAGATTTGTGCTCAGTCCTCTGACTCTGATCTCTTGCTCCAGAACCCGGAGTACTATCGCCGTCTGGTAGGGAAATTGATCTATCTGACTGTTACAAGACTAGATATCTCCTTCGTGTCGGTATTGTCAGCCGTTACATGCACGCCCCTCGGTCTTCTCATCTTCAGGCTGTGGAACGGATTCTCCGATATCTGAAAGCTGCTCCTGGTCAAGGCTTGGTATACAGGACCTCATCCTCAACTCCAACACTTGTGGCATACTCTGATGCTGACTATGCCGGATCTCTGGATGATCGTCGGTCAACCAGTGGCTTCTGTACGTACTTCGGAGGACATTTGATCACCTGGCGTAGCAAGAAACAAGCAGTGGTTGCGCGCTCCTCAGCAGAAGCAGAATACAGGGCAATGGCATCTGTGGTCTCTGAACTTACCTGGCTTGAAAGTCTTCTCACGGATCTTGGGGTAAAACTTCCTGCTCCTGCTCTTCTACTCTGCGACAGTCAGGCTGCTATACATATTGCCAAGAACCCGGTCTTCCACGAAAGAACCAAGCATATCGAGGTCGACTGCCACTTTATCCGGGAGAAAGTACAAATGAAGAAGATCGAGCTAAAACATGTCCCTGGTACTGAACAAGTTGCGGATGTCCTCACAAAGGCACTGTCCAGTACCCTCTTCTATCAATGCTTATCCAAGCTTGGTGCATACGATTTGTACGCTCCAGCTTGCGGGGGAGTGTTGAAATAGCCCATAAGGTTTGGCCCGTTTAGGGGCCCATTTTGCTTCTCTTAGATTTAGTCCCACATTGTGTATAGTTTTTCCCTCTCTCTTCTCTCTCCTATAAATATGTACTCTCCTTTGTATACAAGATACATGAAATACAAAATACGCGCTGCGTTTTTCTACATGTTCCAATTCTTTTGGTAACCTTGTGAGGACTCATTCGCTTGACATTTAATTTTCAAGTAGTTTCCTTAGGGAACCTCTCAACACATGTTCTCCTTCTTTGAAGGTTTGCAATCTCCTCTAGCTATTAACATAAGATTTCTACATAACTTTATTGTCAGATAGACTTATGCATGCTACGCAATGACAATGAATGTTGGTCGACATATGTAACAGGTCCTCTGTGTAGAGGCTCTACATCCCTCCAGGTTTCATTCCAAAGGGGCACATGGCCACATGGTTCAGTGGGTGGAGTGTTATCCATAAAGTGAAAACTCGTCAGGTTGCTCACCGGGATATGTATAATAAAATTCATTGCAAATGTGATGTGTGCTAAAATAGGTTCCCCATATAGCGTGAGTGCCATCAGAAGCAAGTGAGACAGACACTACAAGGTCAATGCCAGACTCTTAATTTTACTATGGACATGACTCATTACTTCGTTGTGAAGCTCTAATGAACAAGTGCTCAAGGGTGAGCCGATGGTCAGAGTAGTATCTAAGTCAGCACAGTAGATAAGGGAAGGACATATAACTATAGGATCACCAGGTCGCTCGTACTCACTCTCATTCGGGGTCACATGGGTTGGATTAGGCTCAAGTGGCGCACCACTCAACGAACACTGAACCTCGCTAGAGAAATCTATAACAAGTATCCCATCTTTTGTGTCCATAAGGACATGGGTGGGCATAGGTGTGGCCTCAGGCTGGGGAGGACTCCCCTAGATGGGTCAGCTGGGTGTGAGTATACTCGATTAACTTTAAGCGGATCTCAAGGCCTGCTCATAGTGGGGAGTGAGCTAAAATGTCTGCTCGACAGAAACTAACCTTTGATGAATCTGTAATATGTATATAGCAGACCGAAGTCCCGAACGGAATCTAGCAGCTGCTGCGACTGGCTCATCATGAATGCCGCTCATCATTGCTAACTCATTAAAGTAGGCTCTATACTCAACAACAAACATGAATCCTTGCTGGTGGGCTAATACTGGCTCGAGGAGACGACTCTTATATGACATCGGTAAATACCCGTTACACAATCTCCGCTTCATCTCCACCCAACTAGTGATTGGGCGAAGATGATCTCCTCTCAAGAGTCCGCTTATTGATATCCCAATAATGTCTCGTCTGACCTAACAACCTAAGCTTCACAAACATGACGCAAGCTCACCGAATAACTCAAACTGATCTAGATAAATTCCCATGTCCACGAGCTAATAGTTAAAGGCCTCGGGACTTGACAAACCATCAAACGGTGAGGGAATCTACAGAACCTATACTCAAGACTCTCCGCAAAACGATGTTTATCGTAGTAACTCCTCTTATGATAGTCGGGTCGTGTCGAAGGGTCAACACGACCTCTATGAGTGACGGGTCGGGGACGAGGATAATCATTGGGAGCTCTATGAGCTTGAACATAAGTGAACTTTGGTTCCTCAAATAAAGGATTAGAGTAGCAATTGCTACTATGATATGACATGGGTGAAACATATGGGTTCTAGTCCCACGTATTCTAAGCTAAAGCCCGAACATGGGTTCTGATACCAATCTGACACAGGACGGTCCTAGAGAGGCTAAGGGTATTTTTTATATGCACACTTCCGACAATTTATTTTACCTATAATATTTTTTCTTTATGAATCAAAGTATTAGATGAGTCACATTAAATAAAGCGAACAAGCAAGGGAACACAAGACGTCACATATATGTAAAAGTACTCAAAACCAAATAGCTAAGTAAATGATAACTCACAAAGATTCAAAAGCTTGGATCAACAATTACAAATAACAAACACTTAATTCAACAATCAAATATTGACTTCAAACTAAAACTCGCACAAAACTGAAATAGGAAAGGGTTGGATGGGTATTTGGAGGCCTTTGGGAAGCCAGAAATGAGGCCCGAGGTTGGGATTTCGCCTCCAGATGTAGCCCAGGTTGTTGGACATTGGTGGATGTTGGAATGGATTTCTTGGGTAGCTGGCAGAGGCGGGTTGCTGGTGAATGATGGCCGGCTGGAGGTAGGAGGGTTATGGCAACAAAAATTAACTTTTGGAATGTAGATTCATGCAGCGGGGACTGAATCTAGCCCCTGGACATAATTCTGGAGGGTTGTATGTGGATTGTCGGGTCCTGCTTTCAGGGAGGCAGACTATTGGAGGGTGGTTCCACGAGAGAGGGAGAGGGTGGCTGGAAGGGATAGAGGGGCTCGGTTTTGGAGTGGTGAGGCGGGGAGAGGTGGTTCCACGTGAGAGGATAGTAGGGTAGGTTGCTGGGTGGAGGGAGGGGGCTTGATTTTGGAATGGGAGTGTGGAAAGGTGGCTCCCCGTGGGTTAAGAGAGAGGGAGGGGGACGACTGTAGTGGAGGAGGTAGGGAGTGGAAATAGTGGAGAAATTTTAGGCGATCCAAAATTTTAGGAGAGGTGGAGTTAGTGGGGTAGTGGAGAGGTAGATAAGGTAGTTATAGGGTGCTAGTGGTGGTGGTTGGCTAAAGGTGGTTGCCGGAGGTGGTGGCCGGAGATGTTTTCCTGCGATCGCCGAAAAATTGAAAATGAGAGGAATTTAATTGGTGGTGGTGGAGGTGTTTTGAGGAGATAGTGGAGGCTTACCAGAGGTGGCCGTGGAAGGTTTTCTTGTGATCACCGAAAACTGAAAGTGGAGGGGATTGGAGAGTGGATGCGGACTGTTTTTGGAGGAATATGGGAGGGGGCGGCTAGAGGTTTGTGGGGGTGAATGGGGCAGCCGGCTATTGGATTTTGAGGGAGGGAATGGTGAGTGGACGACTATGAGGAGAGGAGAGGGGATAACTACAAAGCTTCGACACTTGGATTCCAGCTTCGGCACTAGGTGATCGAAAGGAGGAATTTCTTCTTCACTCAATCTTTCAATGCCTCTAAAATGAACCTCCTACCCCTATATATAGATAGACTAATGGGCCATCACGGACGGTTATGATTCTCCGATCACGACGTCCCTCAAAATACATGAAAATAAAAATAGAAAAATACAGAAAAATAACTAAAAATCTCGGATCGCCGATGCACATAATATGGACGGCTCTGATTGTCGTGTAGGTTGTTGTGTGTCGCGATCCCCATCAGTATGTCTCCTAGAAGACAAGAAAATCATGAAAATTTATACGAGGAATGTAGAAGGATTGAGTCTCAATCATCATTGCAAACTAAATATATTTTAGAAAGACCCCTGATTTCTAGGGAATCAAGTAAATTTATGTAAAATGAGAAAAAATATCGACAAAATGGCATAATATTTGTTTCGTCATATGTAAATATGAAGGGAAGGTCCCCAAACATCAGTATGGATGAAATCAAATAGAGAAACGTAATAAACTTACTAACAAGGAAGGGAATAACAATATGACGAAATCGAATACAAACTAGTACAAGGTGCAAGGGACATTGCAGAGAAGTTTTCTAAATTTTGCAAAGAAGACGCTTACTGTATTCTAATAAAAGATGTAAGAGCTAGTATTATGGGTCATGTGTCACATGTGGAAGGTAGTGATGTAAGTTCAAGGCAAGTGGTGGTAACAACTGTGAGAACGCACCTTTTGGTTCATTCGTTCTTCACTATCCATTCCCGATGGGAAACCCTTAAGTTTCCCCCTTAGCCACGGCTTGAGATTTCGTCACCACCCCGTGAGCCTAAGATAGCTTGTCTTTTAACAACAACAACTGAAGATAAGGGAAACGTGAGATGATCCATTTAGTACGGAGAGTTATATCCATACTTGGTCTCTACAATCTCCCCGCACGAGTATCTTGAGTGGTACAAATAGAAGTGGTGAAAGTGATAATATAAGACATCAAAGAAGACTTAGTAGTGAGGTAAGGGACATGGTAAAATAAGGAATTGTAAAGTGGGGTAAAGCATCAAGATTATCACGATCAGCGTTCGAGTGAAGTGTTCCATAAGAATCAGTCGTGTGAATGGACACAGAAGGCTGGATATGAATTGTAGAAAGCAATGAAAAAGGAAATAGAAGGTGCAACGATTTTCATCCACATAGGGGGAATTTATAGCATTACAATAGACTCACAATTTCTAACACACGATGTGGGACTAAACCCACTCATATACTAATAGACTTAAAACCACTTACTTCAACATGAATAAAGCTACTAAAGCAGGAAACCTCAAAGTTATGAATCTTGGAGGACATGTAGAGGCAGACCTCACAGATGTAGCGGACAATTGACTAGACATCTGAAGTGTGCCCGTGAACTTCTGTTTTTGATCAGAAAATATAGGAGATGTCCCAGTTTACAGGAGCTGAGGACATGCATATTGTCTATCAGATGCAGCCTTATGGGCCTTGCACTTTCTCGCAGCATTATCTGTGAAGAATACATTACTAATGGGATAGAAGCTATGTGAATCTCAGTCATAAAAATTCAATTTATTGATGGTGACAAGGTATTCGAGGCTGATTGTAGAAAACCGAACAGAATGACGAGACAGATGCTGACATTTATCCAACAGGTTGAATCGATCAAGAGTGGGTACATTGAACCGTGACTGCAAGAGCACGAGATTGAAGTTGCCGTAAAGATACAAGTGGTACTAGTGGCACATGGCTGCGAAGAGGCAGGAGGCAACAAGAGTGTTGCTGGATCTGTGGAAACAAAAGAGGGGCATCAAATCATAGTTGGATTGGGATTTATTTATTGGAACGTTTACCGGGACCTCCCTTATAAGTTTGCAAAAGTATAGGTTGCACCCTCTCTTTTGAAATTACAAGACCTCCCCTGAAAATTTACATTTCATAGCATATACACAAAAATACCCTTTGGTAAAAATCTCCGGAGGGTATTTTTGTGCATGCATATTATGAAATGTAAAATTACAGGAGAGGTCTTTGTAGTTTTAAAAGGTAGAGGGGTGCAACCTGTAATTATGTTAACTCGCAGGGAAGTTTGGGTAATTAATAGTTTATTTATTTTTTGAAAGTGGACAGCAGTTGGGGATGGTAGAGATGACGTCTAGTGCAGTAGAGAAGCACAAGTCCTTATTCATGTAAATCAACCGAGCTTCAGAACGCAGTAGCAGTTTCGACAGTCGGGGCAACGGACGCAGAGAAGACTGCGACTGGCTCTAGATCGCAGAAGCAGAGAAGGATAGAGATGGGCTTCTGGGTGCAGGGAATGACAGCAATGACTTTCGGTTGTGTTCCCAAATTGAAGGAAATCACTGCTTCCGCCGAATGTTGTCCTCGGCTTCAGATTTGTAATCAGCTACATTCAATGGTGATATTGAGCCGAGTTAGAGTGAGTTGGCGTCAACGTGAAATTAATGGTCTTGATTTAGATTCAACTCAATTTCGAGATGAGGTTCGAGCTGATTCAAATCAATTCTGTTAGTTTCATAAATTACTTTTGATTGCTAATAACTCATGTATAGTTAATATCAATGAATACATCATATTATGCACATAGTGTATATATATTATTTATATATAGGAATAATTACCAAAACTTCCCTGGAAGATAGCATAATTACATATTGCACCCCTCTTATTATTGAAATTACAAAAACCTCCCGCGAATGTTATAAAACGTAACATTTACCTCCCCTGAAGTTCATATTTCATACCATCCATGCACACAATACCCCCCCCGAAAATGTACTCCGAAGGGAGTATTTTTGTGCATGAATGTTATGAAATGTGAACTTCAGGGGAGGTAAATGTTATGTTTTGAAACATTGAGGGGAGGTTTTTGTAATTTCAATAATAAGAGGGGTGCAATCTGTAATTTTACAAACTTAGAGGGGAGGTCCCGGTAAATGCCCCCTTTATATATATTATGTAATTATGAGCACGTGCACACATATCTGCATATATATATTAATTATATGTTAGATATCAAATCAATTTCAGACTGAATCAAATTGAATAAGCAAACCATCTTCTACTCAGATCTCATTACCTTTGATTTTAAGTTGATTAATTTTGAGCAATTATTGAATGAATTTCGAGTTTCTCCCTCAAACATTACTACTCCTTCCAGCCACAATGCATTGCAAACCTATTGCATCCATATGTAACTCTTACTCCATAGGGATTGGGTCATATTTTCCACTCATTTCTGTTTCTAAACATTCTAATTTCTATACATACATCGTGTCGAAAATGCAGTCCTGCATCAAAAAACTCGCGTAATCTTGTACACTTAATATACTTTTTCAGGCGCACTGAGCATCAAGATTCAAGATGGAAACACGACAACAGCTTACGCAGTGGATGCGCACAATTTGTCCTCTGCCGTCCGACCAGAGATGGGAGGATTCGTTGCTTTCCTTATGACAACTTACCTGATGCTTAATTTATTCCATTGAAATCAGAGAGAGAGAGAGAGGGAGAGAGCGGCCGCTGAAAAATAACATGATTTTTTCTCAAATTTGATTAATTCATATTCTTTTTGTATAGAAAGCAATCTAATAAGCTCATTCCTGGGGTCAGTTATTTGCTGTTCAAGAGCCCTACTAACCTGTAAAGCCTCACCAACTGTTCTTTGCCACTGGATTCTTGAAGAGGAGATGCAGTTTTATTTATTATTCTGAAGGGTCATTTACTCATTTATTGAGACTCTCTTCTAACTTTGCATAATTACAGGGATCTCCCCTCAATCTTTAAAAAATTACCAATATCTCCTGTCTAAGTTTATGATGCTACTTTGGAAGACCCCTTCAGGTTTTGTACATGTATATTAACAATGTAAACTTAGATGGAAGGTTTTGGTAATATTTAAAGATAAAAGAGGTGGCCCCTGTAATTATGTGAAGTTTGAGGTGATTTTTTCATGATTATTCCATATCCTGAAGCTTTCAATTTTAAGTCATGATACATCTCTTACTAACAAGGGGCACTATGTTGATTTATTGTTTATATATTCCTGATTTCATGTAGCTATGTCTATGGTTTCAATTGTATTATTCTTATACTGTTTTGGCTAACCTAAATAATGTCTACAGTTTTCCATATATTACTAAGGTTGACTGTCTGAAGTCTGTGTTATGACGAGTTTACCCCTGCTTGGGTCCAATATTATCGCAACAGATTCTTGCGATAATATCGCCAAATCGACCTTAGGGAGGTAGTTTTACCCATATTATCATAGTTTTGTTTGGTTCGACTGCAGCGATGAGAGAAACAGTGGTAGGAAAGAGTAGTGGAAAGCAGTTGTTTTGTAGAGTGGTGGGAAAAACAGAGATTATCTAGAGGATAGTGTTTCATGTGTTAAGAAATTGAAAATTATTTTAACTGTTTGGAAGAAACAATAGTTCAGTTGACCCAAACCCTTCGGTGGTAACAGGATCTATGTTAGGATCTATATTACTTTGGTTTTGTTTTTCTCCGTGCTCGTAAGCCTCTGGTACATCAAAGTCCCATCATCATCACATGGATCGAACTCTAGATCAACATGTGTATGATGTCTTCGAATGTAGTTGGTGTAGAGCGATTGTAGCGACTACATTCACACATTGTTTTGAGAATGTTATCGAGGCGTGACTCGAAGGATACTCCATTTTTTACACATTAAATGTTCTTTTAATAATGCTTTGAAGCGAAGAATGCGCTTTATTGAACATTTCAAGGCGTCCTTCAATTGGTCGTGCATCTCAAGCAAACTTTGGTAAATGATATTTAGTTTCAGGATACAAATTCAATAACCATTTTTGTAATGCATACTCTGGACCTATTATATAATATTTTTCTACAAAAAGCAAATAATTTAGAGTGTACGTAAATATACGTATCAAAGAATTGCTTGCAAATAGGAGAAAAGCTAAAAGCGTTCACCTATTTCTCGCATTAAGTCGTTGTGTGACAAAATATATAGAGTAATTGCTAACACCTCTGAAAGTCAATTGATATGCTTTGATACCAATTGAAAGGAGTTTAGTTCTTAATATTATTAAAGCTAAGTAATCACAGCAAGAAATAAGAAATAAGTAATCACAGCAAGAAATAAGAAATAAAACAAACAAGCAAAGCACACATCCAGATGACACAAGATATATAGTAGTTTCCCAATCAACCTGGGTACATCTACTCTTCTACCCACTGGTAGAAATCCACTAGAGGTTGTTGATCAGATGTCCTCACACCAAGGGGTTTTTGATAAGGTGTCCACACACCAATGGAGGTTTGATCAGGTGCCCAAATCACCTATAAGCTTTTGATAAGGTGCTTAAAAACCAAGATGCAGGTTTTTGCTAAGGTGGCCTGTCACCGGGAGTTAACTTTTGAAGGGAGTTATAACCCTTTACAAGATGGGAAGGAGAAAGGGAAAAGATATATTGTTCTTCTCTTTTTGCTAAGAAGACTCTTGATGATCCTGATGAGATGTTGTGTTTGGATCTTGATGATGATGTTGAAGAAAGCTCCCCCTGTCTGATTTAGTTTAGATGGCAGCCTTGTGGATGGAGCTTCTTCTCTAGAAAGCAAATACTCTTTTCTTGTTCTTCTTCTGCAGTTTTAGATCCCTGAGCAAATGATCTTGATTGGTGTCTCAGGGTATAGAAGATCTGCAAGAAAGAGTTTAGCAAGAAGAAGATAATATATATATTAGATCTGCTTCTTTTTGCTCCTCTGTTTTGATATTCCTGGTTCTTCTTGTTTCTGCCGCTAGCTGCTATATCATATTCTGCTACTTCTTTTCTCTGCTCTTCTCTGTATATTTATTCTGAGGGCTTTCGGCTGATTTGAATTCTTGCCGACAGAAGAGGAAAGAAATAATATCTCTTTTATTTCCCAGATCCTCGAGCAGACAAATTGTCGTCTTTAGCTTTTGCAACGGCTATAACATTTAATGCTTCTGCCAACGACTGTATTGTTAAATCAGAAATATATATATAGAAATATATAAATAGAAATAATAAATATTGCTTTAAATAAATCTGACAGCATATTAGTCAAACTGAGAATGATATAAAACAATGCTGCAGATATTTCGTCGAGCTCAGCTTCAAGTTTGTCGACCTCATCATTTGATTCGTCGACCTGGTCATTTGATTCACTGTTCTGAACATCTGCTGAATATTCGTCGAACGCAGACTTGAGTTCGTTGAACGGAAGGATTCGTCGACCGCTGAGACGGGCTGGATCGTCGACCGCTGAATATTGAGATGTTCGTCGAACGCAGACTTGAGTTCGGCGAACGCAGGATTTCGTCGACCGCTGAGACGGGGTCTGTTCGTCGACCGCTGAGATAATCTGTTCGTCGACCGCTGAACCGCTGAGACGGGATCGTCGAACACTGAACCGTTGAGTCGGGATCGTCGAACGCTGAACCGCTAGATTTCGTCGAGCGCAGAATGAACATCTTCGTCGACCGCAGAGCGCCGTTCGTCGAACGCAGGTAGCCGTTCTTCGAACGCAGAGAACTAAGTTGTAAGATGAGTTATGATAGAAACTTAGACACTAAGGTGGATCCTAACTCAAATGAAAACTAAGGTTCCAACAACCTCTCTTGTAACGGTTAGTTGTGAGTCTTTTAACCCGTGAGATTGTTCCAGTAAATTTAGTAAGTTTAAAAAAAATCATTTTTTGACATCCGGAACATATTATGAAATCTCAATGGGTGACAAGAAAGTAATTCACATAACCATTTATATCATGTTTTGTGTAGATGTCATACAAGACGTCTTGTCATAGTATAACGAAACATATTCATGTAGTACACAAACTGTCAAAGCAACTAAATTACAATAATGAACATAATGATTATGTCGATTAAATTGATGTGTTAACATTAAAGTAAATTCATCAGCATATGTTAATTGTTCCTCAATTTTCTCAGTAATTACAAAAAATTGAATAAAGGACAACCAAAAATAAATAAGCATCCAATATAGATAGACAAATGTTAGAGTTGAATTGACAAACTCAATTATCATACATTCTATGATAATTGAGTTTTGTCCAAACTCACCGGAGCAAATAAGCCGAGCCAAACAAAGCCTTAGTTTTTCTCAATTGGTACCACAATCCAGTATTATATCCTCTCACTTTATATATGTTACTAACAATTATTCTTAAATATCCACATAAGGCATGAGAAGTAATGAACATTATCAATCAAAATCATGAAACTGACATGAGAACATCAAATGTATATCATACTAGAAGTTCTAACAAAAAAATGCATCATAACAGAGGTTTTAAATTCTACGACGCAGAATAGAATTCCTCAAAACATAGTTTAGCAATACATGAAACAGACATAAACACAAAAACAAAGTTCAATATGATAGCAAATTCTACATCATCATGACATGTTGTGAGTGTAACTCTTCTCCCACAAGACATTTAAGTTACCTAGTCTCTATTGACTACTTCAGTTTGCTCATCGGTCTGGGTATGATAGGCATTGTTAAACTGAAGTTTGGTTACTAAATTTGCCCATAATGTTCTCCAAAAATAACTTAGGAATCTAATGTCACGATCAAAAATAACTTTCATGCGGATGATGCTTTATACAGAAACAAGATGTAGACAAATCAGATGTTGAAAAATATATGCAAAATCTAAAAAAGTGAAGTAATGAAAAAAAAAACAGAAAAAAAATTAACTTAAAAAAACAATTAAATTATTTTCTATTCTAAATGTTCCCGTGCAAGGGAAAAATTTCCTTGAAGTATAATAGTCCAAAGTGGATAATTGATAATTGATGAAGTATAATAGTCCAAAGTGTATATATCATACTTTTAGTGTTAAAATTCCATCCTCAAATATTGTTAAATCCAATATCTCAAAAAGGACATTTAATATTGGGCACACAAATGTGTCATGTTATTATAAGGGAATGATGATATGAGGGTCATAGATATGCCACATTGAAACAAAATTTCTCGACACTCTTCTTATTATCTAACATGTCCGACATTCTTGATTCGAATACAAAATCATTTTGTTCATTAGTATGTAATTTATGGTTATTGATCAAATGTGATGGTCCAAGAGAATCTAAAATAATATCTTCTAATAATTCTAGTTGAAGACCGGGTAGACCACATGGTTTTTAACCATGTGGTCGTGGGTTCAATCTCACTAGATCCTCCACATCCCTAGAGAGCAGAACTCTAGAGCGGATGCACTCTCCAAGCTAGTGACCTCCCCCTCCAGCTACCTGTCAAGGCGTCATCGAGTCGAAGATATAATGGTCCCCAGTATTCACAGCCCGTGGGAGATTGCCACCATAACCGAGGGAGAGCCCTGTTGGATGGATCATATAATCACCATCTAGAGATCGGGCGGTTGCCATAGAATCTCCTGGAGGCATGGCTATTACGGATACACGTTGCCCCGTTCTCTATCATTGATAAGGAGCTTTACAAGCACTACATTTTTGGACCCTGCCTAAAGTGTTTGCCCGTCGTCGACCCAGAATACATTCTAAGAGAAATTCACGAAGGGGTATGTGAGGAATATCTAGGTGGCCAGGGTCTGGCAATAAAAGTCCTACACCATGGATTCTATTGGCCCACTCTGAAAAAAACAACACCCTCGAGTTCGTTCGAAAGTGCAAAAGTTGTCAACTTCATGCCAATGTCACTCATCAGCCCCTTGTCGACCTCATGTCGTTGTAGAGTGCATGGCCTTTTGTACAGTGGGGGATCAATCTCCTCGGTCCCTTCCCACAAGCCACTGGGCAGTGGAAGTTTGTCATCCTGGCAGTGGATTACTTCACCAAATGGGTCGAGGCGGAGCCACTCGCCAAAATCACAGAGGAGAATGTGAAACAGTTTGTTTTGATGAACATTATTTTTCGTTGGCATACCAACGATCATCATCACAGACAATGGAACATAGTTCACAAGTAAGGAATTCACCAAGATGTGCGAAGACATAAAGGTAGATGTCCACCACACAACTGTGGCCCATCCACATGCAAATGGTCAGACGGAGGTCACCAATCGCACCATCCTTAAAGGGTTGAAGACGCGCCTTCAGAAGGCAGGGGCAGTGGGTAGATGTCCTCTCCAATGTACTGTGGGCATACCGCACTACGGAGAGGACCCAAAGGGGGAGATGACATTCAATCTTTGTTACGGGTCCGTGGATGTCATACCGGTAGATATCGGTGTTCCAAGCCCCATCGTCCAAGCTTTTGACTCAACAAAAATGAAGTACTACTTTGGGGGAACCTAGACTTGATCTTGGAGGTCAGATACATGATCGCGTAGTGTGTCTACGCGTACCAGAATCGCATGGCCTGATTTTACGATTGAAAGGTAAAGTCGAGGCCAATCAGTATCGGGGACTTGGTTCTTCAGAACGTCGAAGCGACAGGAAAAGGCTCACAGAAAGACAATATCTCTCCCACATGGGAATGTACTTTCATCGTCATGACAGACGTGAAGCCCAGGACGTACAAGCTAAGGACCCCAGACGGGAAAATTCTCCCTCGCATCTGGAACGTGCAGAACCAGCGCCGCTTCTATCAATGATTTGTCTTTCTATTTTTTAAAACATAAGTCGTAAGCCCAAACTCACACGAATACAGATTTGAAAGTGATTTCTGACTGCATCTACCATGCATAGGAAACAAGTCTTTGAAGGTTAAGTCCATGACCTCCGGTGCTAACGCCTAGCAGCGAGCTCATAATCGAGTAATGACCTTCGGTGCTTACGCCGAGTAGCGAACCCACGCCCTACAGCCGTGGAGAGCTTGCCCCCTCTGCGGACGAGCGGGAACTTGGTTCCCTCATCGAGTGCCGACCTACGGTGCCCCCCCCCCACACACACACACAATGAGCTCTCAATTCGGGCGACGACCTCCGGTGCTGACATCGAGTAGCGAGCTCCAAACTAATCTTTGAAGGGTAAGACCATGACCTTCTGTGCTAACACCGAGCAGTAACTTCATAATCGAGTGACGACCTCCGTTGCTTATGCAGAGCAGCGATCCAACGCCTTACGGACGTGGAGGGCCTTCCCCCTCTACGACAGGGCGGGAACTGGGTTCCCCCGCCGAGTGTCGACCTCTGGTGCCCCCTGCACTGAGCAACGAGCTTATAATTCGGGCGACGACTTTCATTGCCAACACCGAGTAGCATGCTCAAAACAAATCTCTGAAGGGTAAGGCCACGACCTCCAATGTTAACGCCGAGCAACGATCTCATAATCGAGCAACGACCTCTGGTGTTTATGTCGAGCAGTAAGCACACGCCCTATGGACGTGGAGGGCCTTCCCCCTCTACAACCAGGCGGTAACTTGGTTTCCCCACTGAGTGGCGAACTCTGGTGCCCCCCCCCCCCCCCCCCCCCCTCCCCCGCACCAAGCAGCGAACTCACAATTCGAGCAATGACCTATAGTGTCGACACCGAGTAGCGAGCTCACAACTACATCAACTATCTCCAGGTAGCGTGCTAACAAATACAACAGCTACCTACAGGTAGCGCGCTAAAAAATACAATAGCTACCTCCTGGTAGCGCTAACAGATATAACAACTACCTTCAACTGGTAGCACGCTCAGAACTACAACAACTACCTCCACCAGATAACGCGCTCATAATTACCGGACCTCGGGTTCCAACACCAAGAAGCAAGCTCATAATTAGAGTGACAACCTCGTAACACGTTCACACGCGTGCGAGTTTTAAATATGCGCTCCCCCACTCAACTCAAAATGGGGCACCGCTCTCCAAGCCACGCTCACTCTACTCTTCAAAGGACCCAACATCCTCTGATCAAAGGGGATCTGCTCCCCTCTAAGACCATGCGGGAATATCATTCCCCCCACATATCCCCCATGGACCTATCATCCTCCGGATAAAGTCGTATGCACTAAATCAAAAGTCGCGTGCTCGCGGTGTGCATGAAAAGCACGCGCACAAAGCGCACCCCAAGTAAAAAATGTGCGTTCAAGATGCATGCAAAGTTTAAAAACTCATGCAACGCGCGCAAAGTTCAAAAATACACACATATCACATGCATTGCATCTAAACACGTGCTCCATGTACGGCCCCGTGAACAGCCACGCAAGTCACTGACACACCTTGTTTCCCAACACCGGGGGATGAATCACAACTTATGCTACATAACCATGCATAATATGCACCTGCACGGACACCCGCACACCGCGTCCACTCCTCTGAACACTCCTATCAACTCAGCCCTTCCGACCCATGCAAAATCTAAAAATGTAAAGTAGTGAAAAAATAGAAAATATAAATTTAACTTAAAAAACAATTAAATTATTTTCTATTCTAAATGTTATCGTGAAGGGAAAAATTTCCTTGAAGTATAATAGTCCAAAGTGGATAATTGATGAAATCTCCCAACTTTTAGTTTTAAAATTCCATCCTCAAAAATTGTTAAATCCAATATCTCAAAAAGGACATTTAATATTGGGCACACAAATATGTCGTGTTATTTTAAGGGAATGTTGTTGTGAGGGTCATAGATATACCACATTGAAACAAAATTTCTCGACAAACTCTTCTTTTTATCTACATGTCTGACATTCTTGATCCGAATACAAAATCAATTTGTTCATTAGTATGTAATTTATGGTTATCGATGAGATGTGATGGTCCAAGAGAATCTAAAATAATATCTTCTAATAATTCTAGTTGAAGAATAGGTAGACAACATGGCTTTTAACCATGTGGTCGTGGGTTCAATCTCATCAGATCCTCTACATCCCCAAAGAGCAGAACTTCAGAGCGTATGCACTCTCCAAGCTAATGACCTCCCCCTCCAGCTACCAGTCAAGGCATCATTGAGTCAAAGATATAATGGTCCCCAGTATTCACGGCCTGTGGGAGATTGCCACCATAACCGAGGGAGAGCCCAGTTGGATGGATCCTATAATTGCCTACCTATAGACTGGGCGGCGGCCATATAATCGCCTAGAGGCGCGACGATTACAGATACGCGCTGCCTCATTCTCTATCATTGATAAGGAGCTTTACAAGCGCTCCATTTCTGGACCCTACCTAAAATGTTTGCACATCGTCGAGGCAGAATACACTCTAAGAGAAATTCACGAAGGGGTATTTGGGGAATATCTAGGCGGCAAGGGTCTAGCACTAAAAGTCCTACGCCATGGATTCTATTGGCCCACTTTGAAAAATAACGCCCTTGAGTTTGTTCGGAAGTGCACAAGTTGTCAACTTCATGCCAATGTCACTCATCATCTCCCTGTCGGCCTCACGTCACTGTAGATTGCATGGCCTTTTGTGCAGTGGGGGATCAATCTCCTCGGTCCCTTCCTACAAGCCACTGGTCAGAGGAAGTTTGTCATCCTAGCAATGGATTACTTCACCAAATGGGTCAAGGTGGAGCCACTCTCCAAAATCACAGAGGAGAACGAGAAATAATTTGTTTTGAGGAACATTATTTGTCACTTTGGCATACCAAAGGTCATCATCACAGATAATGGAACGCAGTTCACAGGTAAGGCGCGCATTCACCAAGATGTGTGAAGACATGAAGGTAGATCTCCACCACACAGTTGTGGCCCATCTATAGGCAAATGGTCAGACGGAGGTCACCAATCGCACCATCTTTAAAGGGCCGAAGACGCGCCTTCAGGAGGTAGGGGCAGTGGGTAGATGTCCTCCCCAACTTACTGTGGGCTTACCGCACTACGAAGAGGACCCCGACGGGGGAGACACCATTCAACCTTTGTTACGGGTATGAGGCTATCATACCGGTAGACATCGGCGTTCCAAGGCCCCGCGTCCAAGATTTTGACTTAGCAAAAAATGAAGTGCTACTCCGGGGGAACCTAGACTTGATCTTCGAGGTCAGAGATAGGGTCGCGCAACATGTCGTCGAGTACCAGAATCACATGGCCCAATTTTACGACAGAAAGGTAAAGTTGAGGCCAATAAGTATCGGAGACTAGGTTCTCCGGAACGTCGAAGCGACAGGAAAAGGCCCGCAGAAAGACAAGCTCTCTCCCACATGGGAATTGACTTTCATCGTCATGACAGTCATGAAGCCTATGATGTACAAGCTACGAACCCCAGACGGGAAGATTCTCCCTCGCATCTGGAACGTGCAGAACCTGCGCCGCTTCTATCAATGACCTGTCTTTCTATTTTTAAAAAACATAAGTCCTAAGCCCAAACTCACATGAATAAATATTTGCAACTGATTTCTGACTTCATCTACCATGCATAGGAAACAAGTCTTTGAAGGTTAAGTCCATGACCTTCGGTGTTAATGCCTAGCAGCGAGCTCATAATCATGTGATGACCTTCGGTGCTTACGCCGAGTAGCGAGCCCGCGCCCTACGATCGTGGAGAGTTTCCTCACTCTGCGTCCGAGCGGTAACTGGGTTCCCCCACCGAGTGCCGATCTACGGTGCGCCCCCCCCCCCCCCCCCCCCCCCCCCCCCCCCCCCCCCCCACAACGAGCTCTCAATTCGAGCGACGACCTCCGGTGCTGGCATCGAGTAGCGAGCTCCAAACTAATCTCTGAAGGGTAAGACCATGACCTCTTGTACTAACACCAAGCAGTGAGCTCATAATCAAGTGACAACCTTTGTTGCTTATGCAGAGCAGTGAGCCCACGCCCTACGGCCGTAGAGGGCCTTCCCCCTCTACGACAGGGGCGGGAACTTGGTTTCCCCACCGAGTGTCATCCTCGGGTGCCCCCCCCCCCCCCCCCCCCGCACTGAGCAGTGAGCTCGTAATCAAGCGACGACCTCCGGTGCGGACACCGAGTAGCGAGCTCAAAACAAATCTTTGAAGGGTAAGTCCATGACCTGCAATGTTAACGCCGAACAACGATCTCATAATCGAGCGACAATCTCTGATGCTTAGGTCGAGTAGTAAGCACGCGCCCTACGAATGTGGAGGGCTTTCCCCCTCTACAACCAGGCGGTAATTGGGTTCCCCCACTGAGTCGCGACCTCCGGTGCCCCCTGCATAGATCAACAAGCTCACAATTCGGGTGACGACCTCCAGTGTCGACACCGAGTAGCAAGCTCGCAACTACATCAACTATCTCTGGGTAGCGCGCTAACATATACAACATCTACCTCCGGGTAGCGCGCTAACATATACAACATCTACCTCCGGGTAGCGCGCTAACAAATACAATAGCTACCTCTGGGTAGCGCTAACAAATATAACAACTACCTCCAACCGGTAGCACGCTCAGAACTACAACAACTACCTCCACCAGATAACGCGCTCATAATTACAGGACCTCAGGTGCCACACCAAGCAGCATGCTCATAATTAGAGAGACAATCTTGTAGCACATTCACACTCGTCCGAGTCTTAAATATGTGCTCCCCTACTCAACCCAAAATGGGGCACCACTCTCCAAGCCACGCTCACTCTACTCTTCAAAGGACCCAACATCCTCTGATCAAAGGGGATCTGCTCCCCTCTAGGACCATGCGGGAATATCATTCCCCCCACATATCTCTCATGGATCTATCGTCCTCCGGTTAAAGTCACGTGCACTAAATCAAAAGTCCTATGCACGCGGTGTGCATGAAAAGCACGCACGCAAAGCACACCCCAAGTAAAAAAATGTGCGGTCAAGTTGCAAGCAAAGTTTAAAAACTCATGCAACACACACAAAGTTCAAAAATACACACACACCACATGCATTTGCATGTAAACATGTGCACCATGTACGGTCACGTGAACAACCACGCAAGTCACAGGCACACCCTGTTTCCCAACACCGGGGGATGAACCACAACTAATGCTACATAACCACGCATAATATGCGCTTGCACAGACACCCGCGCACCACGTCCACTCCTCTGAACACTCGAATCAGCTCAGCCCTTCGGGCCCATGCACAATCGCGCACATATGTGTGCTCACATATATACTTGTGTACGTTCTACATAAGCCCAAGGACACGCATCTATGCACACACACATATGTGGCCACGCATTCCCTGACATACCTTCGACATTTTCACCCTTACACTCACGGGCGCGCGAACACATGTGCAAGCACAGAGATCTTGTGCACTCCCCTCAAATATTTCTATGACAAAGCAGGTATCTCTCCAACACTTAAGCGACAACGAACTATGTCGGTTCTCATGAGCAAGCGCAGTAAAATTCATGTCAGAACTCACATCAAAAAGATAAGGTGATCGTGAAAAATCTTCGGTCTCGTCTTTTCCAAATGGCGACCTCCGAAAATTGGGGAGCATTTGATAAGGTTCCCCTAAAATCTAAGTAATCAGACCGGAGTTTTTGCACTGCAACCTTGACAAACTCGCGAAGACAATTCCAACTAGCCCATCGAGCGCAATTCCCAGTCTGTTTTATCTCTCAAACGGACATCGAAATGCATGGGGCACACGGGCACGCAATCTGTGCCTACTTGCAAAACACGCCACACACACGCATATGCTCACCTGCGCACCCATGTGCAGCATGCGCGCCCGCATTCACCCCGCGCGCGACGCATGCTCCATCGCGCCCATGCGTACTTGCATGCAGCGCACGCTCTAGTGCGCTCCCGCGCATGCCTGTGTGAGGTGCGCGCTCCCGCGTGCACTCGCGCACGGAGCACTCCCTTGTGCGCACCCGCGTGTGGGGCGCTCCCCTACACGCATCATGTGCACCCACATGCGGGGCACTCCCAAGAGAGCGCGCACACCAGCGTGGGGAACTTTCGCGTGGGCGTGCCAGCCCGCGTAGGCATGCGCCCGCATGGGGCGCTCCCCCTCACACACCCGCGTGAGGTGCACTCCCCTGCACGCGCTCCTCGTCGATGCCGCTATCTAGCCGGTGAGCCTGTGCAACCCACCCGAGTTTCCCAGGCTGCCCGTGGAGCATGATCGTCATTTCTAGAAAATTGGTGATTCAGCTGACCGAAATCGTACATTCCTATTCGCCCGTTTAATTTCTAAGAAGGCATAATTACCAGTGCTCCCCCTTAAAAATTATAAAAAGACACGACCTTCATTTGCATGGACAGAGAAAATAAGGAGAAGACAGAGCTCTGAGGTTTTTCGGCAAAGAATTGGCTCTCCGTTCATCCTCCGCCTGCTCAGCGCTCGCTCCATGATAAAAAAAATTTAGATTTTTTATAAAAAAATGATCTTCTCCAATCCTATATTGATAAAGACAATCGTACCTTATCGATTATAATATGAGATATTTGTTGGGTATTGTAGCTACAATTATCTTGATTTGAAGAAGTGTTCCTGTGAACTAAGTTGAATTGAGATGTATTTGATGTTGTTCTCTAGTTATGTGTTTGCAGGTCTTAATGCTAAGTGCACACCAAAGTCAGGTTGCAATGGATCACCAAACACAGTTCTAAACAGTGTAATCCCTCATTGTGCAGAACAAAGTGTTGGTCCATGTGTAATCTCTCTTTTGGGGTGTACTTCATATACTCATAACTGAAGGTTTTCAAGCTTGAGGAGTGGAGCAGGTTTTCAGGAAAAGAAAAGAAATTTTTGCTGAGTCAATTCGTCGAAATGTCACGTGAACTCCCGACGAATCTCGACGAATCCAGACAGAAGCCAAATTTCCAGTCTGAAGAAGAAATTTCTGTGGCTAAGTCAATTCGTCGAGATGTCACGTGAACTCCCGACGAATCTCGACGAATCCAGACATAAGCCAAATTTCCAGTCTGAAGAAGAAATTTCTGTGGCTAAGTCAATTCGTCGAGATGTCACGTGAACTCCCGACGAATCTCGACGAATCCAGACATAAGTCAAAAAGACAGTCTTGTGAAGAAAAATCTGCAGCTAAGTCCATTCGCCGAATGTTCTCGTGAACTCCCGACGAATCCCGACGAATGAAAACAGAAGGTGTTTTTCACGGGTTGTTCAGTGTTTTTCTGTGGCTAAGTCAATTCGTCGAATGTTCACGTGAAGTCTCGACGAATGACGGACAGACGGATTTCAAATTTCAGTTTCGTTTTCCAAAATTAGGGTTGGCCGACATGTACAGTACACGTGGCGACCCCTCCTTATCTGTCGCCCGAGCCGTTGAAGATTTCCCTATAAATAGTCTTCTATTTTAGGGCAAATAAGAGATATCTCTCGATTGTTAAAAGAAAAAGAAGAAGCCAGCCGTCTTCTTCCTCGCGTGCTGGAGAAGTTTTCTGAGATCTAACTTATGCGCCTCTCAAGTTTCATTCTTCAGTGGTGCTAAAGATTTCTCAGATAAGAAGGCCTTTGATCAAGTTGCTGCTCTCAATATTGAAGATCTTTTCGATTTTATCAAAGGGCCTACTCAGATCAGGTTTGCCGATTTTTCATTCTTCCTAATCCTTGAAGATCCAAGCTTCCACTCTAAAGGAAGAAGAAGATTCAGTCTCTCCAGATCTGAAGTTAATCTCTATTGAGATTCAAGAGAAGTTTCATTTTAAACTTTATTTAATTTCTGTAGGAGTTGTTTACTCCGAGTTATTTCTGTAGGAGTTGTTTACTCCGAGTTATTTTGTAGGAGTTCTTTACTCCGAGTTGTAGGAGTTGTTTACTCCGAGTTGTAGGAAGTTTATCTTCCGAGTTGTAGGAAGTTTATCTTCCGAGTTGTAGGAGTGTTGTCTCCGAGCTTGTAGGAGCCGTTGTCTCCGAGTGTAGGATTTGTTGATAAATCCGAGTTTTGGTGAAGTTGCCGACGCTAGTCCGAAGTGCTAGATAGGCGGAGCGGGAGAGAGGAGTACCCACCCTTGGGGAACCTCTATAAATCTTGTGTCTCTATGTTGTGCTTTATTGTGTTCAATTCTGTGTTATATTTTAATTCCGCGTAAAGACATAGAATCCACCTATTCACCCCCCCTCTAGGTGATTTAGGCCGCAACTAGACACTTTCAATTGGTATCAGAGCTAGGTTGTTCGTTAAAAGGTTAACACCTTGAACAAGATCTTTAAATCTAGTTGCAAGAGCAAGTTTGTCTGAAATGGAAAAATCCAAGGATTCTCTCAAGATGCTCGTCTGTTCTAAGGAGAACTTCCCTATGTGGAAGGAAAGAATGAAGTTCTACATGGAAGCCACCGACCCAAGAATTTTTCAGATAGTAGAGGAAGGTCCACATGTTCCTATGAAGCCATCGTCAATAAATTCAGCTATTATGATTCCCAAGAAAATGTTGGAGCTAGACAAAGATGAGATTGCCCTCGTCATCTTGGACAAGAAGGCAAAGAACATTATTGCTGGTGCAGTGGACGATTCAATGCTACAAAATCTTATACACTGCAAGTCTGCCAAGGAAATGTGGGACTCCATAGTTGTTCTTATGGAAGGTACTGAAGAAGTGAGGGATGACCGAAGATCATTGCTGAACCAAGAATACGAAGCATTCAAGCAAGATCCAAGAGACTCCATTTCTGATACTTATGAGAAGTTCTTTAAGATCGTCAACGGTCTTAAGAACTATGATCGGGAATTCACCGTTGGAGAACTAAATGACAAGTTCTTGAGATCCCTAACGAAAGAATGGGATACCAAGGCTATTGCTATCCGGGAATTCGGAAAGTTGGCTACGATGGAGCCACAAATATTGTTTGGCAAGCTTCTCTCACATGAACTAAAGCTGAGTATTAGAAAAGCTGAAGAAGAAGGATGCTCCACTTCTGGAAGGGAGAACTCTGTGGCACTGAAGGCCAAAGAGTCAAGAAGAGGTAAAGCTAGTTCATTTGAAAAGACACAGCCGTCAGATGAAGACGATGAGCCTGTGGATTGTTCATCAAGCTCAGACATGTCCGATGGAGAGTTCTCTTCACTCGCCAAGAAATTCAAGAAATTGCTCAGAAAAAGGAGCCAAAGAAGGTCAAGGCGTGATGATGAACATCACAAGAAAGAACACAGCAACGACAGGTATACAACCAAACCGAATAAACATGTTTCGACTGATATTGTCTGTTATTGTTGTAATAAGCCAGGACATATAAGTACGGAATGCCCATACAAAGAGAAGAAATCCTTCAAGGGAAAAAGGAAAGAAGAAAAGAGCTTCTTAACAAAGAAGACCAAGACTCTTAGCGACAGTGACTCAGTTAAGTCAAGCTCGGATGATGAAGCTTATTTTGGGCTTACAGCAAATTCAGATTCGAATAACTATGACTCGCCTCATGAAGGGAAGGAAAACATAGACCTAATAGCTCTTATGGAAAGATCAAAGGAAGACCAAGACACCATAAATGAGAAAAAGGTCAGGACCTTAAGTGACAGTGATTCAAGCTGTTCAGAATTAGAAGAAGAAACACTTCTTGCTCTGACTGCGATATCTGAGTCAGAAGAGGAAATCAAAGATGAAACCTATCCCGAACAAGTCTGCATAAGGGCACCTCTGTCTGTTACAGACTCTGAAGCTGAGATAAGCTCATCAGAAAATGATGACACACCTAATCTAGAAAATCAGTATAATGCTCTCCTAGTAGATCTTGAAAAGAGCAAGAAATTGATTGAGTTTCAGGCTGAGGAAATCAGAATCCTTAAGCCTTTCGAATCTCAGGTAAATGAAACGACCAAAGAGGTAATTAGCTTATTCAATGAACTCATTTTACTTCGAATGAAATCTGAGGCTCAAGAAAGAACCATCAGATCTTTAGAGAAGAAGCTTTATATGGAAAGAAAGCCAGTGGCTAAATTCTCTAAACCTGGATCAATTGATTCTGAGACTAGAGGAAAGAGCACAGCTAAAGCTAGGCCTCACTCCACCTTTCAAAAGGTGCGAACTCCCTCTAACAGGTATGATCAGGACAACATCCGTGATCACTGGAAGACTGGAAGTTGTTATGGCAGGGAAAATACTCCTAACTATAATAAAAGAAAGGGGATGGTGGTGAGTACTCGGAATGCTCCCCATACAGAAATCCAAATGGCCCAACCTGGACCATTTGTGTTCAATGCACCAGCCCCTACATTCAAGGGTAAGGAAGAATCATCCTCCAAATCTTTTCCAGCAAGGAAGCAAATTGGGTGCAACACCATAGCCAACCCTCACTCGAATATATCTGATGCCATCAACACCATAAGAGCTTCCAAGCTTTCATCTGTTGCTGTCAAACAGATAAAACCAAGTGAAAATGGATATGCTCTTGTAACCAATCAGCCACTTGCTATGAAAAATAGAAAGAATGCTCCTGCCTTCTCAACTGAAATCAAGTATTCTGATGCCACTTGCAAATCAAAAAGGGAGGCTCGGAAGAGAAGGTACAACATCCATGAATGTTAGTGCTGTGGTAAAGTGGGACACTTTGCCATCGACTGTTGGCACAACCCTTGTGTGTCTACTGTAAAGAAGAGCTTTTCTACTGGAATTGCAGTTAGTAGAAATATTTATTGTTATGCTAACCGGAACCTAGGACCCAAATCGGTTTGGGTTCCTAAGGGAAATTAATCTGTGTTTGCAGGTATGTCCAAAGGCCAACCAAAACTCTAATCAGGCATTTGGACAAGTGGATGTTCATGGTACATGACCAGAACATAGAAGAAATATAGTATGGTTGCTGAAAAGCTTAGGAAATCAGTCCAGACACTGAAACTCTAAGGGGGAGATAAGACTAAGGGGGAGAAAAGATTGAGGGGGAGTTGATTCTACATATACTACTCCTATGCAGTTGCTGAGGGGGAGCTTTGAGCTCTCATGCTTTTTCTTCCCTATCTGAAGTAGTCAGAAAGGGGGAGAGAAGTTGAATTTGCAAGAGAATTTGAAGTTGGGAGGAATTGGCAAAGTTAGAATTGGCAAAGTTAGAATTGGCAAAGTTGAAAGAGAAAGTTGAAAGGGAGAGAAACTTGAAAAAGTTAAGTTTATAACTCTCCTTATCTATTTGATATATATTTTTTAAGTGCAATTCAACTCAGTACATAGGTTCTGACTTCTTCAAATAGGGGGAGATTGTTGGGTATTGTAGCTACAATTATCTTGATTTGAAGAAGTGTTCCTGTGAACTAAGTTGAATTGAGATGTATTTGATGTTGTTCTCTAGTTATGTGTTTGCAGGTCTTAATGCTAAGTGCACACCAAAGTCAGGTTGCAATGGATCACCAAACACAGTTCTAAACAGTGTAATCCCTCATTGTGCAGAACAAAGTGTTGGTCCATGTGTAATCTCTCTTTTGGGGTGTACTTCATATACTCATAACTGAAGGTTTTCAAGCTTGAGGAGTGGAGCAGGTTTTCAGGAAAAGAAAAGAAATTTTTGCTGAGTCAATTCGTCGAGATGTCACGTGAACTCCCGACGAATCTCGACGAATCCAGACAGAAGCCAAATTTCCAGTCTGAAGAAGAAATTTCTGTGGCTAAGTCAATTCGTCGAGATGTCACGTGAACTCCCGACGAATCTCGACGAATCCAGACAGAAGCCAAATTTCCAGTCTGAAGAAGAAATTTCTGTGGCTAAGTCAATTCGTCGAGATGTCACGTGAACTCCCGACGAATCTCGACGAATCCAGACAGAAGTCAAAAAGACAGTCTTGTGAAGAAAAATCTGTAGCTAAGTCCATTCGTCGAATGTTCTCGTGAACTCCCGACGAATCCCGACGAATGAAAACAGAAGGTGTTTTTCACGGGTTGTTCAGTGTTTTTCTGTGGCTAAGTCAATTCGTCGAATGTTCACGTGAAGTCTCGACGAATGACGGACAGACGGATTTCAAATTTCAGTTTTGTTTTCCAAAATTAGGGTTGGCCGACATGTACAGTACACATGGCGACCCCTCCTTATCTGTCGCCCGAGCCGTTGAAGATTTCCCTATAAATAGTCTTCTATTTTAGGGCAAATAAGAGATATCTCTCGATTGTTAAAAGAAAAAGAAGAAGCCAGCCGTCTTCTTCCTCGCGTGCTGGAGAAGTTTTCTGAGATCTAACTTCTGCGCCTCTCAAGTTTCATTCTTCAGTGGTGCTAAAGATTTCTCAGATAAGAAGGCCTTTGATCAAGTTGCTGCTCTCAATATTGAAGATCTTTTCGATTTTATCAAAGGGCCTACTCAGATCAGGTTTGCCGATTTTTCATTCTTCCTAATCCTTGAAGATCCAAGCTTCCACTCTAAAGGAAGAAGAAGATTAATTCTCTCCAGATCTGAAGTTAATCTCTATTGAGATTCAAGAGAAGTTTCATTTTAAACTTTATTTAATTTCTGTAGGAGTTGTTTACTCCGAGTTATTTCTGTAGGAGTTGTTTACTCCGAGTTATTTTGTAGGAGTTCTTTACTCCGAGTTGTAGGAGTTGTTTACTCCGAGTTGTAGGAAGTTTATCTTCCGAGTTGTAGGAAGTTTATCTTCCGAGTTGTAGGAGTGTTGTCTCCGAGCTTGTAGGAGCCGTTGTCTCCGAGTGTAGGATTTGTTGATAAATCCGAGTTTTGGTGAAGTTGCCGACGCTAGTCCGAAGTGCTAGATAGGCGGAGCGGGAGAGAGGAGTACCCACCCTTGGGGAACCTCTATAAATCTTGTGTCTCTATGTTGTGCTTTATTGTGTTCAATTCTGTGTTATATTTTAATTCCGCGTAAAGACATAGAATCCACCTATTCACCCCCCTCTAGGTGATTTAGGCCGCAACTAGACACTTTCAATATTAAATACCAAGGTCATATTTTTCCAGGCGCGTTGAATAATTTTACTTCATGGAATTTATTATTATTTCATTTATTAAACTTTGGATTTGGTTGGGAAGAAAAGCGAAGCAGATTAAAAATGATGATTAAGACTATGTTTAAAAGACTAGCACTCGATCTTGAATCACCTTGGAATGAAAATATTCAAAGGGAATAAAATTCTATTTCTCCTCAATGAAATTACTTCGACCGTGGAGGTTCCAAATTATGAGCGCACCTCTTTCTAGAAATACGTCCAACTAAGTTTAGGTTGATCGACCAAACTTTCGTTCTACAATCGAAACCCCTAAAGCTCGCTTTATATGGTGAACCAGAACTATTGGACTTGACTCCAATCCAAGAAATTTACGTTGTTATCTTTCAAGAGTTGCATGCAACTCTCTTTACTCATGAGTGATCGAGCCGTACGCACGAACATTTCGGTTAACTAGAGTACGGAAACATAAATGAAAATCATATATCGATAATATGACCTCCATCAATATTAATCAAGGGTAATTCATAAGTATTTCATTAAAAGAGAAAAAAATGAGATTATAAAGATTAAAAGATGAGTATTTCATCATTGGATTATCTCGATCGACTACTACTAAGAAGTTAATTACTCATAGAGATGGAGAAATTATATAAAATATAAAAGAAGTACATGATAACAAAACAAGAAATTAAGAAGAGAGAGAGACTAATTTTATTACTATTAATTACAAGTATAACAACAACACTCAAGCCTTTATCCCACCATAGTGGGGTCGGCTATATGGATACTTTGTCGCCATTGCGCCCTATCTTTAATCATAGCCTCATTAATACCTAAGTACATCATATCTGTACAACCCCGTATTCGCTGAGTGGGTCCCCAGGTCCAAAGGGGGTCAAGAGGCAAGATCCGTGTCAGGCGGAGCACTCGCCCAGGCCAGAAGAGGCAGGAGAGCCTCCAGGCGAGTGCGAGTCCCATTCGCAAGGCACTCGCCCGTTCAGAGGGGTGAGTGCGCGGAGGACCAGGCGAGTAGGGGCGGAATCCCATTTGTCGAGCAGGCCAGGTGATTGGGCGAGTGGTGCCTCCACAGACCACTCGCTCGGCAGAATTGAGTATGCGAGAAGCCTGGCGAATGGTGCCTTCACGGACCACGCGCCCAGAAGGTTTTGAGGGGGAAATGACCTAGATACCCTTCGTGGGTTGTCAATAGCCCTTCAGAACAGCGGAGTTAGGTTGTTAGCAGACCAATTTGGGGTGCGATTAGTAAAAATAAAAGGCGGATTCACGTTATTTGCAGTCCAGACTAGAGAATCTATAAATAGACACTTAAGGACACCTTGGAGGAGATCTGATCTTTTAGGCTCTCTCCTCCTAGGCAAGTTTTGGTTGGCTGCTAGTGCCCGACTGAACATTAGTTTGGGAGGGGAAGCTCTCTAAGATCTTCCGGGTGTGTGACGGGATCTCCTCGCTATAGCCTTGGGTCTAGTCTTAATTCTTCGTCCATAGTCAAGAGCGTAAGTGAGGGATAAGTAAGCGCGGGCTACACCTCCCTGAGGGTCCGTACTCAAGAAACTGGTTGCCGGTTTCAATATTTTTGGTGCCGTGAGCGTGGATTGTAGCCTGTGCAAGAAAGTCTCAAGCTGAGCTCCATGGCAGGAGATGGAGGAGATGGGTCTGACCCAGGCCACTCGCAACCTCCTACGAGTTGGGTGACGGTGGGGATGTTCGAAGACTTCAGGCGGGAGGTCATGCAGACCTTGCAGCATGCTTTTGCCACGAGGGGCGAGTGCGAGACACCCGCAGTTCTGATGGTCCCGCCCCAGCAGATTGGCGAGAATGCTCCCGGCCAGCGGCCCGGGAAGGAAGTGGCAGCGGAGGCGAGTGCGCGAGACCTCCCAGGGCGGCAGCTGTTCAACAGCTCGGCGAGTGCGGAAGTCTGCGAGCTGACTCCGCGTGAGAGGACCACTCATCGAGCAGGGGTAGGTAGCCCCTTTTGCGAGTTGATCCTCTCGAAACCCGGGTCCGGAGGGGTTCAGAGGGCCCAACATATCTTACTATACCGACAAGGATGACCCAGTCCTGCACCTGCAGTGGTTTGAGGACATGGTCTCGATCCTTCCAATGATAGATGCCTTCCAGTGTCGGCTCTTTGCCACCACTCTAAAGGAGAAGGCGAGATACTGGTTCCACCAGATCCCCGTGGGTTCCAACTACGCGTTCGAGGATCTGTGTCATAGCTTCTGACTGCGCTTCTCAACGTCAAAGAAGAGGAAGAAGGATGCGGAGGCGCTCTTTAAAATCAAGCAAGGGCCAGGGGAGTCGCTGGCCCATTACGTGGACAGGTTCCAGGAAGAGGTTCTGCAAGTCCAGGAGGTGCCAGGGTTCACCCTCCAGCTGGCCTTCATAGTTGGGCTGCGGGAGGGGTTCTTCAAAATGGACCTAAAGCGGAAGGCCCCTCTATCCTTCGAGGAGTTGATGGAGCGGGCGACAGAAGAGATCGAAGGAGAGGCCGCCAATTCAAAGTTCGCAAAGAGGTTGGCGAGGTTGAGCGAGCCGAAAGTGAGATAGCAGGAGGGGAGGAGAAGTGATGAGCCCAGAGGTCAGGGGTTTCGGGGGCAGCAGCGGGATTGGGGGTATCAGGAGCCCAATAACCGACTGGCTTGGAGACCCCAGGAGGGACCGGCTCGAGGTCAGGAGAGAGGTTACCAGGGAAGGGGGGAAGGGAGGGTCAATCATCTGGGATGGAGGCAGGGTCCCATACCCCATACCCCCTCAGGAGCATACCATGGCAGTAGGCCGCGGAAGAGGAGGAAGAGGAGGAAGAGGAAGAGGAGGCAGAGTGGCGTTGCCCTATTGCGACTTCCATCAGGTGGAAGATCACGTGACAGCCACCTGCCCGGAATTTTTGGAGATGATGGTGAGAGGTCAGCAGCAACAGTGACCTGTGAGGATTGAAGAAGTGCTGCCTGGAGAGGGGGAAGACAGATGCGAAGACAGGTCAGACGTGGGAGCCAGGGGAGGGATCAGAGTGATCCATGGCGGGGTTGGGATAGAGGTGACTCGCAAGAGGAGCTTCCAAACGATGTTCAGGAGGAGCGTTGCGTCGACCTCCCAAGCTCCACTCCCCTCGGAGAAGCTCACCTTCTCGGCGGAGGATATGCCAGACTTTGGAGACCCATTCTGTGAAGCCTTGGTGATCTAGACGACAATCGAAAACTTCACGATTTCCCGAATCTTGGTCGACAACGGGAGTTCCGTAAATGTGATCTTCAAGAAGGCCTTTGACGCGTTGGAGGTAGAGGATAAAAGGGTGCAAGCCTCGGATGGGCCCTTATTTGGATTTTCAGGGGAAAGGGAAGAGGTCAAGGGAGGAGTCGTCCTCCAGGTGACATTGGGAGGGGTCCCCAGGAACTGCCGGTTCGTCATTGTCGGCACTCCGAGCAGCTACAATGCCATATTCGGATGCCCTCTCATCAGCACCTTCTGGTGTGTTCCCTCGTCCTTCCATCAGTGCTTGAAGTTCTGAAACGGAGGAGTCCAGGTCCGGATCCGGGGGGATGCAAAGGTGGCAAGGCAGTATTATGTGACTGCCGTCAACACCATCTCCTGGATGGCGGAGGCTGAGAAGGTGGATAGAGAGATGAAGGGGACAGAGGATCCAGGAGTAGAAAGGACGTCGGGAGAAGGAGAAGTAGAGAACAGCATCCGTGAAGAGGAGATGGAGGTGGCTCAGGAGGAGCATGCCGAGCCTATGGAGGTGGAGGTTGCGGCGAAAGAGGAGGCCCTGGCCGAAGAAAAGGAGGCAAGCGGGAGATGGGAAGAGCCGGCCCGACTTGAGGCAGCGGAGGAAGTGGTTGAGATGGAGGTCTCCACCCAGGAGGGGAAAGTAGAGAAGGTGCGGGTCAGCGGGGGCCTTGGCCCGGAGGACAAGAGAAGGATGCTGGAGTGCATCTAGAGGAGCGTGGACATCTTCGCATGGAGCGCGGAAGACATGTCGGGCATCGATGCAGATGTGGCCTGCCACCGACTCAACCTCGAGGCAGGGGCCCTCCCCATCCGACAGAAGAGGAGGGCCATTGCCGACAAGCTAGAGGAGTCGATCTGCGAGGAGGTGGAGAAGCTCCTAAAAGCAGGTTTTGTATCGGAGATCCAGTATCCAGGCTGGGTCTCCAATGTCGTCATGGTAAAAAAAGGCGATGGCCGCTGGAGGATGTGTATTGATTTTTCTCTTTTAAACAAAGCATGCCCTAAGGATTGTTATCCTTTGCCTCGGATTGACGCACTGATTGACTCAGTCGTCAGTTTTTCTGTAATGAGTTTCTTATATGCTTTTCAGGTTATCATCAGATCAGGATGCACCCCCCCAGACATCAAGGACGATGTCTCTTTCATCACGAGGGAAGGGTGATACTACTATAAGATGATGTCGGGCATCGATGCAACTGGCAGGTGGAGGCGGCAAATAAGATCATAGTAAACCTACTCAAAAAGAAGGTGGAGAATTTGAAGGCGAATTGGGTGGAGCAACTCCCCTCGGTCCTATGGGCTCCGAGGACTACCCCTAACACTGCCATTGGTGAGACCCCCTTCAAGCTCTCTCGCGGTTGTGAGGGCATCATTCCCGTGGAATTTGAAGTCAAGACGTCACGGGTATGGGCCGCCTCAGAGGGTGATGAAGAGTGGAGAGCAGGGAATGAAGAAGAGTTGCGGCTCTCCCTGGATCTGATCGAGGAGGTTCGAGATCTTGCCGCCATCCGTCAAGAGGAAGTCAAGCGGCGGATGACCAAGTACTTTGACAGACACGCCGGGATCAAGCAATTTGAGAAAGGGGACCTTGTGTTGAAAAAGGTCGATGTGGTTGGAAGATCCGCCGCAGTAGGAAAACTCAATCCCAATTGTGAAGGTCCCTATGTCATAGAAGAAGCCCAAAAGATGGGGGGATATCACCTCCAAAATGTGGAAGGCGAATCCATCGGTCACACGTGGAGTGGTGACGACTTAAAACGCTTCTATCCCTAAGTCCGTATAATGAGAATAGTTATGCTTTGAGCTTCATTTTTCTTATACATGCGTGGTGTAATAACTTGTAAAATGATGATGGAAAAATTTCAAAGGTTGGCCCCGCGCAGACTCGCTGACCAGGCTCTTACCTAGCTGGCAGGGTCGTATGCTCATTCGGTGGCAGGCTCTAAAGGTTCAAAGGTTGGCCCCGATCAGACCCGCTGACCAGGCTCTCACCTAGCTGGCAGGGTCATAGGCTCACTCGATGGTAGGTTCTAAAGGTTCAAAGGTTAGCCCCGAGCAGACCCGCTGACCAGGCTCTCACCTAGCTGGCAGGGCCGTAGGCTCACTCGGTGGCAGGTTCTAAAGGTTCAAAGGTTGGCCCCGAGCAGACCCGCTGACCAGGCTCTCACCTAGCTGGCAGGGGCGTAGGCTCACTCGGTGGCAGGTTCTAAAAGTTTACAGGTTGGCCCCGAGCAGACCCACTGACCAGACTCTCACCTATGTGGCAGGGCCGTAGTCTCACTCGGTGGCATGTTCTAAAGGTTCAAAGGTTGGCCCCAAGCAGACCCGCTGACCAGGCTCTTACCTAGCTAGCAGGGTCGTAGGCTCACTCGATGACAGGTTCTAAAGGTTCAAAGGTTGGCTCCGAGCAGACCCGCTGACCAGGCTCTCACCTAGCTGGCAGAGCTGTAGGAACACTCTGTGGCAGGTTCTAAAGGTTCAAAGGTTGGCTCCGAGCAGACCCGTTGACCAGGCTCTCACCTAGCTAGCAGGGCCGTAGGTTCACTCGGTGGCAGGTTCTAAAGGTTCAAAGGTTGTCCCCGAGCAGACCCGCTGACCAGGCTCTCACTTAGCTGGCAGGGTCGTAGGCTCACTTGGTGGCAGGTTCTAAAGGTTCAAAGGATGGCCCCGAGAAGACCCGCTGACCAGGCTCTCACCTAGCTGGCAGGGTCATTGGCTCACTCGGTGGCAGGTTCTAAAGGTTCAAATGTTGTCCCCAAGCAGACCCGCTGACCAGGCTCTCATCTAGCTGGCAGGTCCATAGGCTCACTTGGAGGCAGGTTCTAATAATTCAAAGGTTGGCCCCGAGCAGACCCGCTGACCAGGCTCTCACCCAGCTGGCAAGGTCGTAGGCTCACTCAGAGGCAGGTTCTAATAATTCAAAGGTTGGCCCCGAGCAGACCCGCTGACCAGGCTCTCCCCTAGCTGGCAGGGCCACGGGCTTGCTCGGTGGTGACCCGTGATGAAGACGAAGTAAGAAAGAAAAATCCAATGCGGAAAGTTAACATAAGGCAAATCTAGGCATAAGATCGGCGAGTGGTGCCCATCACAAGGGACACTCGCCAACGAATGATATCGACCGAGAATGATACTCGGTCGGCGAGTGCATAGTGAAACGTTGGCCGACCTAAGGGACGCGAGAAGTGTTCAGGACTCAATGTGTTCTCAACGCAGCAACGTTCCCCACAGAAATCAATAAAATCGCCTAAGTCCTAAAGTGATTGGAGCGAGTGTGAAAGGGTTGCAACCACGCGGCACTCCAACGCGGCAAGAGTGTCTTGGTCATGACCTGAGCTAGTGGTCGTCATCTCTAAGGGCAAACACGCAATATGCGAGCACACGCGCGAAAGTGCGAAAGCGTGAAAAATAACGTACGAACGTGCGAGCTATCAGCTGATAATAACGAGATGTATAAAGAAGATGTAAGACAAATTGAGAGACAAAACTTTATATTTCATTTCAATATAAAAAAGGGAGTTACAAAACAGTTCTCGCGCCACATCAAAAAGGAAAAACAAAAGAAATGAAAGAGAATCTTCACGAGTGGTCGTCGGCCTCCTCGCTGGATTGCTCGCTGCCCCCTCTCGGAGATTGACGGCCATCGAGCTCCCGCTTGAGATCAGCGATGTCACTGATATCATCCAATGAGACGAAGAGCGCGGGAATAACATGGTGGGCGAGAATCCTCTCGCCCTCCTCCTTCAGGAGCCCGGCCCTCTGCAGCACGTCCAGCGCATGCTTCCCTGCTCCCTAGGCTGATCTCTGCATTAGCCCTTTGAACTCGGCGTTAGAGTAGAGATGTCGAGATTCCCTCTCCGCGGGAGGTGGCCGAGCGGCGGCTTCTCGCAGCCACTTGTTCTCGTCCTCCAGCTCCTTATTTTGCTCCTCAAGGATGTGAGACCGCACGTGCAGAGTATCATAGTTGGCTATGTCCTACAAAAGGAAAGACAATTAGCACAGTAAAGGAAAGAAAGAAGGACGAGAGCTTAGGTCTCGGCATGGGAACGTGCTCACCTTTCGTTCCGTGCGGCTAGTGAGAAGAGCCTCGGCTTTGGCCAGCTGCTGCTTGACGGCAACGACCTCGACGGAGACAATAGAGCGGGTCTTCTCAACCTCGACCAGGTTCCGCGCAAGGGTCATGCTGCGGCGAGAGGACATATGGGTCCACTCGTGAGCGCTCATCATGGCTCGCGCTGCCTCGTGCGCAAGAGTCTGGGTAGACTTGGTGTCATAGATGGACGCGCCCTCGCGGCTGTAGAGCGCATAGGAAAGACCATAGGCATCGCCACTGGTGGTTTCCTTCTCCCTCCAGGATGGAAGGAGGGTGGAGAGGGAGATTCGGTTGGCCCGCCGGTCCCAGTAAATCAGAGGTCCACCGGCCACATCCGCATACCTCTCGCCGAGAGGAAAGTTTCGGTGACCTCTCGGCACCGGCCCTGAGGAGGGCCCCGCCGTCTCTAACACGGGCTCGATCGCCGAGTACTCGGCCGCGGGCTCGATCGCCGAGTTCTCGGCCGCGGGAGCACTCAAACAAGGGGTCTCGTCCGTGACCGCTTTTCCCTTCGATGTTGAGGAAGGTTTCGCCCGCTTGGCGGAAGAACTAAGGGTCTCGTCGGGCTTCCGTTTCTGCTTCTGCCCGCTGGATTTTGCAGGAGACGGATCCTCGTGGCAAGCCGTGGCAGCAGATCGTGCGAGAGCAAGAGTGTCGGCGAGAGCAACTTCCACAACCGCATTCGGCGGGTGGAGGGGAAGGCTTCGAACCCCTGTTTCAAGAAGGTTGAGTTAAAAAAGGTGGGAGCGAAGGAAAAAGGAGCGGGAGCTAGGGTCGAAATCTTTTAGCTTACCCTCTCCCGCCGAGACCTGCGGTAGCGAGCCGACGTGCTTCCGCAGATGCACGACATCCACCTCATGCTTCAGAATGAAGGAATGGAGCTTGGCCTCATAACCCCCGAGCGCGGGAGGTCGGGAGGTTGACTCATCCTCCTGCAGGGGCGCGAGAGGCACGTTCCTGAACTTCCCAGTGACAATAATGAACCGATGAACCCAGTCGTGGTTCTTATTTGTCGTACCGGTCACGGTGAGAGGGGACTGCCCGGAGAAAAATGCCACTCCGCGGATGGCCCTGAAATTAAAAAGTTTGCGGAATAATGGGAGCGAGAACCCGAGCCCCTCCTCGCACAGGTAGCAAGCGAATGTTGCCAACATTGCGATGGAGTTTGGATTAAGTTGCGCGGGAACGACTCTGAAGTAGCGCAGGGTCTGACGCACCTCTGGCCACAGCGGGAGGCAGAGTCCCACCTCGAAATGTTCAAGGGGGATCGCGAGAGTATCTGGAGAGAACTGGTTGATGCTGTTGAAAATGTTGAAGTGGAAGTTTGTGGAAGTTGGCGGTCTGGGGGGTGGTCGCGCGGTCTTGCAAACCGCGCGGTCATGTGGTCTCCATCTGCGGTCTGATCTCTTCGGCCTAGCCGCAGGTCTATTCGGCGCGACCGTCGTTCTTTTGTCCAAGGCTGCTGAAGTGAGGCCGCGCAGTCTGGTTCTGTGACCGCGTGGCGGGTTGTTACTTCAGGACTGTGCTGGTCAAGCTGTGACCGCACAGGGTTGGCTCAGGTATCCGGAAGTCCGGTCTGGCGACTTTCTGGGTTCCTGGTAGTTTTCGCCGACTAAGGCTTCTTAGTCGCGCGGTCTCTGTTCGCGGTCTCTGGTGGAGGCTGGCAATGCGAACAGGTTGAGTTCGTCGTCTCATTGGCGAATAGGTTGTGTTTGCGGTCTCGTTGGCGAACACTGGTAGTTGGCGGCTTCCAGGAGGAGTGGCGATCTCCTTGTCTATGTTGAAGCTGGCGAGCTCACTAAGCAGAATGATCTTTTGCTGATCGCGCGGGTTGACCGGTCTGGTCACGCGATCAAGGGTGGTGACCCTATCTCATAAGGTGGTGATTGGATCAGGCCTCATACCTATAAATAGGAGCCACTGTAGCAGCAAATATAATCGCACCAAGTGTAAGCTGAACTCGCGCCTAGAGCTCGCAGTCTTATTTTTGTGACCGAGCGGTTTGCTTATTGAACTTTCCTTGTGCAGCTTCTGCGGATTGTGCGGGCAGCAGCGGTCACCTCTTCTTCTAAGGTGTTCGGGCAGTCTCGCGGCTTGCAGTGCGGGTTGCTGGAGTTCGGGAGGATCAGTGGAGTTCGGAAGGTGGATGAGTTCGCGGTTGGTGTTGTTCAAGTCACAGGCAGGCAGTTCGGGCGGTCTCGGTTTCTAGCCGAGCGAACTGGCAAGTCAGCCGGTCAGGCGGTCTCAGTCTTCAGACCGCTAGTTATCTTTTTCAGCTTGTATTTTCTCCTGGTTTTTGTGTACTGGCGAAATCATGTCTCATCATGTATACCTTGCTCTGTAATGAAGATTTCTGTAAGTATCAATAAAGATTGAGTTTTGCATGTGCTTCTGGTCGTTGGTTATAGCTTTGAGTTGTTCTATTCCTGCTCACTCCTATATCTTCGTAAATTTTCACATGGTATCAGAGCAAGGTTGGAGTGGATAGAGCAGTGAATAACTCATAGTTGCTGTCGCCTTTGTGAAGAAGGAACCAGTGGTAGAGCCATGGAAGTAAGAGGTCTTGGAATTGAGATGCTCAACTCGACTAACTTTAAGAAGTGGAAGTCGTGTATGCAAAGTTATCTTCTGGGTGAGGACCTCTGGGAGGTGGTCGGAGGAGATAGTACAGAGGAGGTTGTCCCAGTTGGGGACAATGGTCATGAGGTGAGGAACTGAAGGAGGATTAATGCGAAAGCAGAATTCACTCTGAAGAGGGCAATATCACCTAACATGTTTGATCACATCTTGGGGTGTGGATCAGCTGCGGAGATCTGGAGAGCCCTAGATGGGCTGTTTAACAAGAAGAATGTAGCGAGGCTACAGTTTTTGGAAAATGAGCTGGCTAGGTCGGCTCAGGGTGATCTTTCTATCTCTACATTCTTCCTGAAGATGAAGAACCTGTGCGCTGAGATTTCAGCACTGGATCCTGATGAGCCAATTTCTGAGGCGAAGCTGAAGAGGCACATCATCTGTGGCTTGCGGAAGGAGTATGTTGCCTTTGTGATGTCGGTGCAGGGTTGGGTAAATCAGCCGTCTCTGCTGGAGCTGGAGAATCTGCTTGCGTCGCAGGAGAGCCTGGCAAGGCAGATGGCAGGGGTGTCAGTGTCTGGGGGAGAAGGCGAGGTTCTCTTCACTGGGAAGAAGAAGAAATGGGATAAGAAGAAGAAGACTGTTGAAGGCTATGGTCCTTCAACTTCTGGACAGCAGGAGAGGGGTTATGCTCCTAAGGCTGAAGGGAAGAAGAAGGGAGAAGGACACAAGTGCTTCAGGTGCGGGAATCTTGGTCACATCAGGAAGGATTGTCAGGTGAATCTTCAGCCGGGGCATGCTGCTGCAGGGAAGGAGGAAGCTGAGGCCAGACAGAATGATGGAGGATGGGGAGGAGCCTTCTCGGCTTCTGTTGGAGCTGCGGCCCTTATCAACTATCAGGAGGACTGGATCGTGGACTCGGGGTGTGGTCATCACCTCACCGGGGACGAGTCGAAGCTTACTTCAGCGCAGCCTTACTCAGGTAACGATGCCATCATAACTGCTGATAATACCATGCATATTGTCGAGAAGGTGGGGGTTGTTTCCTTGGGCAGTGATAGGGGGCCACTAACGTTGAAGAGTGTCTATCATGTGCCCAGAATGAGGAAAAACCTCTTCTCCATGACCAACGCTGTTGACGCTGGGTATCCCGTTCTGTTCGGCCCAACAGAAGTGAAGTTTCTAAGAAATGTTGAGGCGGTGAAGGCCGAGGTCGTTCATGTCGGGAGGAGGGCAAAAGACTTGTTCGTTTTATCGACAAGTTCTTATGTAGACAAGATGAGGACCAATGATAGTGTCGTGATATGACACGAGAGGTTGAGGCATGTAGGGATGGACAAGCTGAAGGCTATGGCGGTGAAAGGTCTGGTCAAGGGCCTGCCTAGTCTATCTTCCTACGGTGACGGTCATGTTTGCGCGGGATATCAGTTCGGCAAGTCTCATAGACTGCCGTTTGATAAGTTGCAGACAGGGAGTAGTGTACCGTTGGAGTGCATCCACGGTGACTTGATGGGACCAACTGCTACTCCAAGCCTCAGAGGCAGCAGGTATATGCTGGTGTTGATCGACGATTACACCAGATATGTCTGTGTTTATTTCCTGAAGGAGAAGGCGGAGGCGTTTGCCAAGTTCGTGGAGTTTAAGGAGCTTGTGGAGGGTCGGCTAGGCCTGCGGGTAAAGAAGCTGAGAACTGACAACGGGAGGGAGTTCACATCTGATGAGTTATCTAGTTTTGCAGGAAGGCGGGCATCCGAAGGGAGCTTACTTGTGCGCACACTCCACAACAAAACGGAGTTGCAGAGCGGAAGATCTGTCATCTAACGGAGACCTGCAAGTGTTGGCTGCATGCCAAGAGTATCCCAAGGTCCTTTTGGGCGGAGGGAATGTCTTGTGTTGCCTACGTCATCAACAGGATGCCTCTCAGTCCAATCAACATGTTAAACCCGCATGAGATGATGTTCAAGGAAAAGCCAAGTATGGCACATCTTCGGGTGTTTGGTTCCACCTGCTATGTGCACGTTCCAAATGCGCTTCGGACAAAGCTAGATGCGAAAGCAACGAAGCTGGTCTTCGTGGGATATGATGATCGGAAGAAGGGATGTAAGTGCATGGACCTGGAGACGCGGAGATTTGTTGTATGTCGCGACGTCGTGTTCGACGAGGTGACGTTATACAAGGGGAGTTCTGGTGTTGAGCTACCAGAAAACAGGGTGGAGGAGCAGGAGAGAGCTGTGGAAAATCTTCATGTGGAGCTGCCTTTGTCACCAGGTGGTCCTTCCAATTCTAGTTCTGTGACGGAGGCTTCTGGATCAGGAAGCGGGGGGAGCGATGCTCCTAGTACGTCTGGAAGGGGAGCTAGGGAAGAAGCAGCTGAGGATGTTGCGAGTCAGGGGAAGGAGCTGAGGAGATCGAAGCGAACGATTATTGCCCCTGATCGCTATACAAGAGGAAACATGGTGAGCTTTGTCTCATGTTTCTTTGCTGGTCCCTTGGATGAGCGGGAACCAGTGAGCTTTGAGAAGGCCAAAGGCGTGAAGCAGTGGGATTCGGCTATGGAAGAAGAGATGACAGCTCTTGAGAAGAATGAGACTTGGTCTCTGGTGCCCAAGCCCAAGGGTATCACCCCTGTGACATGCAAGTGGTTCTATAAGCTCAAGAAGAAGGCAGACGGTAGTATCGAGCGTTACAAGGCTCGCCTTGTGGCTCGTGGATTCTTGCAGCAATACGGTGAAGACTATGAAGAGACATTCAGTCCGGTGGCAAAGATGACTTCAGTACGGTTCATGATTGCCTTGGCGGCGTTCTATGGGTGGGAGATTTGGCAACTTGACGTAAAGAATGCTTTCTTGTAAGGCGAGATTGACAAGGATATCTTGATGGTCCAACCGCCAGGCTTCGCATCTGAAGATTTTCCAGACTATGTCTGTAAGCTGAAGAAGGCCCTGTATGGGTTGAAGCAAGCGCTAAGGGCGTGGTACGAAAAGATTGCAGAATATCTCCTATTCTGTGGATTCGGTGCTTCAGACTCTGACTCGAGCTTGTTCGTCAAGAAGAGCGGGGAGCTTCAAGTCATCGTGCTGCTTTACGTCGACGACATGATCGTGATGGGGAATTCGAAGGAGGAGGTAGCAAAGCTTCGGGCTGAGCTATCTATCAGATTTGAGATGAAGGACTTAGGTGAGCTTCACCATTTCCTTGGACTCGAGGTGCAGAGGAAGGAAAGTGGAGTGCTGGTGTCCCAGGCTGGATATGCGGAGTGAATCGTGGAGCGATTCAGCATGAAGGAAGGGAAGTGCATTTCTACACCTCTGGAGAAGGTCATGAAACTTCGCAAGGATGAGGGGAGGATTCTGGAAGATCCGATCGTGTTCTGAGCTCTGGTTGTGAGCTTGATTTATCTAACGATCACTAGGCTGGATATTGCAAATGCAGTAGGCAGGGTGAGTCGTTATATGGCGGAACCATGTATGCCTCATCTTCTAGCGGCCAAGAATATTTTGAGGTATGTCAAGGCAACTTCGGATATGGGTCTCCTTTACAGGAAGGATGCGGGCTTCGAGGTGCATGGGTACATGGATGCTGATTACGGGGGAGATTCAGATGATCGGAAGTCGACGTCTGGATACGTCTTCATGGCGGGCCCCACGGTTATATCATGGTGCAGCAAGAAGCAGGATTCCGTGTCTGTTTCCACCACGGAAGCGGAATACAAGGCTTCGGCCTTGGCAGCTCAAGAAGCCATATGGCTTAGGAGGTTGGTGGGAGATGTCCATAAGGAGGTTCGGGGTCCGACTCTGCTCCACGGCGACAATGAGAGTGCTCTCAAACTGGTTACTAATCCAGTTTATCACGCGAGGACCAAGCATATAGAGATCGAGCATCATTTCATTCGTGAGAAGGTGCTGGAGGGGTCTCTTTCGGTCGAGCACGTTCGAAGTCAGGACAACATTGCTGACATTTTCACAAAGGCGCTGGCAAAGAGGCCATTCACTCGGCTAAGGAGTTTACTGGGGCTGTTTTCAACTTCCCACTTCAAGGGGGAGTGTTGAAAATGTTGAAGTGGAAGTTTGTGAAAGTTAGCGGTCTGGGGGGGAGGTCGCGCGGTCTGGCAAACCGCGCGGTCTTGCGGTCTCCATCTGCGGTATGATCTCTTCGGTCTAGCCGCAGGTCTATTCGGGGTGACCGTCGTTCTTCTGTCCAAGGCTGCTGAAGTGAGGCCACGCGGTCTGGTTCTGTGACCGCGTGGCGGGTTGTTACTTCAGGACTGTGCCGGTCAAGCTGTGACCGCACAAGGTTGGCTCAGGTATCCGGAAGTCCGGTCTGGCGACTGTCCGGGTTCCTGGTAGTGTTCGCCGACTAAGGCTTCTTAGTCGCGCGGTCTCTGTTCACGGTCTCTAGTGGAGGCTGGCAATGCAAACAGGTTGAGTTCACCATCTCATTGGCGAACAGGTTGTGTTTGCGGTCTCGTTGGTGAACACTGGTGGTGGGCGGCTTCCTGGAGGAGTGGCGATCTCCTTGTCTATGTTGAAGTTGGCGAGCTCACTAAGAAGAATGATCTTTTGTTGATCGCGCGGGTTGACCGGTCTGGTCGCGCGATAAAGGGTGGTGACCCTATCTCATAGGGTGGTGAATGGATCAGGTCTCACGCCTATAAATAGGAGCCATTGTAGCAACAAATATAATCGCACCAAGTGTAAGCTGAACTCGCGCCTAGAGCTTGCGGTCTTGTTTTTGTGACCTGGCAGTTTGCTGATTGAACTTTCCTTGTGAACTTATGCGGATTGTGCGGGCAGCAACGGTCACCTCTTCTTCTAATGTGTTCGGGCGGTCTCGTGGCTTGCAGTGCGGGTTGCTGGAGTTCGGGAGGATCAGTGGAGTTCGGAAGGTCGCTGAGTTCGTGGTTGGTGTTGTTCAAGTCGCAGGCAGACAGTTTGGGCGGTCTCGCTTTCTAGCCGAGCGAACTGGCAAGTCGGGCGGTCAGGCGGTCTCAGTCTTTAGACCGCTAGTTATCTTTTTCAGCTTGTATTTTCTCCTGGTTTTTGTGTACTGGCGAAATCATGTCTCGCCATGTATACCTTGCTCTGTAATGAAGATTTCTGCAAGTATCAATAAAGATTGAGTTTTTCATGTGCTTCTGGTCGTTGGCTATAGCTTTGAGTTGTTCTATTCTTGCTCACTCCTAGATCTTCGGAAATTTTCACAGATGCGATCTTGGTTCCCCGGGCGGCGCGCGACGAATCCCGACGGAACGTAGTCAGCGATGGCCTAGGTGAAATCCTCTTCTGAGAGATCGCGGGTCTTGAAATCCCGATTACCGAAAGCTTGGGCACAGTTGGCCCTGCCGTCGGCCTCTTTCGGCATCGCTGAGGGGTGGGGAGGTCTCATAAAGAATCTAGAGAGAAGGGCGAGTGGTATCGCTAGAGCAAGAAGGGAGAGAGAGGGAAGCGTAATAAAGGCGGTGGTTGGGCTAACTATTTATAGAAAAAGGGAAAATGAAGGAAATTCCTTAAGCGTGGGGTGCGGATAGCGGCCGCGCTATCCTGGCGCCACGGGATCCATGCCAGCCCATCTACGCCCAGCTGCCGATAAAAGGCGAAAGAGACGCGTGAGGCCCCTCGGGCGAATGCAATAAAAAGCATGACATAAGTAAAAGCACTCGCAAAGAAAGCATTCGCAGGAACAACAAGATAATAAATATTACAGGCAGAAATAGTTCGCGAGACACGTAAGTGTTGGACATGTGTCTCACATCCCTTTATTTGAGAATAACAAATCCCAAATTGTATTTGATCTTGTATTTTGTGTGTTTATAGTGTGCAGGAACTATAGGTGCAACACTCCACAGGTAGAAAGCAGCAGAATTAAAAAATCTGGAATAATGCACTACCGTCGGCGCTAACGCTACAACCAGGCGCTAGCCGTCCGACGAAATTGAAGCTGCGTTCGACGAAATGTTAGGTCGACGAAAATTCCGTTCGACGAAATTTCGTTCGACGAATTTTGGGTCCATTCGACGAAATTTTCGTTCGACGAACTTGAAGCTCCGATCGACGAAAGTTCGTTCTGCCACGACACCGACAGTTTTCGCTACCGCCAGCGCTAGCGCTATCTCAAATTCGTGCACAGCGCCACGCCGCCGACAGTTTCGCAACCGCTCCACACGAACGCTACCGCAGGCGCTAGGAGCTACCGCAGGCGCTATCTCCAAGTTGTATAAAATGATGGGCTCTCTATTGTTTCAGCTAGTGCTTCCAGAGAGATTACCTGTGCCATATTTCCAGAGCTGCTACTCTGCCGAAAGTTCATCTCCCACTCAAATTCAAAGAAGATTTCTGGAGAAGGAAGCCACCACGCTGCATCCGAAGAACGATCGCTTCAACCTCGCTTATGCTACAGCGATCATTCATCCTCAACTTCAGAGATCTCATATAGGGAGTTTCACTATTGTTTATTTTATTTTCATTCCATATTCTATTGTAATCGTTTAGTTAATTCGTCTTATGTTGGCTACTAGGTTTAGGTAGGACTTAGGGGGAAATTTGCCTTGTGTTGGCGACTAGTTCTAGGTGATTAGATCTAGGGGGCTCGAGGCCATATCCGGGGAAGGATTGGCTAGAGCGGCTTGAGGCCTTATCCGGGGAAGGATAGGCTAAAGCCAGCCGGTTTGTGGGGATACAAGTCGGTATAGAAAAGGAAAAAAAATTGTATTACTTTATTCGCCTCCGATTTCAAGCGCTATTGAAATCAATTTTTGTAAACACTTTTTTCATATAATATAATCATGTCTCTTTTTGTGTTTACTTGATTTCTATCATTTGGCATAATTTATAAATTTGCAAATTACAATTGTTTCCTACTTTATGTTAAATTGTTATTTCATTCTAATTATCTATAAACAAATTTAGTAAAAATTATCAAAGATTTTTATTCCCTTATTCACCCCCCCCCTCTAAGGGCGTCGTAAGATCCAACAAGTGGTATCAGAGCCAGGTTATTCCAAACGGTTTAAAAATCAGGAATAATGGCGTCTTATGATCTCGCTTTTTCCGAGGGTCAGGGAATTAGTAGACCTCCACTCTTTACCGGGTCAGATTATAATTATTGGAAAAATAGGATGCGTTGTTTTCTAATGACCCTAGATATTGAGGTTTGGAATATGGTAGAAGAAGAATACTCTCCTCCTACATTTGTAGTTGGAGAGATAACTTTAGATAAACCAAAAGATAAATGTGATGATCGGGATAAACTCAAATGTAAAAATAACGCAAAAGCCATGAATGCTCTATTTTGTGCGTTAGATAGAAATGAATTTAATAGAATTTCTGCATGTACTACTGCATATGAAATTTGGAATCATTTGGAAGTTACTCATGAAGGTACATCGCAGGTTAAAGATTCCAAGCTTTTCCAACTGGAGTCGGAATATGAAAAATTCCGAATGGATGAAAGCGAAGATGTTGATGGTATGTACACGCGCTTCACCAAGATTGTCAATGCCTCCAAAGCTCTTGGAAAGACCTTCTCCAACGGCGATTTGGTTCGAAAGATCTTTCGTTCTCTTCCTCCAAAATTCAACCCGAAGGTGACGACTATTTCAGAATCGCACAATCTAAGGACGCTCCAAGTTGAGAGCCTCATTGGGAATCTCAAAACCCATAAGGTGGAACTCAAAATCCAATTTGATGAATACAACAAGGAGCCAAAGAAGAAGGCATTGGCATTAAAATCAAATGAGGAGTGCCAAGAGGATGAGGATGAAGATGAAGAAAGTCTTTTGGTGAAGAACTTCTGAAAGTTCATGCGAAATCAGGAAAGGCGAAACACTTTCCGAAAATTTATCCAAAAGGATGGAAGATGGAAAGGGTCATCTTCAAAGAAGGAAAAATAGAGCGACAATGAAGAAGAGAGACCTCCACCGGAATGCTATCATTGTAGGAAGACGGGGCACATAAGGAGCCAATGTCCAAAATTCTTGAAGGAGAAAAAGGAGAAACGACACAAAGGGAAAGAAAAGAGGAAGGTGCTAAAGGCAAAGACATGGGATGACTCCTCTTCCTCCTCCTCCGAAGAATCAAGCGGGTCTTCATCAAGCGAAGATGAGGAAGAAAACGTGTGCCTCATGTGACATGGAAACGACGGCGACGACACCAGTGTTCCTAGTGACACTGAGGTAACTCCTCCCACTTATGATGAATTGTTTAATGAATTCCTTGAAACTTGCAAAGCTTTTGATAAAAATATGAAAGATAGTATTTTATTAAATCGTGAAAATGAATCTCTTATTAAAGAAAATCAAAAGCTTTCCAAAAAGGTAATTATTTTAGAAAAGAGAAAGGTTTCTTGCCAAGAATGTGATCACTCCACAAAATTGGAAAAAGACATTGAAGAGTCACTTTCTAAAGCCCTCTCTCATGCCAAAACTCTTACAAAAGAGAAGGGGGAATTAGAAAGGAAATTAGAAGCCTCTCTTTTGCAAATCAAAAATAATAAAAAAGGTTTTGAAAATAGGTGTGTCATTCTTGTGAAAGAAAACTCTTCACTTAAAGCACAAGTTCATGATCTCACCATGGCCATTAAAAAATTTGGAATAGGACAAAAATCTCTGGAAATGATTTTAGGGACCAGTGACATGGTTCTGGAAAATTTGGGCTCGGATATCGAGGTGAGGGCTACCGCCCAGCGCTTGCCACTAACGCCGGCGCTAGCACCTCATACCAGAAACCTGATTTTTCCTTTTCAAAATGCTTTACTTCTGTAAATCCAATTTATTCCAGCAAGAAAATATTCTAGAAAAGGGTCTCAACCCCCTTTATTTCGTTTGCAAACTGTTATAGGTTAGGTCACACATCTAGTTCTTGCAGGAAAATAAAACAAAATGCTTTAAAACAAATCTGGGTACCTAAGGCTTCCACTTACTCTATGGGTGGTACCACTTGGGTATCCGGATCTTTACTCTTATCTTCTTTCTAGATGTGCAGGCAGGCTAAGGACAATGAAGACATGTGGTACTTGGATTCAGGATGCTCCAAGCACATGACGTGCAATAAAGCAAAGTTCCTTAGCCTAGAAAAGAAGAAGGGAGGGATCGTGACGTTTGGTGATAACGGAAAAGGAAGGATCATGGGAATTGGTACAGTTGGTAACAAATCCTTTACGATATCTAATTTTTTTTATGTGAAAGGATTAAAACACAATTAAATTTCTATTAGCCAATTATGTGATAAAGGATTAGATGTGTTATTTGAATCTTCCACTAATCTATGCAAAATATCTAATCCTATTACAAACAATATTTTACTAACTACACCAAGATTATACAATGTATATATAGTTTCATTTCATGATCTTTCAAAATCATCTTTAAAATGTTTTATTACCAAAAATGATGAACTTGAACTTTGGCATAGAAGGCTACGACATGCTAGCACAAAGCTTATTGTAAAACTTGCCAAAAGAGATTTAATTAGAGGATTGCCTAGATTAAATGGAAATTTACCTTCACTTTGTTCACCATGTCAAAAAGGTAAAATTACTAGATCCTCTTTCAAAAGTAAAAAATGTTATTTCTACTACAAGACCTTTGCAATTAATTCATATGGATCTTTTTTGTCCTGTTAGCACCGCAAGTCTTGGTGGTAGATTATATACATATGTTTTAATAGATGATTTTTCTAGATATTGTTGGGCAATATTTCTCTCATCCAAATCCGAAGCGTTTTGTGAATTTTCAAAATTATGTACTCGCATTCAAAATGAAAGTGATTTAAAAATTAAATGCATTCGCTCGGATCATGTAGGAGAATTTGAAAATGAAAATTTTACATCTTATTGTGATATGTTAGGCATAAAACATGAGTTCTCCGCACCACGCACACCACAATAAAATCGTGTTGTAGAAAGAAAGAATAGGACACTTCAAGAGCTAGCACGCACTATGTTATTTTTATATAAATTACCTAAGTCCTTTTGGGCCGAAGCCGTAAACACATCATGTTATGTTATAAATAGAATCATGCTTCGCCCATCTTTAAATCTCACACCATATGAACTTTATTTTCAAAATAAGCCTAATGTATCTTACTTCAAAGTTTTCGGTTGTAAATGCTTTATTTTAAATACAAAAGATAGCTTGGGAAAGTTTGATGAAAAATGTGATGAAGGAACATTTCTTGGATACTCTTCAACTAGTAAAGCTTATAGAGTTTTTAATAAAAGAATTAGAAAAGTTGAAGAGTCAATTAATGTGAAATTTGATGAGCTTGTTCCTTGTATAGAAAGACTTTCCGCAAGCAAAGAGGATGATCTATTACCTGCTTTGGAGCATGGTGATGAAGAACCTTCCAAAGAAGAAGAAGAGGAGGCCAAAAAAGATGAATATGTACCTCCAAGCGTCTTAAAATTCACAAAGGATCATCCACGGAAACTTATAATTGGTGAACCATCCATCAGGGTAAGAACTCGCTCTTCTCTTCATGAATCATTTTCAAATATTTGTTTTGTTTCCGAAATAGAACAAAAAATGTTTCTACTGCTTTAAATGATGAATTTTGGTTTTTGGCTATGAATGAAGAGTTAGAACAATTTGAGCGACATAATGTTTGGAAATTAGTTGAAAGACCATCTAATCACCCGGTTGTAGGTGTAAAATGGATTTTTAAAAATAAATTAGATGGTGAGTCAAGAATCTCTAGAAATAAAGCACGATTAGTAGCACAAGGATATTCTCAAATCGAAGGGATAGATTTTGATGAATCTTTTGCACCCGTTGCTAGATTAGAGTCTATAAGAATTTTTCTAGCATTTGCAAGTTGTTAAAGAATAAAACTATTTCAAATGGAGGTGAAAATGCTTTTCTAAACGGGTTTGTAAAAGAAGAAGTTTATGTTGAACAACCCCCCGGTTTTATTAATGAAAAATTTCCAAATCATATTTATAAACTACAGAAAGCGCATTATGGTTTAAAACAAGCGCCCCGTGCATGATATGAAAGACTTACATCATTTTTATTAAAGCACGGTTATATTATGGGAAGTGCGGATAATACTCTCTTCATTAAGCACAACAATGATGATATAATTATTTTACAAATATATGTTGATGATATTATTTTTGGATCTACTAATGAAGAGATGTGTAAAGAAGTTATTTTAGTGATGAAAAATGAATTTGAAATGAGTTTTGTAGGAGAACTTTCTTATTTCATTGGTTTTCAAATATCACAAAGAATTGATGGTATCTTTGTATGTCAAACTAAATATGTTCATAATATGCTTAAACATTTTGGATTTGAAAACCTTAAACATGCTTCTACACCAATGAGTGCATCACTAAAATTAGGAAAAGATGAATCAGGAATTTCTATAGATCAAACTTTATATAGAGGTATGATAGGATCTCTACTTTATCTAAGTGCAACTAGACCAGATATTATGTTTGTCGTATGCTTATGTGCTCGATTTCAAGCCAATCCAAAAGAATCTCATTTACAAGCAGTAAAATAATTTTTTAGATATCTCATTGGGTCATCTAGATTAGGACTATGGTACCCACACAATAATTCATTTACACTTCACGGCTACTCCGATTCGGACTATGCCGGTTGTTCACTTGATAGAAAAAGCACTAGTGGTACTTTTCATTTTCTAGGACTTTCATTAGTTGCATGGTCTAGTAGGAAACAAAATTCGGTTGCACTCTCCACCACGGAAGCTGAATACATTGCATTAGGGAGTTGTTGTGCACAAGCACTATGGATGAGCCAAACTTTAGAGGACTTTGGTTTTCATCTAAAACTTATTGAATTAAAATGTGACAACAAAAGTGTCACTGATCTCACAAATAATCCGGTACACCACTCTAGATCCAAACATATAGATGTGCGTCATCATATCATAAGGGATCACATTAAAAAGGAAAATATAAGAATTAGTTTCATTGGCACGGACTCTCAACTTGCTGATATATTCACTAAACCTCTTCCTGATGCAAGGTTTCAAATGTTAAGGTTGGAATTAGGAGTCTTAGACATCTTAGGATGAATAACAAACGCTAATGTTATGCAATTTGAGCAATCAATACATCTCTGAATATTACACAATTTCTGCATAAGACTACTCTTAAGACCCCTAATCAATATCAAAAATCAAAAATTTAAAATTCTTAAAAAATCGTGTACTGTTTGCCACGCTATCACTAGCGCCGGCGCTAGCGTGGGTGTTTGATTTTTCTGATTTTTAAAATTTCTAAAAATCTATAAAAATATTTTAGTTCATATGTACTACTTAGTTTTTGTGTTTCTGACTTTTTGTTATTTTGTTTTTATTCATATTATGAAAAATCAAATAAATATTCAAAATTCAAAAATACAACAATATGTTTTTGTTATCTGTGTTTTATTCATATTATGAAAAAATCAACTACAAAAGTTCAAAATTCAAAAATACAAAAATGTGTTGTTGATATTTGTGTTTTATTCATATTATGAAAATCTACTACAAAAATTCAGAATTCAAAAATTACAATTTTTTTTTTCTATTTTTTAATTGATTTAAAAATGATAAAACAAAAACCAAACTGTATGATCTTTATTGTCAATATCAAGCATGTATGGATTCTATTATTTAGAATTATTTACAATGTTAAAATTTATTCCTTGAAATTACTATGAACATTGTTTTGTTTATCATGCTTTGATATATCTATTTAAGTGCATCAATTGTATTGAAAAATGTGTAGAACCAAGCTTAGCATGCCTCCAAGTATGAGTAAATGTATTATGATTGATAATGATACCTTTCACTCACTTATTTTGGTAATCAACATGTGTGTTTAAATCTAAAAATGCTTGCTTGTGTATTGTATTTGTACAATAAATTAAATCTTGCATAAGTTTATTGCCTACACTACATTTAAATTGCACTTATGAAATTTAGAAAAGTGGTTAAGTTAAAAATTTGGGTTTGCAAAACAAGTGTATTCGGAGAATGTTGTCTCACAAATGAGAACAAAAAAATTTATATATGTAGACAAATATAACTCCACCAAGCACTACTTGAACCTCCTGATAAGTCTTCATAAGCATTGTGAGGTTGAGCACCTACCTTGGAAAGAATAGTAAAGTGTCTTGTGCAAACCTTAGTTATTACACCACTTTGTTAAAAAAAATTATGTGCATTAAAAGTGTGTGAAAGTAATTTACTTGTGTTTAATTGTGCACTCTACTCTACATATGTCTTGTATCTTGTTGATTTAAATCAATTGTTAACATTGCCCATAATACACTTATGTGCACATCATTCTCTTTCATAACACTTCTTCTCATAAGTATTGGATTCTAATGCCTTATCTATACTATTCTTTATATAAAAATGCACTAGATAACCTAGCATGATCTCTACAATGTTTTGGTATCTCTTGAAATTAAAATTAACTAACATTGTAGTATAATCTCTCTTTGATATGTTCATTTCATGCTTGGTATCTTTATGAAAAACTTTGAGATTTAAGAGGTTAAAACATCTTTCAATTTTGAACTTAAACTCATATTTTTTTCTTATGTTTTCATGCTTAGGAAAAGATGTTAATTATAATCTTCCGCTTGCTTACAACTCTTATCTTTTATTTGAAATCTCTTATATAATATGCTTAAAATCTTTATCATTATATATACTATGCTTAAAATATTTATCATTATCTATATTACAAAAGCTCGATCATGCTTTATCATTTATAAGAAATGCCTCCTTACTACCCTCACCCCACCTTCTTTTGATAATACCAAAAGGGGGAGATTAATTGAAGAAATATATATAGGAGAAATATAGAAGATTAAGGGAGAATAATTCATGTAATCTATCGTTTAGGGAAAGTAAAACATAAATTGCATTTATGTAGGGGGAGCATTAAGATAGGGGGAGTATGCACATTATCATGCTTATCATATACTATAGTTGCACTATCATCTTGCTTATCTTATATTATAAACACTATTGTTGATTTCTTGTTAAAGAGGATTTGTTATTATCAAAAGGGGGAGATTGTTGGACATGTGTGTCACATCCCTTTGTTTGAGAATAACAAATCCCAAATTATATTTGATCTTGTATTTTGTGTGTTTATAGTGTGCATGAACTATAAGTGCAATACTCCACAGGTAGAAAGCAGCAGAATTAAAAAATCTGGAATAATGCACTACCGCTGTAAGATCCCTCTCCCGCACCTGGAGAGCATCCGGATCTTATGCCCAGAACCGCCGCCTTACGGTGACACTAACACCCGAGTTAGCTGCCTCCGCAAGACGCCGGTCCTGCCGGCAGAACGATCAACAGGTCAACAAGAGCTAAGAAGGGAAAGAAATAAAACCAAGTCCACAATCACACATTTATACAACAAAATATAAAAGTCCATCAATGAGTACAACAAGTAAAGGAGAGAAAGGGCTTAAGTCTGGTACAAATCCAAGAAAAGTACATAAACTCTCTCACTCTACATCTATGCGGAAGCTAAACAACTCTCAACTCTCGAACACCCGTCTTGTAGTAGAAGTAATGCGCAGCATAAGCTCCTTGTGTCCTGTCTCCTCTTCTAGCTAGGGCTCCATCACCTCGTGTACCTACGGTCACAAACGACCGTTAGTCATAAAGACTAAGCCGATTTTGTCCCCTCCCCCCCCCCCCCCTCGCGACTCCTAGGTACCGTGCGGGAGGAGGAAGCGGAGGACATCAAGGGTAAATCAAAAACAGGTGGCAGTGGCGAGACTAGCAAGTATATAGATACTAAACAAGTAATGAAAACATCTCTACCCTAGCAGGAGTGTGTATATAAGCAATAAGTAAAGAGCAGTATAAGTAAAAGAGCAGTATAAGTAAAAGAGCGGTATAAGTAAAAGAGCAGCTACGAAAGTAACCTTAACTTATATGCACACACAAAAGCATATAAGCTAAGGGATCTGGCAAGAAGTAAACTCATCGTATAAAAGAGCCCATACAGATTTATACGATGAGGTCTCTGTTCATGCAGAAATGCTATGATATGATGTGTAATGCAATGATGCAATGTTTGTATTATTATTTCATACACATGCAACTCACCCACACGACTCTGTACGTACAGACCTTTAGTTCCCACTTTTCGGAGGTAGCTAACCTCTCGGGCACCTCCCGTCATGGTCAAACGGTGGCAGAGGAGCGGGCGTCTCCTCACCTAGGTGGGTAAGTCACACTACCAGACCTAGGCCCTAACGTACGCTGCGATACCGGTACCCGGTACTCACGAGCTCCTGCATACTAAACTGAATTGGCCAGGCAAGGTTTAGGGAATCCGTCCCGTCGGACGCGCAGTAAGACAACCTGCCCCCCCCCCCCCCCCCCACCATAAAACCACTAGCACTGCCGAGTCAACGAACTGCTGTCGGTGTGACGACTAAGACAGAACCGAAGACCCACCACATCTTACACACAAGCAACATCTATTAGCCATTTACTACCGAGCCTCTAGCTCACAAATGTACATCAACATTTATAAAGTAGAGCCTACCGCTTGCCAGATTATACCAGTCTTATATTTAAACTACGAGCCTACCGCTCGCTAGACTACACTAGTCTTATATTTAAACTACGAGCCTACCGCTCGCTAGACTACACTAGTCTTATATTTAAACTACGAGCCTACTGCTCGCTAGACTACACTAGTCTTATCTTTAAACTACGAGCCCACCGCTCGCAGGACTATCTCAGTCCTTCCTTATGACCCGAGCCTACCACTCGCAGGACTATCACAGTCCTTCCTTATAACCCGAGCCTACCACTCGCAGGACTATCCCAGTCCTTCCTTATAAAATGTTCTAGTTTGGGATGGAAGTTAACTTGTCATGTTCTCCTACTTAACTAGTCTTGTCTATAATTTAGTTGATCTTAGAAGCTTTAGGGTTAGCCTTGGACTTCCGGAGGGTTACCCGGTGAGGAGCTCGCAGCAGTACTGGGAAGTGTGGCGGGCTGACACCCCGAACTTCCTCTTCCCAAGGCACTTAATCTTGTGGGTATCTACCCCTTTTTACTTGATCCCCATTATCCTCTCCAATTACATTAAATCTATAAGATGAGTTAAACTTGGCTCCTAGAAGTGGGGGAGTTCTTTTGAAATCCAACACCACCAATTATGACCGGGTGCTGACTCTCCCATCGTCACATTCTAAGCTCAAGTTCCCTTCTTCACCGAGGAACTGCACACATTCAATTAGCATTCTCAACCTTACTTGGACCCACACTCCTATTCTTCGTCATCCTTAATCCAGGGTTTGCCTTAGATATTTCTCGACTTCTCCTTTGAGTATTTACCTTAAAATGGCTCACCCGGCTAAGGGTAGTTTTACTCCCATATAATCATTTAACACAGATGAGTTGTCTGTGGGGCCCTTGATGAGGTCTAACCTCCTTTTTATATCATTATAAATTCCTGCACTTATAGCTTTGCTAAACGCACCCCAACCCTTATTTCCCATGGTGCCCCTTAGAGGTGTTCTTCCAAATAATCTGAGCCTTAATAATAGTCAAAGAGTTAACAGTTCTATGTGTGAAGGTCAGTGATGGTCTAAATCATATAAATCAGTTTTACTATTCGCAGACCAAAATAAGATTGAGCTAGATTTGACTCCTAAGGTGCAATCTTGATCACATCATATCCAAATGAGTTCCAATTATTACCATGGGTTTGCAATGAGTAGTGATCTAACCTCCTCAAATCCTAATTTCATAAATTCTCCAGGGAAACTTAAATCTTAGTCTCTATTAAAATAGAAGACGTGCAGATAGTGATTTATACATCGACTGTCAACTAATGATCTCCATAAATTATGATAAATTCACTGTATCATAATATTGGTCTAAAAACCTCAAACCCCAAATTTTCACATTTTACAGGAACTATTTAACCATAATTTCTATTTAACATAAATGGGGTGCAATTAGGGATTTACACTACATGTGCTATGTTAAGACTTCAATAAATTTTGGGAAAATTACTATAGCACAATATTGGTCTAAAAACACCAGATCCTAAGTTTCATATTAATCCAAGGAGTATTTACCCTTATTTATCATTTATTACATTTGGAGTGCCAATAAGGGGTTACACTACAACTACCATTTATATGTCTCTATAAATTCTAAGAAAATTAACCTAGCACAATAATCATCTAAAAACACCAAATCCAAGGTTGCATAATTTACCAGGGAGTATGTATCCATAATTACTATTTATTACAAATGGTGTGCCAATAAGGGATTACACTACAGCTACCATTTATATGTCTCTATAAATTCTGAGAAAATTATCCTAGCACAATAATCATCTAAAAACTCCAAATCCAAGGTTTCAAAATTTACCAGGGAGTATTTATCCATAATTACTATTTATTACAAATGGTGTCAATAAGGGATTACACTACAGCTACCATTTATAAACATCCACTGGCCCTACCAAATTTATATCATGATGATAATAATGAAAAACAGAGTCTACCAAATTTCCAAAATTTTCTATCACAGAGAATTATTTATAATTACAGTTGAATGAAATTACCAAAAATGCCATTATAAATTCTAAGCCCTTTAACATTCATCAAAAAATTCTGATAAATTTACCATAGGCTTATATTAGCATCATGACCTACTGTGATTTATCTCGAATTTATCAGACATATAAAACCCCATTATTTGCACAAAACCCATAAAGGACATAAATGTAATCTTAGCTACTTATAGCATGAAATATTCCCCAAAAATTCTCAGAAAATTCATGCTGCCATAATAATGAAATCAGAGACTAAACCCTAAGTTTCACTTCATTCTAAAATCATATGACCCCCCTTTCATTTTATAACCTAAATTAGGGGTAACTTAGTAAATTCCACATCTTGGGATTTTTGTACCCAAAAATCCCCAAATAACTTTTGGGAAGGCATATTACTACCATGGACCAATGTCCAGCACTTCAAAGCCATTGGGTCAACCCCCAAGGCTTGGGGCTCACTCCACCCCAAATTTGCTAAAGGCACACATTTAAGGTCTTTAGCCTAGCTCTTGCATGGCTCATAACTCCACATGCACAAGGCCAAATGGTCTCAAATTTCTACCAGTGGTCTAGATATATATAAAGAGCTTACCACCCAAATTTGGGGGGTGTTTGGAGTTATACAACTCCATAAATACCAAATATTTACTTTTGCTAATAAATGAAATACATCAGTGGATATACATCCAAAAATTCTCAAATTTAAAGCCTAGGTGTGTCATCATACCATGCATGCATGGTAGAAATTTCAGGTCATTTGCTAAAGCCAGTTAAAAGTTATAGCAATTCTAAAGTCTGCCCTTCACTAGGACCAGTCCTAGTAAAACGAGTGCCCCGGTGTCTACAGTGCTCCAAACGGCCTGATCCAAGGCTCCAATGAAATTAGACACCATGGGCTACAAAAGCTATTTCACAAATATTTTGATTTTGGGGCCTCTAACGCCCTCAAATAAGGCATGCAAATTGTTGCTGATTCAGGACCTGCTACATGGAGGTCTGCCAATAGCCGATCCATGATCAAAATGGATGGCATCGGGTCATCTTCTCCATGGAGCCAAGGGTCGTGATTGCTCCGACCTGTAGCCCTTGATCTTCAATTTCCCGGCCATCCGACCGCCTCCCTGGCCGGCCACCACCACCACCTCCGTTGAGGTGGTGGCTATCGACCGGCGGTGGCTTGGCCGCCGGAGGTGGTGTTTTCCGGCGAACCCAACACCATGGATAATTCTGAAAATCTCCATTTTTCTCACCATGAATCGGGCTCAATTGAGCCCGATGTCTCTCCTAATGGATCTAGGATGCTAGCACAAGGGGAGAGGAGGAGAAACCGGACCATAATGGAGCTTGACGGAGGCGGCGGCGGCGGTTGGCCATGAATCTTCTCCTTTCCGGCGAGCTTGCTCAAAACTTCATTCCTCCACCATTTGCAGTGATTCAAAGGTCGATTCCATATGCTTTGCTCATTCTAAAGCTAATGGTGGAGTCTATTTGGGCTGAGGAGGGCTCTAACAATGCCATCCATTAAGGGGGAGCTCGGCCTACACCTTGGATGCTTCACCAAGGTGCCACTTGGCATGGGGACAACAGGAATTCGGCTGGGAATTACTGAGGGATCTCAGTGGAATGCTTTGGGAGGAGAATTGAGTGCCAATTGGCACTCAATCCATGAATTCCAATTTGTCCCTTCTCCAAATTGGGGGAAAATCCAATTTTGCCCCCTTGCATGTCAATCCCTCTTCAAATCTGAGGGCATGCATGGTCAAGTGCCATTGGGTTGCAGGATGGGCCTCCTATTGAGGCCTTAGCCCATAGGGTTTGGTTTAATTGATCCAAAATTCCCATTTAGCCCAATTTTGACTTATGTTGACTTTAGTGGTTGACTTGGTCAACTGATGGGTTGACTGGTCCAAATTGTTGGTCTTGAGTCCCTTGACATTATCCAATGTTGATTGGGTCATGGGGAAGACCTAGGTGAGCTAATTTGACCAATAGGTGTGATTTTGACCAAAATTTGGGGAAATGTTGACTTTGGTCAATTTGGTCAAATTGATGATCCCATGATGGGGCTTTTGGGTCCATAGCATTCCTTGGAGTGTTTATCATCTATTGGAAGAGTCAATTTGAAGGTGTGAGTTCAAGTTGAGCTAGTTTGACTTAGGCTGACCTGCCTCCTATAGCAGACCACATGTTGGTTTATTCAACTCAATGGGTCCTAAGGTCACTACCTAGCCCAAACCCACAACACTCACCACTTGTCTCACCCTAATTGCAGTTAAGGGGTCTAGAAGTTCTAAGGATGTTACAACCGCCGGCGCTAACACTACCGCCAGGCGCTAGCCGTCCGACGAAATTGAAGCTGCGTTCGACGAAATGTTAGGTCGACGAAAATTCTGTTCGACGAAATTCGTTCGACGAATTTGGTTCGTTCGACGAAATTTTCGTTCGATGAACTTGAAGCTCCGATCGACGAAAGTTCGTTCTGCCACAACACCGACAGTTTTCACTACCGCCAGCACTAGCGCTACCGCCTGGCGCTATCTCAAATTTGTGCACAGCGCCACGCCGCCGACAGTTTCGCAACCGCTCCACACGAACGCTACCGCAGGCACTAGGAGCTACCGCATGCGCTATCTCCAAGTTGTATAAAATGATGGGCTCTCTCTCGTTTCAGCTAGTGCTTCCAGAGAGATTACTTGTGCCATATTTCCAGAGCTGCTACTCTGCCGAAAGTTCATCTCCCACTCAAATTCAAAGAAGATTTCTGGAGAAGGAAGCCACCACGCTGCATCCGAAGAACGATTGCTTCAACCTCGCTTATGCTACAGCGATCATTCATCCTCAACTTTAGAGATCTCATATAGGTAGTTTCACTATTGTTTATTTTATTTTCATTCCATATTCTATTGTAATCGTTTATTTAATTCGCCTTGTGTTGGCGACTAGGTCTGGGTAGGACTTAGGGGGAAATTCGCCTTGTGTTGGCGACTAGTTCTAGGTGATTAGATCTAGGGGGCTCGAGGCCATATCTGGGGAAGGATTGGCTAGAGCGGCTTGAGGCCTTATCTGGGGAAGGATAGGCTAAAGTCAATCGGTTTGTGGGGATACAAGTCGGTATAGAGAAGGAAAAAATTTGTATTACTTTATTCGCCTCTGATTTCAAGCGCTATTGAAATCAATTTTTGTAAACACTTTTTTCATATAATATAATCATGTCTCTTTTTGTGTTTATTTGATTTCTATCATTTGGCATAATTTATAAAATTGCAAATTACAATCGTTTCCTACTTTAAGTTAAATTGTTATTTAATTCTAATTATCTCTAAACAAATTTAGTAAAAATTATCAAAGATTTTTATTCCCTTATTCACCCCCCCTCTAAGGGCGCCGTAAGATCCAACAAGTGGTATCATAGCCAGGTTATTCCAAACGGTTTAAAAATCAGGAATAATGGCGTCTTATGATCTCGCTTTTTCCGAGGGTCAGGGAATTAGTAGACCTCCACTCTTTACCGGGTCAGATTATAATTATTGGAAAAATAGGATGCGTTGTTTTCTAATGACCCTAGATATTGAGGTTTGGAATATGGTAGAAGAAGAATACTCTCCTCCTACATTTGTAGTTGGAGAGATAACTTCAGATAAACCAAAAGATAAATGGGATGATCGGGATAAACTCAAATGTAAAAATAACGCAAAAGCCATGAATGCTCTATTTTGTGCGTTAGATAGAAATGAATTTAATAGAATTTCTGCATGTACTACTGCATATGAAATTTGGAATCATTTGGGAGTTACTCATGAAGGTACATCGCAGGTTAAAGATTCCAAGCTTTTCCAACTGGAGTCGGAATATGAAAAATTCCGAATGGATGAAAGCGAAGATGTTGATGGTTTGTACACGCGCTTCACCAAGATTGTCAATGCCTCCAAAGCTCTTGGAAAGACCTTCTCCAATGGCGATTTGGTCCGAAAGATCCTTCGTTCTCTTCCTCCAAAATTCAACCCAAAGGTGACAGCTATTTCAGAATCGCACAATCTAAGGACGCTCCAAGTTGAGAGCCTTATTGGGAATCTCAAAACCCATGAGGTGGAACTCAAAATCCAATTTGATGAATACAACAAGGAGCCAAAGAAGAAGGCGTTGGCATTAAAATCAAATAAGGAGTGCCAAGAGGATGAGGATGAAGATGAAGAAAGTCTTTTGGTGAAGAACTTCCAAAAGTTCATGCGAAATCCGGAAAGGCGAAACACTTTCCGGAAATTTATCCAAAAGGATGGAAGATGGAAAGGGTCATCTTCAAAGAAGGAAAAAGCGAGCGGCAATGAAGAAGAAAGACCTCCACCGGAATGCTATCATTGTAGGAAGACGGGGCACAAAAGGAGCTAATGTCCAAAATTCTTGAAGGAGAAAAAGGAGAAACGACACAAAGGGAAAGAAAAGAGGAAGGTGTTAAAGGCAAAGACATGGGATGAATCCTCTTCCTCCTCCTCTGAATAATCAAGCGGGTCTTCATCAAGCGAAGATGAGGAAGCAAACATGTGCCTCATGGGACATGGAAACGACGGCGACGACACCAGTGTTCCTAGTGACACTGAGGTAACTCCTCCCACTTATGATGAATTGTTTAATGAATTCCTTGAAACTTGCAAAGCTTTTGATAAAAATATGAAAGATAGTATTTTATTAAATCGTGAAAATGAATCTCTTATTAAAGAAAATCAAAAGCTTTCCAAAAAGGTAATTATTTTAGAAAAGAGAAAGGTTTCTTGCCAAGAATGTGATCACTCCATAAAATTGGCAAAAGACATTGAAGAGTCACTTTCTAAAGCCCTCTCTCATGCCAAAACTCTTACAAAAGAGAAGGGGGAATTAGAAAGGAAATTAGAAGCCTCTCTTTTGCAAATCAAAAATAATAAAAAAAGGTTTTTAAAATTGGTGTGTCATTCTTGTGAAAGAAAACTCTTCACTTAAAGCACAAGTTCATGATCTCACCATGGCCATTAAAAAATTTGGAATAGGCCAAAAATCTCTGGAAATGATTTTAGGGAACCAGTGACATGGTTCTGGAAAATTTGGGCTCGGATATCGAGGTGAGGGCTACCGCCCAGCGCTAGCCACTAACGCCGACGCTAACACCTCATACCAGAAACCTGATTTTCCTTTTCAAAATGCTTTACTTCTGTAAATCCAATTTATTCCAGCAAGAAAATATTCCAGAAAAGGGTCTCAACCCCCTTTATTTCGTGTGCAAACTATTATAGGTTAGGTCACACATCTAGTTCTTGCAGGAAAATAAAACAAAATGCTTTAAAACAAATCTGGGTACCTAAGGCTTCCACTTACTCTATGGGTGGTACCACTTGGGTATCCGGATCTTTACTCTCATCTTCTTTCTAGATGTGCAGGCAAGCTAAGGAAAATGAAGACGTGTGGTACTTGGATTCAGGATGCTCCAAGCACATGACGGGCAATAAAGCAAAGTTCCTTAGCCTAGAAAAGAAGAAGGGAGGGATCGTGACGTTTGGTGATAACGGAAAAGGAAGGATCATGAGAATTGGTACAGTTGGTAACAAATCATGTACCATATCTAATGTTCTTTATGTGAAAGGATTAAGACACAATTTAATTTCTATTAGCCAATTATGTGATAAAGGATTAGATGTGTTATTTGAATCTTCCACTAATCTATGCAAAATATCTAATCTTATTACAAACAATATTTTACTAACTGCACCAAGATTACACAATGTTTATATAGTTTCATTTCATGATCTTTCAAAATCATCTTTAAAATGTTTTATTACCAAAAATGATGAACTTGAACTTTGGCATAGAAGGCTACGACATGCTAGCACAAAGCTTTTTGTAAAACTTGCCAAAAGAGATTTAATTAGAGGATTGCCTAGATTAAATGGAAATTTACCTTCACTTTGTTCACCATGTCAAAAAGGTAAAATTACTAGATCCTCTTTCAAAAGTAAAAATGTTATTTCTACTACAAGACCTTTGCAATTAATTCATATGGATCTTTTTGGTCCCGTTAGCACCGCAAGTCTTGGTGGTAGATTATATACATATGTTTTAATAGATGATTTTTCTAGATATTGTTGGACAATATTTCTCTCATCCAAATCCGAAGCGTTTTGTGAATTTTCAAAATTATGTACTCGTATTCAAAATGAAAGTGATTTAAAAATTAAATGCATTCGCTCGGATCATGGAGGAGAATTTGAAAATGAAAAATTTACATCTTATTGTGATATGTTAGGCATAAAACATGAGTTCTCCGCACCACGCACACCACAACAAAATGGTGTTGTAGAAAGAAAGAATAGGACACTTCAAGATCTAGCACGCACTATGTTATGTGAATATAAATTACTTAAGTCCTTTTGGGCCGAAGCCGTAAACACATCATGTTATGTTATAAATAGAATCATGCTTCGCCCATCTTTAAATCTCACACCATATGAACTTTATTTTCAAAAGAAGCCTAATGTATCTTACTTCAAAGTTTTCGGTTGTAAATGCTTTATTTTAAATGCAAAAGATAGCTTGGGAAAGTTTGATGAAAAATGTGATGAAGGAACATTTCTTGGATACTCTTCAACTAAAGCTTATAGAGTTTTTAATAAAAGAACTAGAAAGGTTGAAGAGTCAATTAATGTGAAATTTGATGAGCTTGTTTCTTGTATAGAAAGACTTTCCGCAGGCAAAGAGGGTGATCTATTACCTCCTTTGGAGCATGGTGATGAAGAACCTTCCAAAGAAGAAGAAGAGGAGGCCAAGAAAGATGAATATGTACCTCCAAGCGTCTTAAAATTCACAAAGGATCATCCACGGGAACTTATAATTGGTGAACCATCCATCGGGGTAAGAACTCGCTCTTCTCTTCATGAATCATTTTCAAATATTTGTTTTGTTTCCGAAATAGAACCAAAAAATGTTTCTACTGCTTTAAATGATGAATTTTGGTTTTTGGCTATGAATAAAGAGTTAGAACAATTTGAGCGACATAATGTTTGGAAATTAGTTGAAAGACCATCTAATCACCCGGTTGTAGGTGTAAAATAGATTTTTCAAAATAAATTAGATGGTGAGTCAAGAATCTCTAGAAATAAAGCACGATTAGTAGCACAAGGATATTCTCAAATCGAGGGGATAGATTTTGATGAATCTTTTGCACCCGTTGCTAGATTAGAGTCTATAAGAATTTTTCTAGCATTTGCAAGCTTTAAATGAATAAAACTATTTCAAATGGATGTGAAAAGTGCTTTTCTAAACGGGTTTGTAAAAGAAGAAGTTTATGTTGAACAACCCCCGGGTTTTATTAATGAAAAATTTCCAAATCATGTTTATAAACTAGAGAAAGCACTTTATGGTTTAAAATAAGCTCCCCGTGCACGGATAATACTCTCTTCATTAAGCACAACAATGATGATATAATTATTTTACAAATATATGTTGATGATACTATTTTTGGATCTACTAATGAAGAGATGTGTAAAGAAGTTATTTTAGTGATGAAAAATGAATTTGAAATAAGTCTTGTAGGAGAACTTTCTTATTTCCTTGGTTTTCAAATATCACAAAGAATTGATGGTATCTTTGTATGTCAATCTAAATATGTCCATGATATGCTTAAACGTTTTGGATTTGAAAACCTTAAACATGCTTCTACACCAATGAGTGCATCACTAAAATTAGGAAAAGATGAATCAGGAATTTCTATAGATCAAACTTTATATAGAGGTATGATAGGATCTCTACTTTATCTAAGTGCAACTAGACCCGATATTATGTTTGTCGTATGCTTATGTGCTCAATTTCAAGCCAATCCAAAAGAATCTCATTTAAAAGCGGTAAGATGAATTTTTAGATATCTCATTAGGTCATCTAGATGAGTACTATGGTACCCACACAATAATTCATTTACACTTCACGGCTACTCCGATTCGGACTATGTCGGTTGTTCACTTGATAGAAAAAGCACTAGTGGTACTTGTCATTTTCTAGGACCTTCATTAGTTGCATAGTCTAGTAGGAAACAAAATTCGGTTGCACTCTCCACCACGGAAGCCGAATACATTGCATTAGGGAGTTGTTGTGCACAAGCACTATGGATGAGCCAAACTTTAGAGGACTTTGGTTTTCATCTAAAACTTATTGAATTAAAATGTGACAACAAAAGTGTCATTGATCTCACAAATAATCTGGTACACCACTCTAGATCCAAACATATATATGTGCGTCATCATTTCATATGTGATCACATTAAAAAGGAAAATGTAAGGATTAGTTTCATTGGCACGGACTCTCAACTTGCTGATATATTCACTAAAACTCTTCCTGATGCAAGGTTTCAAATGTTAAGGTTGGAATTAGGAGTCTTAGACATCTTAGGATGAATAACATGTAAAACGCTAATGTTTTGTGCAATTTGAGCAATCAAGACATCTCTGAATATTACACAATTTCTACATAATACTACTCTTAAGACCCCTAATCAATATCAAAAATCAAAAATTTAAAATTCTTAAAAAATCGTGTACTGTTTGCCACGCTATCACTAGCGCCGGCGCTAGCGTGGGTGTTTGATTTTTCTGATTTTTAAAATTTCTAAAAATCTATAAAAATATTTTAGTTCATATGTACTACTTAGTTTTTGTGTTTCTGACTTTTTGTTATTTTGTTTTTATTCATATTATGAAAAATCAAATAAAAATTCAAAATTCAAAAATACAACAATATGTTTTTGTTATCTGTGTTTTATTCATATTATGAAAAAATCAACTACAAAAGTTCAAAATTCAAAAATACAAAAATGTGTTGTTGATATTTGTGTTTTATTCATATTATGAAAATCTACTACAAAAATTCAGAATTCAAAAATTACAATTTTTTTTCTATTTTTTAATTGATTTAAAAATGATAAAACAAAAACCAAACTGTATGATCTTTATTGTCAATATCAAGCATGTATGGATTCTATTATTTAGAATTATTTACAATGTTAAAATTTATTCCTTGAAATTACTATGAACATTGTTTTGTTTATCATGCTTTGATATATCTATTTAAGTGCATCAATTGTATTGAAAAATGTGTAGAACCAAGCTTAGCATGCCTCCAAGTATGAGTAAATGTATTATGATTGATAATGATACCTTTCACTCACTTATTTTGGTAATCAACATGTGTGTTTAAATCTAAAAATGCTTGCCTATGTATTGTATTTGTACAATGAATTAAATCTTGCATAAGTTTATTTCTTACACTACATTTGAATTGCACTTATGAAATTTAGAAAAGTGGTTAAGTTAAAAATTTGGGGTTTGCAAAACACGTGTATTCGGAGAATGTTGTCTCACAAATGAGAACAAAAAAAATTTATATGTGTAGACAAATATAACTCCACCAAGCACTACTTGAACCTCCTGATAAGTCTTCATAAGCATTGTGAGGTTGAGCACCTACCTTGGAAAGAATAGTAAAGTGTCTTGTGCAAACCTTAGTTATTACACCACTTTGTTAAAAAAAATTATGTGCATTAAAAGTGTGTGAAAGTAATTTACTTGTGTTTTATTGTGCACTCTACTCTACATATGTCTTGTATTTTGTTGATTTAAATCAATTGTTAACATTGCCCAAAATACACTTATGTACACATCATTCTCTTTCATAACACTTCTTCTCATAAGTATTGGATTCTAATGCTTTATCTATACTATTCTTTATATAAAAATTCGCTAGATAACCTAGCATGATCTCTACAATGTTTTGGTATCTCTTGAAATTAAAATTAACTAACATTGTAGTATAATCTCTCTTTGATATGTTCATTTCATGCTTGGTATCTTTATGAAAAACTTTGAGATTTCAAAGGTTAAAACATCTTTCAATTTTGAACTTAAACTCATATTTTTTTTCTTATGTTTTCATGCTTAGGAAAAGATGTTTATTATAATCTTCCGCTTGCTTACAACTCTTATCTTTTATTTGAAATCTCTTATATACTATGCTTAAAATCTTTATCATTATATATACTATGCTTAAAATATTTATCATTATCTATATTACAAAAGCTCGATCATGCTTTATCATTTATAAGAAATGCCTCCTTACTACCCTCACCCCACCTTCTTTTGATAATACCAAAAGGGGGAGATTAATTGAAGAAATCTATATAGGAGAAATATAGAAAATTAAGGGGAGAATAATTCATGTAATCTATCATTTAGGGGGAGTAAAACATAAATTGCATTTATGTAGGGGGAGCATTAAGATAGGGGGAGTATGCACATTATCATGCTTATCATATACTATAGTTGCACTATCATCTTGCTTATCTTATACTATAAACATTATTATTGATTTCTTGTTAAAGAGAATTTGTTATTATCAAAAGGGGGAGATTGTTGGACATGTGTGTCACATCCCTTTATTTGAGAATAACAAATCCCAAATTGTATTCGATCTTGTATTTTGTGTGTTTATAGTGTGCAGGAACTATAAGTGCAATACTCCACAGGTAGAAAGCAGCAGATATATAAAATCTGGAATAATGCACTACCGCCGGTGCTAACGCTACCGCCAGGCGCTAGCCGTCCGACGAAATTGAAGCTGCGTTCGACGAAATGTTAGGTCGACGAAAATTCTGTTCGACGAAATTTCGTTCGACGAATTTGGGTCCGTTCGACGAAATTTTCGTTCGACGAACTTGAAGCTCCGATCGACGAAAGTTCGTTCTGCCATGACACCGATAGTTTTCTCTACCGCCAGCGCTAGCGCTACCGCCTGGCGCTATCTCAAATTCGTGTACAGCGCCACGCCGCCGACAGTTTCGCAACCGCTCCACACGAACGCTACCGCAGGAGCTAGGAGCTAACGCAGGCGCTATCTCCAAGTTGTATAAAATGATGGGCTCTCTCTCGTTTCAGCTAGTGCTTCTAGAGAGATTACATGTGCCATATTTCCAGAGCTGCTACTCTGCCGAAAGTTCATCTCCCACTCAAATTCAAAGAAGATTTCTGGAGATGGAAGCCACCACGCTGCATCCGAAGAACGATCGCATCAACCTCGTTTATGCTACATCGATCCTTCATCCTCAACTTCAGAGATCTCATATAGGGAGTTTCACTATTGTTTATTTTATTTTCATTCCATATTCTATTGTAATTTTTTAGTTAATTCGCCTTGTGTTAGCGACTAGGTCTGGGTAGGACTTAGGGGGAAATTCGCCTTGTGTTGGCGACTAGTTCTAGGTGATTAGATCTAGGGGGCTCAAGGCCATATCCGGGGAAGGATTGGCTAGAGCGGCTTGAGGCCTTATCCGGGGAAGGATAAGGTAAAGCCAACCGGTTTGTGGGGATACAAGTCGGTATAGAAAAGGAAAAAAATTTGCATTACTTTATTCGCCTCTGATTTCAAACGCTATTGAAATCAATTTTTGTAAACACTTTTTTCATATAATATAATCAGGTCTCTTTTTGTGTTTACTTGATTTCTATCATTTGGCATAATTCATAAAATTGCAAATTACAATTGTTTCCTACTTTAAGTTAAATTGTTATTTCATTCTAATTATCTCTAAACAAATTTAGTAAAAATTATCAAAGATTTTTATTCCCTTATTCACCCCCCCCCCCTCTAAGGGCGCCGTAAGATCCAACAGTAAGGTCTCGTCTTGGTTCAGTACGTAAAAGAAAGAGAAATAACGAGGGTGCGGGAGAATACAGAGGGTGAGAGCCAGTAGGCTTAATATTGGATCCACTGCCATCGACCCCCGCCTCACCTCCCTGTCCTCGGAGGCACCCGCGGGTAGTGGAACGCACTAACTATCGTCAACTCTTGGTAATCTAAGCGCATTTGGTCCCTAGCCCGGGCAATATGCCTCCCAGGCGAGGTCTCCTCGCACCCGCCGCCTTGGCGCTTCATCTCCCCGATGAGGTGCATGTAGTCCCATTCGAGAACGCTTATCCAACGCTTAAAGGTTGCTCTGTGCTCCTCCGTCTGGTTGGCTAGGTCTCGCTGCATCCAGATCAGCTTACAGAAAAGCTCCGTCATCTGCTCCTTCAGGATCCTGGCATCTCCGTGGTCGCCGAGAAAATCTGAGACATCGCAGGGAGAGGGAGGTGGCGAGATTAACCCCTCCTCCTCCTGAAGATCCACCGACGGGACCAGGCGGAAGCCTGCGGAAGCCTGCGAAAGCAAAAGTAAGCCTTTTTCCGGTTATACAGATTTTGAGCGAGATAAGAAGGGCAACTAACCAGGTACATAAGGTTCGACGAGGGACTGGCAAGAGGTGTCGGTCTACCCTGCGAATGGTTGGCTGGGGGGGTGGAGCGATTTCCCCTTCCCAGGGCGATGAACTTGGTCGGCGACACCAGTGGTGGTGGACAAATCCGCGGCGGGAGAGTTGTTCTCGGGGCCTTTATCCGCTGAACATTCCCACTACGGAGCTGGAGAGTTGACGGTGGTCTCGGGGGCAGGAGAATTGCGCGGAGGAGGGGGAAATCCCGTGGTCCCAAAGGTGAGAGCTACAGAAATCAAGGGTCGGAAAAAGAGCGAAAGGTAAAAGGGAGGCGAGAAGGCAATGAAGAGCTTACCCCGGCATGCAGGATTTCGCCAGGTATGGTTAGTAGGACGGTCTCCTGGGCCAGTGGAATGCCCCCGTGAGTAGGTGGGGGAAGATTGGCATTCGCCTGGTTGGTCTCAGGGGCACCTTCAGTCGTCTGCAGGTTCTGCGAGTGGTTAAGGTGGCTAAGATATCGCGTCATCAAGGTCCGCTTTAAAGGCGAGGTAGGTTGCATTACCTCAGCATTATTGACCGGAGGGATGTTAGAAAGAGGGGGAGTCTCCGACGCGGACTCCCTCGCCGATAGGTCTCGCCGAACCACCTTGGCCTTCTTCAGCTGGTAGGGCTTGGAAGGATCCCTCGTTGACGAGAGACAGGGGTGGTCCTGGGAGCGGTCTCCCCCTGTGTAGCGGCGAGACGATCCATTATACCCTACGAAAGCGGTCTCGGAGTCGGCCTCATGAACGTCAAAGTGAGAGATCCTAGATGGAAAAATAGGAACAGTGATGGGAGAATAGGTGCTCTGAAGGCAGCACATGGGGTTGTATTTATAGCAAAGTGGAGGGCCCCACCAGAAAGATTCCCTCCAGGTCAGCAAGGCACTCGCCGAATATTGGGGGTTGGACTTTTCTTTCCGAGCGTAGGACTCGCTCGCAAAGAGCGGGGGTTGTGTAAACCCCGTATTCGCCGAGTGGGTCCCCGGGTCCAAAGGGGGTCAAGAGGCAAGATCTGTGTCAGGCGGAGCACTCGCCCAGGCCAGAAGAGGCAGGAGAGCCTCCAGGCGAGTGCGAGTCCCATTCGCAAGGCACTTGCCCGTTCAGAGGGGTGAGTGCGCGGAGGACCAGGCGAGTAGGGGCGGAATCCCACTTGCCGAGCAGACCAGGTGATTGGGCGAGTGGTGCCTCTACGGACCACTCGCTCGGCAGAATCGAGTATGCGAGAAGCCTGGGGAGTGGTGCCTTCACGGACCACTCTCCCAGAAGGTTTTGAGGAAGAAATGACCTAGATACCCTTCGTGGGCTATCAATAGATCTTCAGAACAGCGAAGTTAGGCTGCTAGCAGAGCAATTTGGGGTGTGATTAGTAAAACCAAAAGGCAGATTCACGCTATTTGCAGTCCAGACTGGAAAATCTATAAATAGACCCTTAAGGGCACCTTGGAGGAGATCTGATCTTTTAGGCTCTCTCCTCCTATGCAAGTTTTGGTTGGCTACTAGTGCCCTCCAAGGTGCCCGAATGAGCATTGGTTTGGGAGGGGAAGCTCTCTAAGATCTTCCGGGTGTGTGGCTGGACCTCCTCTCTACAGCCTTGGCTCTAGTCTTAATTCTCCATCCATAGTCAAGAGCGTAAGTGAGAGATAAGTAGGCACGGACTACAACCCCCCCCCCCTAAGGGTCTGAACTCAAGAAACCGGTTGCCGGTTTCAACAATATCTTTCCTTATAGTTTCATTCCAAGTCTTTTTTTGGTCTACCCCTCCCCCGTTTAACATGTCTAGTGACTAAACTCTCACAACACCTAACATGTGCCTCTAATGGTCTCCTATCTACCTGTTTGAACCATCTTAAATGAGCTTCACACATCTTCTCTACAATCGGCGCCACTCCTGTCTTATCCCTGATACATTCATTCCTAATTTTATCCAGTCTCATGTGACCAGACATCCACCTAAGCATTCTCATCTCCGCAACTCTCATTTTTTGCTCATGTACACCATTCACTGCCCAACACTCAGAGCCATAGAGCATTGCTGGCCTAATTGCAGTACAGTAAAACTTGCCATGTTTTAATGATACTTTACGATCACAATAGATCCCAGACGCGCCTCTACACTTCAACCAACCTGCTTGGATTCTATGTATCACATCTTTATCTACACCTCCATCTTTTTGAATTATCGATCCCAGATATTTAAAGAACTCACTACGGGAAATATCTTGGTCACCCAATTTAATCACAGAGTCATCTGACCTTCTCGCACTACTAAATTTAAGCTCTATATACCCCATCTTTGTCCTGCTCAACCTAAAACCCTTCTTTTCTAAAGTGTCTCGCCAAGATTCAAGTTTCGCATTTACACCCTCGCGCGTCTCATCGACCAAAACAATATCATCTGCAAATAATAAACACCAAGGTGGTGCTTGTTGGATATGTCCGGTGAGCTCATCTAAGATAAGGGTAAAGAGATAAGGGCTTAAAGTTGACCCTTGATGTAAGCCAACGACGATAGGAAATTCCTGTGTTAATCCTCAAGATGTCCTCACCCTAGTCACTGAATTTGTATACATATCTTTGATCTATTGATTACAAGTAAGAAAGTAAAAAAGAAATTACAAGTGCTAGAAAGAGAAATGCAAGTAGACTAGAAACATCAAAACAGTAAGCTAAAACTCAGAAAAGCACTCCCAAAAATTTGTCCCCTGAGCTCTGGAGTTGTTGTCTTTAAATAAGCAAAGAATATGTGTTACACGCCCTAGGTCATGCCCGTGACCTAGGGCATATACTTGGCGAATCTGAAACAACTGCGGAGAGGCGCAATCTGGAGTTAATTCAGAGTGTTACTCGGTGTGTCACGCCCGTGACCGAGGGCGTGTAATCTTAAAAACACTCTTGGAAGGATATTCTGGTGGGAAGGAGGCGTGAATATTAGGGGTGCAAGTTGAGTCGAGGCGGCTTGTGAGCTCGATGAGCCGGCTCGAAAAAAGCTCTTGTTCATGAGCTCGTGAGCTTTTTTTGGTTATTTATATAAAAAATATATATATATAAAAATAAAAATAGGCTCATGAGCAAAAAGCTCGAGAGCAGCTCTAGCTCGACTCGAGCTCGCGAGCTCAATATACTGGTCTCGAGCTCGAGCTCGAAACAAGCAGGATGAGCTCGACGAGCTCGAGCTCGAGCTCGAGCTTGAGTTTAGGATTTTTGCCAAGCTCGACTCGAGCTCGACTCATTTACAACCCTAGGCATGATCCATGTTCCGAGAGTTACACAGGCGTGTCAGGCATGCCACGAGTATGACCGGGGATCAATCTTCTTGACAGGCTCGGGATTGGCTGGATGAGGTCGGGAACGGCTAGCCATGGGGTACACGGGCGTGACATAGGATGTCATGGGCGTGACATAGGATGTCACGGGCGTGACTTAACCGACACGGGCATGTACTTGGCGGAACTTCATAAAATGGCTTCTGATGGCGGCAGCAGAGCTGGAACACTGAATTAGATTGACATGGCCTCGGTCACGCCCGTGACCGAGGGCGTGTACTGCAAAAATTGACCAAAAACTCCCAAAACCTACAAAATATAGTTCAAAGTGAAAATAAAGCTGAATTAGAACATAAATATTAAAAAACATTTAATGAATAAAAATACATAAAATACTAATAATTCATATAAAAATTAACCTAAATTCTATACTAAAAACATACATAAATACTACTCATCACTCCACTTGGGATGGTTTTGCTCTAGTGACCGCTCCCGCAAGAACAACTCAAGACTTAGTTTTTTTTCATGAGAGACTGCTCCCGCAAGCACAACACAAAACTTAGCTATTTCTCCAGAAACTTATAAAGGAGCGGTGGACTATCACCCTCATAAAACTCTAACTTCTGTAACCAACTCAAGCTAGTGGATTTTGTTAGAACTGGGCATGGCCCCGTGTACTTGGATGACTCTCAAGCTAATACGGTATGATTCCTCCGGTCTACGAGAGCGCTAAGCGACCCGCAACAAGCTTTTAAAACTAGATTGAGATCTTCTAAAAGTGCACTGTGTGCCTCTGAGTATACTCTAGAGGGGGTTGCATAAAGATTTAAAAATATTTCTATCCTATTTGTGCACACACAATAAAAATACTAAGTGTTATGCTTCAACAATACCGAACACAGAATAAAATCAATGGTGTTAAAGTAAAGCAGAAATATTGTAAGCTATATGGGACAACACAGAAAATTAACACACACAGAAGACACAAGATTTTATAAAGGTTCCCCAAAATGTAGGTAGTCCTCTCTTCTACCACCTGGTAGGTATGCACAATCTGTGTCTGAGTCTTTTGATAAGGAGACTCTTAAAACCAAAGATCTTTTGATAAGGAGATCTTGAACCACTCAGATCTTTTGATAAGGAGATCTTGAACCACTCAGATCTTTTGATAAGGAGATCTTGAACCACCGAATCCTTTGGAAGAGGGATTCTTAAAACTCTGTATAGTTGAGGAAGATGAAAGAAGAAATGAGATGGAGAAGAAGAATTCTATTCTCAGAATTCTGTAGAAGCTTTCAGCTTCTATTTTTCCCTTCAATGGATCTGCTAATGATGAACTCTTGCTTATGATTGTGATAATTTGCAAGGGTTATATTCTTCAGATCCTTTTGTATATCTTTTACTTGTTATCTGACTGCTATATGATGTTGATGAAGAAGCAGCTTTGTTTTCTGTTCTGAGAGAGCACTTGTTTTCTCTATTTGTCTCTGTTAGGGTTCCAGGAGGAAGAAGAAGAAGTAGGAACCCTAATCAACAGAACTGTAGCAGATTAAGATGAATGCTCTGTATTTTCTTCTCTTCTCATCCTATTTATTGTCCATGATTAATTTTGAATTAGTTTCCTCTTTTAGATTGTCCTGAAAAGGCATAGTCTTGGACAATTAATCTTTCTTTCTTCTTTTGTTCAAGGCCCGTCTGCCAACTGTTTGAATATGTTCCAAGAAAGCTTTTCCTGTCTTCTTTAATGTTCCAATAAAATTTTTCCTATTTTTCTGTAATGCTCCTCTCCATTCTGGGCAATAAACAAGTCGTTGTAGAACGGTCTTTAGTGTTGTGGGCCTTAATAGAGAGTTCTAAAAGGACAACTGAAAAGGTTTCCTTTTCAGACTGTATTCGACGCTGCGTCGACTTCATTCTCTCTCTTATCGACGCGCCTTTGAGTTCTTGTAAGAGCAGCTTTGAATTCCTTCTTGCTCTGGTTGAACTATGTTGTCGACGTTAAGTTGATTACTTATCGACGTAACCGTCGAGTTGAAGACTTGTGTTTGACCTTCATTGTCTGCGTCGAATAGTAGTCGACATTGCTTCGACTTCTGATGGCTTCGATAGACACTTCCTTCTGCGTTGAATTCAAGTCGAGGTTGCGTCGACTTCTAAGATAATTTTTACATGCTCTTTCATCTACGTCGACTCTTATTCGACGTAGCGTCGATTGGATATACTTTGACAGAGAGATTGAGTTGCTTGGACTTCTAGTCTGAGTTGCGTCGACATCAAGTTGAAGTTGCGTTGACTTATATTTGATGCAAGTATTAATTCAACTCAGATTGTGCTTGTCCCGACCTAGTCTTGACACTCTAAGATGAGTGAGACATCCTAAGACATCTAATAATCAAATTACCCTTACTATATAATGTGGGTAATAAACCTAGAAGGTAAAATCACTTATAAGTAATTTGTTAAGTTAAATCACAAGGGGTTTCTCCCAACAATCTCTCCCTATTTATCTTAACAAATTTTACATATTGTTTTGAAGTGATTTTACACATTCTTTTACATACAGCTTAAAACAAGCAACTTATGCATAAGATACCCAACAAAAATATAAATATAAATAAATGGGTTGGTAAACAGAAAAACATCCGATTAATGTCAACAAGTGTTTATCAGAGTTTACCCAAGGAATAGTCTACTTTCTTCCCTTAAGAAAAGTAGTTAAGGCCTCATAGACCTTTCTGAATTTCCTCTCCACATATTTGAAATTTGTTGGTGTGGCTTTCTCTGGGTTCTTTTGAATCCTCTCATGTCCCTTGAACAGCTTTTCCAGATCAGTTTCAGTTTCAGGATGAACATCTTTCAAATTGAAGCCCAGATCTTTCAAATTGAAGCCCAGATCAAGAACTTTAGCTGCCATCAAGTTTATGACTTCTAAATCTAAATCATCTGACCCAGAATCTGTATCAGGATTTGGTGCAACAAAGATTGATTTTGGTTTGCCAGAGGTTGAAGCTGTCTTGAACATAATCTTCTTCTTCTTCACAGGTAGTTGTTCTCCTTTCTTTTTCTTCTGGGGTGGCTGGACTGCATCCTATGGATTACATCTAATACCCCCCTGTGAAGTTTCCATATTCCCTCCAACATTTTAGCTTGAGGATTTCCTGTAGTATACTTAGTAGGGTCAAACAAGGTGGTTTTGATGGGAATTCTCAAAGCTTACCTTAGGCCCTTCCCTGGCCTTGAAGTTCTCCAGCAGTTCTTTTGCTCCAGTCAAATGCATGGAACATCCACTGTACAGATACCACTGCTGGTTTGTGGTTGAACAGTCTCCCTTCTGCACATGAAATCAACCATTAGTATAGACCCTCATATGCTGGGGTCTCTTTCTTCTATCATCATATGGAGTTATGAAAGAGTGAGGAGATCTTTCAGTATACCCCTTAAGGTGAAGAAGTGATGCATTATTATGGCAGCAATGTTTGGCTATATGTCCTAGTTTAGAACAACAGAATCATCTAGGAATGAAGGTAGAGAATGGTCTAGATGTTTGATAAATCTTTGCAGGAAACATGCGTCGAGAAGAAATCGACGCATCTTTAGAATTGCGTCGAATGTAATTCGACGTGTCTGCATAGTTCCGTCGATAATAATTTGATGTAGAGTATTGGTTGCGTTGAATATAATTCGACGCACCCTCATACTTGATTCAAATTAATGTCGAAGCATATGTCGAACTCCGTCGAGTTGCATTCGACGCATCTTTAAAATTGCGTCGAGTTCTATTCGACGTATGATTCCTTTTTTTGAGATTTTTAGTGTTCTTATTTGGTTTTTCTAAGGGGTGTTTGCCTAAAATCCCTGGTTGACCTATTAAATATGGTGAGTTTATTATGGTTATTACTATTATGATCTTCACATGATTCTAAATATTATTAGGTCTAGACCTAAATAATGCTACAGGATTTTCCCATGCATGTTTGCTAGGGATTGGTGTGCTAGTGGAGGGTAGTGATTTTTGATCAAGATGATCAAATCTCTTAGTGAGATTTTGTGAGATATCTTTAAGCTTTTGACTCCTTCCATTGAGGGAGTCCTCAAAGGCTTTTGCCTTTGTGAGTTCTTTCTTTAGTTCTGAATTTTCATTATCTAATATGTATAATTCCTTTTCTTTCTTATATAATTTATCTCTCAGATCATAGTTAACTGCGTACTAGTTATCTTCTCCAAGGTTTTCTAATTCTGTTCTAATTATTTTAAGTTCCTTTTGGTTGTTAATAAAGTCTTGACAGAATTCTTTAAAGCAGTCTTTAAAATCTCTTAATGAAAAGTCAAAGTCATCAAAGATTGTTACCTCATTCTCTGTAGTGGAGTCTTCTAGAGCCATTAAGCAGGCTTCTTTTGGTCCACAATCTTCATCATCATCAGATGAGGAGGAGCTTGATTCAGAGTCTGAATCACTCCAGGTTTCAGCTATGAAACCTTTCCCTCTTTTCTTATCCTTCCTTCTGAAGGATTTCTTCTTGTGCTCCTTCCTCTGCTTGTTGTTTTTGTTCTTCTCTTCCTCAGGACACTCAGTGGAAAAGTTTCATAGTTTTCTGCAAGAAAAACAAATAATCTCATATTTAGGAGTTTTTCCATACCTTGACTTGCTTGAACTCCTCTCTTTCCTTCTGGAGTCCTCTGTCCTGGCCCACCTCTTGAATCTTTTAGCCAAGAGATTGAACATATCCTCTTCAGTGGTGTAGGACTCTGCTTTAGCCGTCTTTAATGCAATAGTCCTTTCTTTAAGAGTTGATATTCTTTCCTGGGCTTCTAACTCAGCCCTGCTTTTCAGTAGAAGCTCATAGGACTTGAGCTTTCCCAGCAGAGCATCAATTGTTATCTCTCGGTGGCATCAAGAGTCTCTAATAGCCCAGATTCTAGAGTCTCATGTGCTTGGGAAGTACATGGGGAGCTTGTCATTAATTTATGTTAAAGAAATTTCTTTGTCAAGCCCTCTCAGCTCATTTATGATGAGGCTGAATCTGTCATACATTTCTGTTATGTTTTCATCAGCCTTTTTCTTGAAGTTCTTATATTGGGATATGAGAAGTGACTTTTTGTCTTTTCTCTCATCAGAGCTGCCTTCAACTAATCTGGAGAGAGATTCCCAGATTTCTTTGGCAGAGTTGCAATCAGCAACTTTGAAATATGTCATCTGACATAGTTGAGACCAGGATGTTCATGGCCTTGACATCACATGCCTTGACCTTCTTCTCAGTATCAGTCCACTCTGCTCTGGGGACTGAGGTTTGTGTGACTTTTCTACTAGCATCTTTCCTTACTGGGGCTGGGGAACCTGTAAGGATGACATTAAAAATTTCTTCATCAATGTAGTTTATATAGAGTTTTATTCTGGCCTTCCAGAGTGTAAACTTATTCAAGTTACACACTGGAGGTCTTGTTGAGGCATAATCCTTAGAACTCATTTTGTAAGAAGTTTTAATTAGTTTTAAAGTAAATAAAGAGAGTAGGAGATCTTTTGATCAAGGTGTTAACCTTTTAATGATCAACCTCCCTCTGATACCAATTGAAAGTGCACTGTGTGCCTCTGAGTATACTCTAGAGGGGGTGAATAGAGATTTAAAAATATTTTTAACCTATTTGTGCACACACAATAAAAACACTAAGTGTTATGCTTCAACAATACCTAACACAGAATAAAATTAATGTCGTTAAAGTAAGCAGAAATACTGTAAGCTATATGGGACAACACAGAAAATTAACACACACAGGAGACACAAGATTTTATAGAGCTTCCCCAAAATATGGGTAGTCTTCTCTTCTACCACCTGGTAGGAATGCACAACCTGTGTCCGAGTCTTTTGATAAGGAGACACTTAGAACCAAAGATCTTTTGATAAGGAGATCTTGAACCACTCAGATCTTTTGATAAGGAGATCTTGAACCACTCAGATCTTTTGATAAGGAGATCTTGAACCACATAATTCTTTGAAAGAGGGATTCTTAAAACTTTGTACAGTTGAGGAAGATGAAAGAAGAAAGGAGATGGAGAAGAAGAATTTTGTTCTCAGAATTCTGTAGAAGCTGATTTTTCCCTTCAATGGATCTGCTAATGATGAACCCTTGCTTATGATTGTAATTATTTGCAAGGGTTATATTCTTCAGATTCATTTGTATATCTTTTATTATCTGGATGCTATATAATGTTGGTGAAGAAGCAACTCTGTTTTCTGTTCTGAGAGAGCACTTGTTTTCTCTATTTGTCTCTGTTAGGGCTCCAGAAGGAAGAAGAAGAAGTAGGAACCCTAATCAACAGAACTGTAGCAGATTGTGATGAATGCTCTGTATTTTCCTCTCTTCTCTCATCCTATTTATTGTCCATGATTAATTTTGAATTAGTTTCCTCTTTTGGATTGTCCTGAAAAGGCATAGTCTTGGACAATTAATCTTTCTTTCTTCTTTTGTTCAAGGCCCGTCTGCCAACTGTTTGAATATGTTCCAAGAAAGCTTTTCCTGTCTTCTTTAATGCTCCTCTCTATTCAAGGCAATAAATAAGCCATTGTAGAACGGTCTTTAGTGTTGTGGGCCTTCAGAGAGAGTTCTAAAAGGATAGCTGAAAAGGTAGACTGTATTCGACGCTGCGTTGACTTCATTCTCTCTCTTATCGACGCGCCTTTGAGTTCTTGTAAGAGTAGCTTCGAATTCCTTCTTGCTCTGGTTGAACTCCATTGTTGACGTTACGTCGGTTACTAATCGATGTAACCGTCGAGTTGAAGACTTGTATTTGAACTTCATTGTCTGCGTCGAATTGTAGTCGACGTTGCTTCGACTTTTGATGGCTTCGACAAATACTTCCTTCTGCGTTGAATTGAAGTCGAGGTTGCTTCGACTTCTAAGATAACTTCGACATGCTCCTTCATCTGTGTCGACTCCTATTCGACGTAACGTCGACTAGATATACTTTGATAGAGAGATTGAGTTGTTTGGACTTATAGTCTGAGTTGCGTCGACATCAAGTCGAAGTTGCGTCGACTTATATTCGACGCAAGAATTAATTCAACTCAGATTGTGCTTGTCCTGACCTAGTCTTGACACTCTAAGATGAGGAGACATCCTAATACATCTAATGACCAAATTACTCTTACTATACAATGTGGGTAATAAACCTACAAGGTAAAATCACTTATAAGTAATTTGTTAAGTTAAATCACAAGGGGTTTCTCCCAACATCTTCTTTAAGAAGGTTGAAACAAATTAGATTTTCATAAGCGTGGAATAAATGATCTTGTTGACAAACTAAAGAATGATTTGCAAGGTCTCGATCATCACTAATAATATTTTGATTTATATATCTATGATGATAGTTCAATCCAATAAGTTTTTTATTCTCTCTTTTCGTACATTCATTATTTTTAATTATGTTTCTTGTAGTGAATGTAGTAGTGAGTAACTCTTTTTTATGTCTGATACCATCTAGTGTGATTTTTTGCCTCTCAAAGAGTTCTTGTTGTCTACTAAATAATGATTGTCACTTTTCTTCTATCGTGGGGTTAGAATTGTCATTGGTTTCCCGAGTTAGCAGTGAAAAGGTGAAAATTGAGATAAAGATGCAACTACTATGTTATATGAATCCTATGATGCACTCTAATATGAAATAATGTTTCGAAGTATGTCAAAATTGTAAATTATAATTTTTGGACAGCAATGTGATATCACGAATATAAAAAAAATTCAAGTTTTTTTTATAAATTTTTTAGACTAAAAAAAACTTAAAGATGACGGTAAACAAAACATCTAAGACAACCTAGCTCAGATACCACTTGAGGCACTCTTAGCGCATCTGATTGGATGAATGCAATGCAAAATTAAATATTTAGTTTTAATGCAATTTTAACTAAAGAAGGTCACGTTAGGTTTAACAAGCAAATTTGGAGCGCACAAGATTAACAATTTAATTTCAGTTTGCGTCGCAAATCATCCGATGAATGGAAATCCTGCGATAGTCAATAAAATCAAGATCTGGATGCGCTTAAGCTGAATCAAGAGGTAATGGCTCGTTCGATACAAATGTTGAGTGATCAACATAGTAAGACCCTTGAAGAATTTCAAACTATGATTGGAGGGCTCCAGACGGCGAGTGTAACATTAGGGGGAGCTGCTACCTCATCGACTGAGATGCGAACCCCATCTCCTAACCCACATCAACCAGTGATGAGGTTTCAACGAATCGAGTTTCCTTGATTCTGTGGGGATGCAGTGATGGAGTGGTTGTACAGCTGCGATCCATTTTTTGACATAGATGGGACTCCGGAAGAGATGAAGGTGTAGGTATCTTTAGTGCATATGGAGGGAAAACCCATGTTCTGGCATCAAGCGTACATGAAGTCCCGATTATCTCACCAATGGTCGAGCTGGAAGGAGTATGGCCAAGCATTATAAAACCGTTTCGGATTTGTGCTATTTGATGATCCCATGAGTGAGCTGACCAAACTGAAACATAAAACCATGGTGCAAGCCTATCTAGAGGAATTTGACTTGCTTCTCCATCGTGTGCATTTACATGAAGTCTATGCCATAATTTGTTCTCACCAGCCTTAAAGATGAAATCGAGTATGTTATTCGCATGTTTCAACCAAAACTATGCAGAAGGTCTTTCACTTAGCGAGAATTCAAGAACACCAGCTACTCTTGAGTCATGGAAAGGCACACCTTACATATTCAGACAGCGGAGGCAAATGGGAAAAGATCTCTATGCCACTGAAATCTACCAGCCCTGCTTTATCGGGGAGCCAGTCTGATACTTCTTCCAATCCACACAGATTGGGGGTTGATTAACCTCGGCTAAAATGGGTGACAAGCGGAGCAAGGGCCTTTATTTTTGGTGTAATGAGAAGTTCACTTTGGGCCATAAATGCTTGGGAACACGCCAATCATATGCATTAGAATTATTTTCCGATCATGAGGAGGAGGAGGTTGAAGACACTTTGGAGGTTGAAGACACTTTGGAGGCAGAAGTGGAATTTTTCGAAGTGGAGGATGACCCAAGCAATAATAAGATTGATCCCTAGGTATCAGTGCACGGCTTGTCTGGAATCACTCATTTTCACACTATGAAGGCGAAGGCTTCATATCAAGGGCAACCTATTAGCGTGTTGATTAACTTCGACAGTACACATATTCTTTTGGATGTGAATGTAGCAAGTAGATTGAAGTGAAAATTGGTACCAATACCCAGTTGAATGTAGCTGTGGCCGATGGGAAAAGGATAACAATCTCTCACAAGGTAGACAATTTCTGTTGGAGAATGTGGCGAGTAATTTTTGCATCAGATATGTTGATCTTACCTTTGGGAGGATGCGAGGTGGTTTAGGAGTGCAGTGGTTGATCACTCTTGGGGTGGTGCTTTGGATTTCAACAATCTCAAGATGGAGTTTGTTAGCCAATGTAAAAAAATATCATTGCGGGGGTCCAAAAACTTGGCGGGTAGCTAGACAAAAGAGAAGAGAATGGAGAAATTGATGCAAAAGGAGGTCCAAATTCAAATGATGGCATTGTGTAGCATTCAAAAGGAATCCTACAGGGATCTATTGAAGTGGTTGTCTTTTCCAAACTTGACCTCAGGACCGGTTACCATCAAGTCTGGATGGCCACGGAAGACGTGCACAAGATGGCATTCTGAACTCATCAAGGCAATTACAAGTTCGTTGTAATGCCCTTCAGCTTTACCAACGCATCGTCGACCTTCCAAAGCCTAATGAGCAAGATATTCTACGAGCAACTATGGCAATTCATTTTGGTGTTCTTCGACGATATCCTCAAATTTAGAAAGTCTTGGCAAGAGCATGTAGAGCATTTGAAGTTTACCTTTAGCACCTTACGAGCTCATCAACTTGTCCTTAAGCTAAGCAAGTGTATCTTCGGTGTCTGATTCCCAAATCTCTTAAGCAGTTAAGGGGTTTCCTCGGATTAATGGGCTATTATCGTAGATTTATTCAAGATTATGGTGTTTTTGCTCGGCCGCTTACAGCTCTATTGAAGCAGAAGAATTTCTCTTGGTCGGAGAGAGCGAGGGAGGCCATTATCAAGCTCAAGGAAGTGTTAGCTCATCCTCCATCCTTATAATTGCCAAATTTCCATGAGACATTTGTGGTGGGAACCGACGCGGCTGACAGGGGAGTTGGAGCGATATTGATGTAGGAAGGACAACCCCCGGCATTCTTTAGCAAAGCATTGGGAAGGATGACTCATCAAAATTGGCTACAATACTTGGTGGGTTGCCATTTTATCATTAAGACGGACCATCAAAGTATGAAATTTTTATTGGAACAAAAACTCGACACACCCAATGAACAATGGTATATGTCAAAAATGATGGCCTATGACTATGAAATTCAGTACCGAAAAGGGAAAGAGAATGTATGTGCGGACACATTGTCACATAGATATAAAGATAATATGATAGAATTGAATGCTCGGGTGGTGGTCAACTCCGAAATTGTATAATGGATTAAAGAATCTTGGGCTCATGATAAACATTTGCAAAAAATCATATCATAAAAGAAAAAGAACAACTTGAATAAACCGAAATACAGTTGAAATTCTTAAACGTGTTGAGAAAAACTCTTGATTTAACTTAACAAATTAACTAAAAGTGATTTTATCCTCTAGGAATAAATTACCCATTGTATAGTAAGGGTAATCTGGTCATTAGATGTCTTAGGATGTCATACTCAACATAGGGTATCAGGACCAGATCAAGGGAAGCAAAATTGGGCTAAGTTAACATTTGCATCGAATAGAATTCGACGCAACAACGAGTCCATATCGACGCTGCTCTGACTAGAAGTCCAGGTGGATCAACCTTTCTGTCGAAGTAACTCAAGTCGATGTTACGTCGAATAGATATCGACGTAAAGGGCAGGGACTTGTCGAAGTAACTGCTGAAGTCGACGCAGCTTCTACTTCAATTCGACGCAGAAGATGTTATCTGTCGAAGCCATCTAAAGTCGACGTGACGTCGACTTCATCTCGACGCAGAAGATGAAGCTCAGAGCCAAGCAGATCAACTTTACGTACACGTCGATAAGATATCGACGCAATGTCAACTAGCAGAGTTTAGTCGGAGCACAGATGAAATCAAAGCAGCTCCTAGAAGAACTCGAAGCTACGTCGATAAGAGAAGAAATGAATTCGACGCTACATTGAATATAGTCTGTAAAAGGTAATCTTTTCAGCTGTCTCTCTGATCCTTCTTTCATGGCCCACATCCTTCAAGACCGTTCCCCAATATTATAGCAGACAGATCTCAATCAGGAGCCAGATCTCATTCCTTGTAGGTGGTCGGGACGAGATTTAAAGAGGAAAGAAAGAGAATGTCGTCAGCAAATTACCTTTTCAAGGCATACCAGAAAGGGAAACAAATTTGAAATTGAATAGAGAGAATAAAGGAGAAGAGAAGAAACAAACAAACAAACAATGCATTAATCACAATCAGCCGTCTCCTTCTTGCTAGGGCTTCCTCTTCTTCTTTCTTTCTCAGGAACTGATATACAGAAAAGAGAAACAAAAAGAAATAGTTTTTGTTGTTCCTCATCTAATAGAACAGAGGATCTAAAAGCTGCTCTTCATCACAATATTATAGCAGCCAGATCTCAATCAGCAGAAGTAAAAAAGATCTGACATACAAAGCACCTACAACTCATCACTATCAGAAGCAGGGGCTAATCAAGAGCAGATCCTGTGGAACATAATTGGTTGTTCTTCATACAGCCCTCTCAAGAATTCTGAGAACAAAATTCCTACAACCTTCTTTCTCTTCTTTCTTTCTCATTCTATAAAAGAGTTTTATTAATTCCTCTTCAAAGGATTCAGTGGTTCAAGATCTCCTTATCAAAAGATCTGGTAGAGAGTTTTAAGAATCCCTCTTTCAAAGGATTTAGTGGTTCAAGATCTCCTTATGAAAAGATCTGGTGGTTCTGAGAGTCTCCTTATCAAAAGACTCAGGCACTGTTGGTGCATCCCTACCAGGTGGTAGAAGAGGTGAGTACCCACATTTTGGGGAACCTCTATAAAAAATTTGTATCTTCTGGTTGGATAAATTTCCTGTGTTGTCTCTATAGTTAGTTTACTTTACTGCTTTGTGTTTTATATTTCAGCACAAGTTCATTCTGTCTGAGTTGTTGTTTAAGCATATATTCTTAGATTAATTTATTGATTACACAGTTAGGATATAAATATTTTTAAATCTCTATTCACCCCCCCCCCCCCCCCCCCCTCCCCCCTCTAGATGATTCTCAGAGGCACACTGTGCACTTTCAATTAGTATCAGAGAGAGGTTGATCATTAAGAGGTTAACACCTTGATCAAAAAGGCCTCCTACTCTTATTTTCCTTTATACACATATATTTCATAAAGAAAAATGAGCTCTAAGGATTATGCCTCAACAAGACCTCCAGTGTGTAACTTAAACAAGCTTACACTCTGGAAGGCCAGAATAAAACTATATATGAATTCTATTGATGAAGAAATCTTTAATGTCATCCTCACAGGTCCCCCAATTCCAATAAGGAAGGACACTAGTGGAAAGGTTATACAAACTTCAGTCCCCAGAGCAGAATGGACTGATGATGAGAAGAAGGTCAAGACATGTGATGCCAAGGCCATGAACATACTGGTCTCAACTATGTCTGATGACATATTTCAAAAAGTTGATGATTGCAACTCTGCAAAAGAGATCTGGGAATCTCTCTCTAGACTAGTTAAAGGAAGCTCTGATGAGAGGAAAGATAAAAAAGGCTCTTCTCATATCTCAATATGAGAATTTCAAGAAAAAGGCTGATGAAAGCCTTACAGAAATGTATGTCAGATTCAGCCTCATCATAAATGAGCTGAGAGGGCTTGACAAGGAAATCTCTCAGACAGAGATTAATGACAAGCTTCTCATGTGCTTTCCCAGCACATGGGACTCTAGAATCTGGGCCATCAGAGATTCTAGATGCCTCAGAGAGATATCAACTGATGCTCTCTTGGGAAAGCTCAAATCCTATGAGCTTCTACTGAAAAGCAGAGCTGAGTCAGAAGCCCATGAGGGGACGCCAACTCCTAAAGAGAGGACTCTTGCATTAAAGACTGCAGAAGCAGAGTCATCCTCCACTGAAGTGGAAATGTTTAATCTCTTAACTAAGAGATTCAAAAAGTGGGCTAGGACAGAAGAGTCCAGGAGAAGAGAGAGGAGTTCAAGCAAGCCAAGGTAGGATAAAACTCCTAACCAGGAGGTTATATGTTTCTCTTGCAGGAAGCCAGGACACATCTCTACTGAATGTCCTGAAGATGAAAAGAACAAGAAGAACAAGCAAAAGAAGGAGCACAAGAGAAAATCCCTCATGAGAAAGGGAAAGATAGGAGAGAAAGGGTTCATAGCTGAGACCTGGAGTGACTCAGACACTGAATCAAGCTCCTCCACATCTGATGATGAAGAAGAAGGTGAATCAGGAGAAGCCTGTCTGATGGCCTTTGAAAATTCCACTAATGATGCTGAGGTAAGCATCTTTGAATACCTTGACTTCTCCTCAACAGATTTCAAAGAATGCTTTCAGAAGTTTTGCAAAGATTTTATAAACAAACAAAAGGAACTTGAAACAATCAAATCTGAAATAAAAGTTCTTAGTAAAGATCCCTCATCCTCAGTTAACAATGATCAGAGGTGTGAACTGCTTGAGAGAGAAAAAGAAATAGATATCTTAGATAATGAAAATTCAGACCTAAGGAAAGAACTCTCAAAGGCAAAAGCCATTGAAGACTCCCTCAATGGGAGGAGCCAAAAGATCAAAGAGATTTCACAAAATCTCTCCAAGAGATTTAATCATCTTAATTCAGATTCACAATCACTCATTCACAAACTTCCTTGTGATAGATCAGTAACATCCCCTAGGTCTAGACCAAATAGTATATCAGAATCATGTAAAGAACATGAGAAATATAAACCTAATAAACTCACCATATTTAATTGGGTAGACACTAGTGATGAACCAGAAATCCTAGGCACACAACCCTTTGAAATTTTAACTTTGAAGAATGAGTGTGCTACATGTAGAAATTATAAAACTGAAATAGAAGAGATGAATGAAACCTTTGAAGAATATAGAAATGATTACCAAGCACACATTGACTCTGTCATTTCTACCCTTAAAACAGCACAAATGCCTACTATAAAGCTAGACAAGACTTAATGATCAAAAATGATAAATTAAGGTTAGAAATTAACTTGCTTAAGGAAATTATAAATTCAAACTCATAAACACTGAATGATATGAATGATATGTCGAATAGAACTCGACGCAATTTTAGGAATACGTCGAATGCATCTCGACGGACTCCAGCATATGTGTTGACATCATCTCGAAGCAACTATGTGGGTGCATCGAACTACACTCAATGTAACCAATATCTTACTTCGAATGATTATCGACGGGACTATGCAGATACGTCGAATTACACTCAAAGCAACTCTAAAACTACGTCAACTTCTTCTCGACGCATACTTCATGCACAAAATCATCAAACATCAAAACCTTCTTTGTGTATCTTAAGATGTCTTTGCTGCTTCAAATAAGGACATACTGCCAAACATTGCTGGCATAATAATGCAGCACTTCTTCACCCAAGGGAGAACAATGGAAGACCATCTCACTCTTTCATATCTCCATTTGATGATAGAAGGAAGAGTCCCCAGCATGAGAGGGTCTTTATTAATGTTTAATTTACATGTGCAGAGGGAAGGCTGTTCAACCACAAACCAACAGTGGTATCTGGACATTGGATGCTCCATGCATATGACTGGAGCAAGAGATCTGCTGGAAAATTTCAAGGCCAGGGAAGGGCCCAAGGTAATTTTGGGAACTCCCACTCTGGTCAAACCAAAGGATATGGTTTGCTCAGGATTGGAGAAATCTCATTTGCTAAAGTAGCTTATGTTGAAGGACTTCAACATAATTTGATCAACATTAGTCAGCTGTGTGATGGTGAATACAGAGTTGTATTCACCAAGTCCTTGTGTCATATAGTCAACTCTAAGACTGATCAAACAGTTTTGACTGGTCTCAGAAAGGGTAAGGTGTATGTTCTAGACTTTGAGTACACAAAGTCTGAGATATGCTTGTTTAACTCTCAGTTAGAAAATAGTGAGTTGTGGCATAGGAGACTTAGTCATCTTAACCTTAAGAGCATAGCTAAACTATCCAAACTCAACCTAGTCATGGGTTTACCAACTGGTAAATTCAATAAAGACCACCCCTGTAGAGCCTGCCAACTAGGTAAGCAGATCAAAGCTTCATTCAAACCAATTGGTAAGAATGATTCTCCTATAATCCTTTTCCTGTTGCACATGGACCTGTTTGGCCCTGTCTCCACTCAAAGCTTAGCAGGAAAGTCCTACACATTAGTCATTGTTGATGATTTCTCTAGGTTCAGCTCGGTGTTCTTTCTAAAAGCTAAGTCAGACACTTTCAAGATCCTCTCAAGATTCATTAGACAGATTCAATCTGAACTCAACACACAGGTTGCTATGATCAGAAGTGATCATGACACTGAGTTTGAGAATTAGTTAATGTGTAGATTCTGTGAGGATGAAGGTATTAGGCAAAGCTTTTCAGCTCCTAGAACCCCCCAACAGAATGGGGTGGCTGAAAGGAAAAATAGAACCCTAATTGAATCAGGAAGGACATTGTTAGCTGAATCTAACTTGCCAAAGTCCTTCTGGGCTGAGGCCGTAAATACTGCTAATTATGTTCTGAATAGGAGTCTCATCCACAAGACTAAATTAAAGACTCCCTATGAGTTGTTGAAGGGAAAGGCACCTATAGTCACTTATTTTAGAATCTTTGGGTGTACTTGCTTCATCCTCAACAATTGGAAAAGCCACCTTGCCAAATTTGACAAGAAGGTTGATGATGGGATATTCTTAGGATATTCCTCATCAAGCAAGGCCTATAGGTGTTTCAATAAAAGCTCTCTCAAAATGGAGGAGTCTATGCATGTGATCTTTGATGAAACTAACATGGTTTACAAGGGGAAGGAAACTTCCACCAGTTCTATCCTGCAGGAAGAAGATCAACTAGCAGAGCAAGTTGAAAGGATGAGCATAGTGGATCATCCAACTGTGTATCAGGACATTGATATTGACTCAGGTGAAGACTATGTAGCAGAAGAAGAGAAAATTACAGCACCTGAGCTACCAGTCACAGACATCATTCAAGTGAATGAGGATGAAGCTCCTACTATCTCTGAGCAGGTGGTAACTCAGGAAGAAGACTGTCTCCTAGATCATCCAACATGATCCAGGATGTCACAAAAAGATCATCCTCGAACTCAAGTAATAAGAGACTTGACAGCAGGAGTAAAGACAAGGAAATAACTAACTTGTGAGATAATGCTGTAGTGTTTTCTGTCACAATATGAACCCAAGAAATTTGAAGAAGCAGACAGTGACCCTCACTGGATATCATCTATGCAAGAGGAACTGACCCAGTTTGAAAGGAACAAGGTCTGGACTCTGGTTGAGAGACTAAAGAATTACCCAGTAATTGGAACAAAGTGGGTGTTCAAGAACAAAATGGACTCAACTGGGGTCATAATCAGAAACAAGGCTAGACTTGTGGCCCAAGGATACAGGCAAGAGGAAGGCATTGATTTCAACCAGACTTTTGCCCCAGCAGTAGCTAGACTGGAGGCAATTAGATTATTGTTAGCATATGCTGCCCACATGAAGATCAAGGTATATCAGATGGATGTCAATAGTGCTTTTCTCAATGGTAAACTACAAGAAGAAGTGTATGTGGAACAGCCACCAGGTTTTGTCAATCCAACCTTTCCCTCCTCTGTATTTAGACTAGAAAAGCACTATATGGTCTCAAGCAAGCTCCAAGAGCTTGGTATGAAACCTTATCCACTTTTCTCCTGGAACACAAATTTGAAAGGGGGAAAGTGGATAAAACCATTTTCATAAGAGCACACAAGAATCAGCTACTTCTTGTACAAATATATGTGGATGATATTATATTTGGGTCCACAGATCAATCTTTATGCAAAAGGTTTACTTACCTAATGCAGTCAAGATTTGAAATGAGTAGCATGGGAGAGTTATCCTATTTCCTTGAACTCCAGGTTAAACAAAGTCCAGATGGCATTTTCATATCTCAAACCAAATATACCAAACAACTCATTAAGAGGTTTGGAATGGAAAATGCATCTGTTGTGAAAACTCACATGGCTACTAATGATGTTCTAGATAGAGATGAAAAAGGTCAGTCATTTGATCAGAAGACTTACAGAGCAGCCATTGGCTCTCTTCTCTACCTAACAGCTAGCAGACCTGATATAATGTTTGCTACATGTATTTGTGCAAGATTTCAGGTTGACCCAAAAGAATCCCACATGAGTTCTGTCAAAAGAATTCTTAGATATCTAAAGGGCACTCCTGAGCTTGGCTTATGGTATCCAGCTGAATCTGGATTTGAATTGATTGGATATTCAGATGCAGACTATGCTAGATGCAGGCTGGATAGAAAAAGCATCTCAGGGACATGCCAGTTTCTGGGTGCTAGACTGATCTCCTGGTTTAGCAAGAAGCAAACCACAGTCTCCACTTCTACAGCTGAAGCTGAGTACATAGCTGCAGGAAGCTGCTGCTCATAAATTTTGTGGATGCAAAATCAATTGTTGGACTACAACTTTACACTTGCCAATTCCACAATTTATTGTGACATCTCCAGTGCTATTTCAATTACTTCCAATCCTATTCTCCACATCAGAACTAAGCACATAGAGATAATGCACCACTTTCTCAGAGACAATGTAGAGAAGGGTAAGATCAACCTTCAATACATATCTACTGACAATCAAAGGGCTGACATCTTCACTAAACCCATTGATGGAAGTAAGCACAAGTTTTTCATCAATGCACTGGGGATGCTTGATGGAGCATTGTAGGTCCCCTATTATCATATATAAAAATCTATTTTCTGTAGAAAATTATTGCTCGAAAAAACAGCAAAAATGTTAAAGAAAAACATAATTGTTTTACCAGAGCTGCGCCGAATTCAAATCGACGTCCCGTCGACTTCTACTCGACGCCAGCTTCGAGAGCTCTATGGGGATGATTCATTGAATACCATTCGACGTAACGTCGAATACTTATCGACGCTTACGTCGACATCATTATTGATGACTATATCTCGAAGCCACATCGACATCATCTCAACGCTCCGTCGACTTGACAAGTCGCATGCATTAACATATTTTGGCGCGTTGAATTCTGTTCTTCTCTCAACGTTGATTCGAATAAAACCCTAAGCTGCGGCGATTCATCTACTCAAAGCAACTTTTGCTTTTAGTTATATTGTGATATTTGAATCCTCCCCTTCCTGCTCTCTTCTTTCTTCCCTCTCTTCGTCTACTTTCCTTATATTCAGTGCAGGTACGTGCAGTGTCTCAATGGCCTCTCCACCCAGACATGAAGATATTATGGAGGCAGTCAACCTAGCTCTTGAGACAGTCCTATCCAAGTTTGGTTCGCTCTATCTAGACTTCTCCACGAATTGTTATCGAAAACTACGGCGTCAACATAAGCGATTGTAAGACCTTACCTCTGACCTAGAGGTCTTTGACAGGGATGTAAGATCGGCAGCAGTGTCTACTGATGGCTTTATATCCTTCTTCAATAATTAAAGCAAGGGGAGAGCAGTATCAGCTGACAACAAACTCATCAAAAGCATCCTCAAGATTCAATTTACACGACAGCGATCCCTCTCTCCTTAACCACTGAAGGAGAGTCGGCTGCCTTATCCAAATTTCAGCTTTCAGAGGCAGTAAATTAGGGGGAGGTGATCTCTCCAAGAACTCTTCCCTGTGCTCAGGGGGAGCCATCAACTCAAGGGGAGGTCCCCTCAATTTCAGATGATCAGATGTATCTCAAGTCACTTCAAGAATTTCATAAAGTTACTGAACCATCCACCCCTGATCCTCTCTCATTCAGAATTTCCTCTGAAGATTCATCCACAGCACCCTCTCCAGTCAAGACAGCTGATCAAGATCCTATCTCACCTGATCCAGTCCTAGTTCAATCAATACCTCCAGCTCAGCCCTCATCTTCAATACCTGCTCCAAATCAAACAACTAAACCAATTCTTCCAACACATGTCTTCAGGGGTAGACCTCCTTACAAAGGAAGAGGAAGATTTGTACCTATTTGGGAAAGGTATACTAAAGAGGAAAGAAAACAATTTAAGAAGGATAAATCATATAATAAAACTTATGAAAAGGTTGCACTTGCTGAAAATACTATGCAGGAGTATATTAATCCGGAGCTTGAAAAGATTCTAGATGAGCGTAGAGAAAGGGATAAGTATGAGTTTGAGGCTGCTTAAAAAGAAATTGAAGATAAGAGGAAGAGGTTCATTGATATTCTACAAAGAGGAAAAGAAGTAGTTGAGAAAGAAGAATTGGTCAAAGCAATCCCAATCAAATCCACTTTATTTGATCATACAATGTACACTACAAAGAATCCTCAGGCTAAAATGCTAGAAGCAGCAGAGCAATTCCACAGAGGGGAAATTGGGTGTAATCCAAAGGATGCAGTACAGCTACCCCTGAAAAGAAAGAAAGGAGAGAAGTCACATGAAGAGGAGATAGAGAAAAGAAAGATCATGTTCACAAAAGCTTCAATTTTTAGAAAGGAATAAGCTATTGTCAGTGAATCACAAGTATTGTGTGTTGCATCCATATTAGAGAAGGCCCCTGAATCAGCTGACCTGAATCTAGAAATTATAAATCTGATGACAGCTAAAGTTTTTGGACTGGGCTTTACACTCAAGGATGTTCATCCTAACACAGAAATGGATATGGATAAGCTTTTCAAAGGCCATGGGAAAATACAGAGGAATCCAGAAAAAGCTACTCCAGCAAATTTTAAATATGTGGAAAGAAAATACAGGAAAGTATATGAAGATCTATATCTATTCCTCAGAGAGAAGAAGTGATACTCACTTTTGAGTAAACTATGTCAAACCTCTGACTAATCTGGTACTATTTATGTTATTAGCTCATATGGGTTATACATTTAATGTGTGTGCTATTTTATATTACATGTATTGTTATTTATGAAATGAAAACTGTATAAAATCACTCTGAACAAACTGTAAAATTTGTTAAGATAAATATGGGGAGATTGTTGGGAAAACTCTTGATTTAACTTAACAAATTAACTAAAAGTGATTTTATCCTCTAGGAATGAATTACCCATTGTATAGTAAGGGTAATCTGGTCATTAGATGTCTTAGGATATCATACTCAACATAGGGTATCCGGACCAGATCAAGGGAAGCAAAATTGGGCTAAGTTAACATTTGCGTCGAATAGAATTCGATGCAACATCGAGTCCATATCGACGCTGCTCTGACTAGAAGTCCAGGTGGATCAACCCTTTTTTCGAAGTAACTCAAGTCAACGTTACGTCGAATAGATATCGACGTAAAGGGAAGGGACTTGTCGGAGTAACTGGTGAAGTCGACGCAGCTTCTACTTCAATTCGACGCAGAAGAAGTTATCTGTCGAAGCCATCTAAAGTCGATGTGGCGTCGACTTCATCTCGACACAGAAGATGAAGCTCAGAGCCAAGCAGATCAACACGACGTACACATCGATAAGATATCGACGCAACGTCGACTAGCAGAGTTCAGTCGGATCACAGATGAAATTGAAGCAGCTCCTAGAAGAACTCGAAGTTACGTCGATAAGAGAAGAAATGAATTCAACGCTACGTCGAATACAGTCTGTAAAAGGTAATCTTTTCAGCTGTCTCTCTGATCCTTCTTTCATGGCCCACATCCTTCAAGACCGTTCCCCAATGTCTCAATAATTGCCTGAAATAGAAAGGAGCATTAAAGAAGGACACAAAAGGTTTCTTGGAACCATATTCCTTGTAGGTGGTCGGGACGAGAATTAAAGAGGAAAGAAGAGAATGTCGTCAGCAGATTACCTTTTCAAGGCATACCAGAAAGGGAAACAAATTTGAAATTGAATAGAGAGAATAAAAGGAGAAGAGAAGAAAGAAACAAACAAGGCATTACTCACAATCAGCCATCTCCTTCTTGCTAGGGCTTCCTCTTCTTCTTTCTTTCTCAGGAACTGATATACAGAAAAGAGAAACAAAAAGAAAAAGCTTTTGCTATTCCTCATCTAATAGAACAGAGGATCTGAAAGCTGCTCTTCATCATAATCTTATAGCAGCCAGATCTCAATCAGCAGAAGTAAAAAGGATCTGACATACAAAGCACCTGCAACTCATCACTATCAGAATCAGGGGCTAATCAAGAGCAGATCCTGTGGAACATAATTGGATGTTCTTCATATAGCCCTCTCAAGAATTCTGAGAACAAAATTCCTACAACCTTCTTTCTCATTTTGTAAAAGAGTTTTATTAATCCCTCTTCAAAGGATTCAGTGGTTCAAGATCTCCTTATCAAAAGATCTGGTAGAGAGTTTTGAGAATCCCTCTTTCAAAGGATTCAGTGGTTCAAGATCTCCTTATCAAAAGATTTGGTTGTTTTGAGAGTCTCCTTATTAAAAGACTCAGGCACTGTTGGTGCATCCCTACCAGGTGGTAGAAGAGGGGAGTACCCACATTTTGGGGAATCTCTATAAAAAATCTGTGTGTCTTCTAGTTGGATAAATTTCCCGTGTTGTCTCTATAACTAGTTTACTTTACTGCTTTGTGTTTTATATTTCAGCACAAGTTCATTTTGTCTGAGTTTTTGTTTAAGCATATATCCTTAGATTAGTTTATTGATTACACTGTTAGGATAGAAATATTTTTAAATCTCTATTCACCCCCTCTAGAGGATTTGTAGAGGCACACTGTGCACTTTTAAAACGCAAGGGGAAATTGGTGGTGGGGAATGTGGACCCCATTAAAACATCCCTACTCCAATTGTATCATGGCAGTCCGGTCGGGGGGCATTCGGGAATAAATGCAACTTATCAGCGGGTAAAAGTTTTTTTTTGAAAAATATGAAGTTGGATGTGTACGCGTATATCCAAAGGTGCACCATTTGTCAGAGGTGCAAGGCAGATAACTAGAAACCACAAGGAATTATTCAGCCAATGCCAATACTGCACCGAATCTGACAGGACATTTCACTTGATTTTATTACGGGGTTGTTGAAGAGTCAAAACAAATCAACGGCACTAGTGGTTGCTGATAATGCACTACAACAAATTACACTTTTAGTAAGGACTAAAAACGTTACAAAAGATAACTAATATTGTTACACAAAGTTTTTGTAACGACATTTACTTTATGTGATGACCGTTACCTTAGGCTCGACGATAATAGTTCTTGCAACGAATTTTTGTTTGTCGTTACAAATAATTTATTCGTGACAAACATTACTTCCTCACAATAAGATGAGTTATAGTAAAGAATATTTTGTTACAAATGTTTGACTTCTTCCCCACCCAAAAAAATTATATTTATATATCAAATATATGAATATTTCGTTACAAATGTTTGATTTCTTCTCACTAAAAAAATTATATTTATATAGCAAATATATTGAAATTAATTTATCATTACAAATAATTATAATAAACATTACTCCGTTGTAATAAGTTGTAACATAACAATAATTATTTCGTTACAATTGTTATATACCTTCCTTACCAAAAAAATTCATTTATATTTATAAATTTTCAATTCCTAATTTAGATGGGTACGCATGATTTTATTATAAATATGAATTATTATTTAAAGTATAATATAGTTTTATATTATGTAATAATATTTTATATTCATTCATAATTTGTAATTAAAATATTTAAAAATAGAAATCATTATAGGTTTAAAGAACTAATATACTTTTCATATATAAAATTTGAATAAAGTACGGGAAGAAAAAATATGTCAAATTAATAAAAAGAAAACACATTACAAATATTAAATTTGAAATACATGTAGTAGCTAGATAGAGTACAAGTGTCGTCTCATCTATAACAAAACAACATTACATAACAACAATAAGATTAAGATGTTTTACAAAACACATCAATTTCTACACTTTCTAACTAATGCATCTTCTTCCATCACTTTTCATTCCAAGCTTCAACTCCCTAGAAATAAAAGAGAGCAATTATTAAAGGGGGCAGCAACACTTTAAAGGGGACAAAAAGGTAATATAAAGAGAATTCATGGGTGTGATGTGAAAATATGTAAGTTTTACAAGACATAAAGGTTTAAAACTAATACTTAGATGAAATTTAATACATAAATAGTTCATTTGATCATTACAATACATAAGCTGAAAGTGCACAGTGTGCCTTTGAGAATCCTCTAGAGGGGGGTGAATAGAGATTTAAATATTTTTCTATCCTAACTGTGTTGGTATTATGCTTAATAATCCAGGCATAATAAAGAAAGTAGAAATTAAGGTGCAGAATAAAAGAATGGGACAACACAGACACAAAAAATTTTATAGAGGTTCCCCAAAATGTGGGTAATCCTCTCTTCTACCACCTGGTAAGAATGCACCACCTGTGTTTGGGTCTTTTGATCAGGAGACTCTTAGAACCAATGATCTTTTGATAAGGAGATCATGAACCACCAGATCTTTTGATAAGGAGATCTTGAACCACCAGATCTTTTGATAAGGAGATCTTGAACCACTAAATCCTTTTAAGAGGGATTAATAAAACTCTTTTACAGAATGAGAAAGAAGAAAGGAGAAGCTTGAAGGAATTATGTTCTCAGAATTCTTACGATGGCTGATTGAAGAACAGCCAATGTGAAGTCCCACGGAATCTGCTCTTGATTAGCCTCTGATTTTGATGGTGATGATATGCAGAGACTTTGTTTATCAGATCCTTTTTGACTTGTTCTAACAAAGATTCTGTTGCTATATGATGATGATAAGAAGCAACAGTTGGATCTTCTGGTCTATCAGATGAGGAACACCAGTTCCTTCTATTCTCTTTCACAGCTCTGTATTAGGGTTCCTGAGAGTGAGAGAGAAGAAGACAGGAAACCCTAATTTGAGAAGAGACGGCCGATAGTGATTAAAATGCTATGTTCTTCTCTTCCTTCTTTATCCTTATAAACCCTGGCTCTATTTTGAATTTGTTTCCTTGTTAGGTAAGACCTGAAAAGGTATATTTGATAGACATTCTCTTTTCTTCCTTAATTACTTCTCGACCCGTCCAACCAGAAGGTGTATCCTTCCAAGAAAGCTTTTTTCTCCTTCTTTAATGTTTCCTTCTTCTTCATGCAATTATTAGGCCGTTGGAGAACGGTCTGAAAGATGTGGGCCATGATAGAAGCATCAGAAAGACAGCTGTAAAGATTGAACTTTCACAGACTGTATTAGACGTAGCGTCGAATTAACTTCTTCTCTTATCGACACTGCTTCGAGTTCATCTAAGAGCTGCTTCGATTTCTTCTGTGCTCTGACTGAACTCAGCTAGTCGACGTTGCGTCGATTCCTTATCAGCGCACCCGTCGAGTTGAATAGCATCCACTCTGACTTTCATTAATTGCGTCGAGATGAAGTTGACGTTGTGTCGACTATAAATGGCTTTGACATGTATTCCCTTCTGCGTCGAGTTTGAAGTAGAAGCTGCGTCGACTTCTCAAGTTCCTTCGACAAGTCTATGGTCTCCGCGTCGATATCTATTCGACATAACGTCGACTAGTGTTACTTCGACAGTAGAGTTGAGCCACTTGGACATCTAGTCGGAATAGCGTCGACATGAGCTCGATGTTGCGTCGAATTCCATTCGACGCCATTAATTAAGTTTGCCCAAATTTGCAGCCCTTTAACTGGTCTTGACACTCTAGGTTGAGTGTGACATCCTAAGACATTTAGAGACCAAGTTACCCTCACTATACAATGGGTAAATTAAATCCTAGTGAATAAAATCACTTTTAATTAATTTGTTAAGTTAAATAAAGGATTTTTCCCAACAATCTCCCCCCATTTATCTTAACAAATTTTACATTTTGTTCTAAGTGATTTTATACAATTTTTATAACCAACAATACATTTCATATAAGATAATGCAGACTAAAAATTATGAATATTTCCATTCAGTTGTCAGATAATAATAATTGTATCACACTATTCTTCCCAGTATATATACTTGTCTTCATAAGAATTAATCACATAATACCTCTTAATTAAGAGTCCTTCTCAGGAGTCCTTCTCTTCCTTGAGAACACCTTTGGAATTTTTCTTTGAGCTATGTTTAGAGGTTCATTGTCATCATCTTCTTCTGCAGCAATCTCTTTCTCCTTGGGAAGCTCCCCCTGAGTTTGTGCATTTTCTTCAGCTTCTTGGGCAGCTTCCACAGCAATTTGTGTTACATGCTCTAGAACAGTGTCATTGAGAGGAGCTTCTTGAGCAGCTGCTGTACTTACAGCTTCCATTTCCACATCTAGATTCCTCTGAATGTCTGGAGCTGACACCCCCTGATCCTGTGCAGTTTGCGCAAACTCCTTTACAACTTCTTGTGTAATCTTTGCTATCTCTTCTAGTACTCCCCCAACCTGAGGCTGACTTTGAATACATGGGAGCTCCCCTTTATCTGCTAGCTCCACCTAGATTTGTGGTTTGTGAGAGGTAGTCACCTTGTCAGGGGCAGGCTCTTCATTGTCTTCTTCCTGAACTTCTCCCTCTAAGATAGAACCCTCTTCCTCTAAGATATTATCCCCCTTCTTGACCTTGCTGGCCAGTGAGGTTAAGAATTCTCTTGTAAACATAGAGGAAGAGACAAATTCCTTCAAGCCCTGAAGGGATCTCTTTGAATCCAGCAGCTCAGCCTCTATCTGAGAGTATTTCCTATCAAACTTCCTTGCCTGGGTGGCCACCAGGTCAGCAAAGGTGGAGGAAGCAAGGGCCATAGCCTTAGAGATGACATGTTCAAGGTAAATGGGAGGATGAGCTGGAGGTGGAGGTGATGAAGGAAAATCTTCAGGGATGGGGGAGAGTGAGTAGAAAGATCTTCAGCCTCCATCTGAGAGTATTTCCTATCAAACTTCCTTTCCTGGGTGGCAACCAGGTCAGCAAAGGTGGAGGAAGCAAGGGTCACAGCCTTAGAGATGACCTGTTCAAGGTCAATGAGAGGATGAGCTGGCAGTGGAGGTGATGAGGAAAATCTTCAGCTCAACCTCCCTCTGATACCAATTGAAAGTGAGTGGTAGACATCAGGTGAGATGTGAATTGATGGTGGTGGAGGTGGTATAAATGATTGTTGTTGAGGAAAGTGTGGTGGCTCTGTGACTGAGGGGATGAAAGATCTTGTTGATGCAATTGTTGTTGTTGAGGTGGTGTGTCTTCCTGAGGGTGAGCAGAAGCTTCCCTAACAGAGTCTAGTGGAGGAGGAGATGGTTGAGGAGATGTTGTAGCTTGACCAGGCTTCAAGATCTGCCTGGTCCATTTTGAGAAAATTCCTATATTTATTCTTTTACCAGGAGGAATGGGCACTCCCTTTGACTTGCAGATATTGGGATAATGCTTGAAGAGCACTTGGCTCATAATCCTCATATAGGCATTTTCTTTATGAGCATACTTATGCCCAATCATCTTTAGGAGCAGTCTCCCCAGTTCACCTTCTTCTTAAGCACCAGAATTCCCATTACTTGCAGCTGCTTCTTTGGTATTGCATCATGAGCAGAGACCTTGCAGAGTAGCACTTTTCCTCCAATGTCAGCTAGGAATCTGTATTCCTCTGCCAGGTCAACCTTTTTGAGGTTAATTGGATTCTCCTTCCTGAACTGCATCATTTCTAGTACATTATTTACTTCTTCTGTTGTTAGTTCATCTGAGTCATTCCCTGTGGTAGATCAAATGTTTGGGAGAGAATGTCTTCAGACACACGGATGTCTTGGCCAGATATTTCCTGTGGAGAGCACCATCATCTGTCACTGAAACGGTATCCTTGAATTCTGTAAGTTCTATGTCTAGAATCTTACATTGTGTGGAGATGAGCTTTGTTAATCCAGCAGAATCAAATAGGCCAAGGATGGCCTTGAAACTTTCTGCGGTCGCATTGAAGGAGTCAATGTCGACATCGAATCCTGAGTTTACCTTTGGTGGAGCCATTTGAATTAATGTACCTGCAAGTAAGAAGAAAACAAGAGACAGAGAGCACGAGGGACACGAGCGCAAAAGAGCTGGAGAGGAGGAGAGCAAGAGAGCAAGAGAATTTGAAAGCGTAACTGTTTCGACGCAGTAATTGCTTAAAAGCGGATGAATCGCCGATACTTAGTGTTTATATCGACGTACCATCGATAATACTCACTACAAGAAAAATCACATTTAGCAAGGAAAATTAGGAAGACTATATAATTCGTTGGTAATTAGCATCAAATTTAGCTACGTAAATAAGTTTTTACTTTACCTACGAAAATAACAAGGAAATTTTTAGTTGCAAATATAGCAACGATTTTTTTTGTTGCTAAATATTTGATGCTAAAATAGGAACGAAATATTTTGTTGCAAATTTTTTGTTGTTAAATAGCAACGAAATTTTTTTTTGCTAAATATTTATGAAGAGACAAATTATTTTTTTCAAATAATTTCAGCTCTTTTTCTAAAACAAAAATTTTTATTTTTATCCTCCTCTCATTAAACATAATTGTTGTTTATATATTTATAAATTAGCATTAATATTTTATATCCAACTAAATAATTAATAATATATTTAATTCTTAATATAATTTATAAACATTTTAAATATATATAAATTAGTATGGTTATTAGTATAAAAAATAAATTATATATATATATAAAGATATATATTATAAGGATATTGTTACGGGTCGTTCAACGCTCTCCTGGGCCGGTCGAGCTGAACCGCCTTAGCTCGAGAGTGAGCCGAACGCGCAAACAGTCAAAAGTGAGAACCAACAGTGAACAGCGAGATTTTTACGTGGAAAACCTGGAAAGGGAAAAAACCACGGAGCCTAGCCCAGTTCTGAATAATCCACTAGTATTGTGAGTTACAGAGAGTTATTTTTCAAGGGTGACAGGCCACCACTCGTTATTTTGTTAAGTCCTTCAAGTCCTCGGGAGCCGAACGTGGTGAAACGTGCTCGGAGATAGCCTTGAGTAGAGCGGTGCGGAGCAGCCTGGAGCGGAGCGCTACGGAGCGGCCTGGAGCGGAGCGCTGCGAAGCGGCCTGGAGCGGAGCGCTGTGGAGCGGAGCACTGCGGAGCTGAGCGGAGCGGAGTGGAGCGCTGCGGAGCAGCGTGGAGCAGAGCGCTGCGGAGCAGCCTGGAGTGCTGCAGAGCAGCCTGGAGCGGAGCGCTGCGGAGCAGCCTGGACCGGAGCGCTGCGGAGCAGCCTGGAGCGGAGTGCGGCGGAGCAGCCTGGAGCGGAGCGCGGCGGAGCAGCCTGGAGCGGAGCGCTGCGGAGCAGCCTGGAGCGGAGCGCTGCGGAGCAGCCTGGAGCGGAGCGCTGCGGAGCAGCCTGGAGCGGAGCGCTGCGGAGCAGCCTGGAGCGGAGCGCTGCGGAGCAGCCTGGAGCGGAGCGCTGCGGAGCAGCCTCGAGCGGAGCGCTGCGAAGCAGCCTGGAGCGGAGCGCTGCGGAGCAGCCTGGAGCGGAGCGCTGCGGAGCAGCCTCGAGCGGAGCGCTGCGGAGCAGCCTCGAGCGGAGCGCTGCGGAGCAGCCTGGAGTGGAGCGCTGCGGAGCAGCCTCGAGCGGAGCGCTGCGGAGCAGCCTCGAGCGGAGCGCTGCGGAGCAGCCTCGAGCGGAGCGCTGCGGAGCAGCCTCGAGCGGAGCGCTGCGGAGCAGCCTGGAGCGGAGCGCTGCGGAGCAGCCTCGAGCGGAGCGCTGCGGAGCAGCCTGGAGCGGAGCGCTGTGGAGCAGCCTGGAGCGGAGCGCTGCGGAGCAGCCTGGAGCGGAGCGCTGCGGAGCAGTTTGGAGCGGAGCATTGCGGAGCAGCCCAAGCCACCGAGATCCTCCCAAGTTCTTGAAGTAAAGTTGGAGTGCTGAAGGAGATCTCTGAGGGTAGCTCGAAGGTCGATGAAGATCTTCCAAGAGTCCTCGCTGGAAAACTCAAGAGCTCCACTTTCTCCCCGTGCCAAAAAGTGTCTTCAAATGGAGGCCTGACCCTCCTTTTATAGTTTTTGAGGAGGGCGTTCTGGTAACTGCATCATGCTGATTCTTGGACGAGCGAATGAGGATGCTTGATTCGGGGCACGTGGATTGTCAACTTTGTATTTATGACGAGTTTGCCCTTCGGTCACGCTGGGCAACTCGGGCAGCCCGGGCAGCCTCCCTGGCGGTGGCAATGGAAGATAGCATGAGCGAAAGCGCTCTTCCGGAGCAGGAGCGAGCGGAAGCGCTCTTACGGAGCAGGAGCGAGCGGAACCGCTCTTACGGAGCAGGAGCGAGTGGAAGCGCTCTTTCGGAGCAGGAGCGAGCGGAAGCGCTCTTCCGGAGCGGAAGCGCTTCCTGCGGAGCAGGAGCGAGCGGAAGCGCTCTTCCGGAGCAGGAGCGAGTGGGAGCGCTTCCCGCGGAGTAGGAGCGAGCAGAAGCGCTCTTCCGGAGCAGGAGCGAGCGGAAGAGCTCTTACGGAGCAGGAGCGAGCGGAATCGCTCTTACGGAGCAGGAGCGAGCAGAAGCGCTCTTCCAGAGCGGAAGCGCTCTTCCGGAGCGGAAGCGCTCGTACAGAGTAGTAGCGAGCGGAAGCGCTCTTCTGGAGCGGAAGCAAGCGGGAGCGCTTCCTGCGGAGCAGGAGCGAGCGGAAGCGCTCTTCCGGAGCAGGAGCGAGCGGAAGCGCTCTTCCGGAGCAGTAGCGAGCGGAAGCGAGCGTGAGCGCTTCCTGCGGAGCAGGAGCGAGCGGAAGCGCTCTTCCTTAGCAGGAGCGAGCGGAAGCGCTCTTACGGAGTAGGAGCGAGCGGAACCGCTCTTACAGAGCAGGAGCGAGCTGAAGCAATCTTCCAGAGCAGGAGCGAGCGTAAGCGCTCTTACGGAGCAGGAGCGTGCGGAACCCCTCTTAAGGAGCAGGAGCGAGCGGAAGCGCTCGTACGGAGCAGGAGCGAGCGGAAGCGCTCGTACGGAGCAGGAGCGAGCGGAACCGCTCGTACGAAGCAGGAGCGAGCGGAACCGCTCGTACGGAGCAGGAGCGAGCGGAACCGCTCGTACGAAGCAGGAGCGAGCGGAACCGCTCGTACGGAGCAGGAGCGAGCGGAAGCGCTCGTACGGAGCAGGAGCGAGCGGAAGCGCTCTTACGGAACAAGAGCGAGCGCAAGCGCTCTTACGGAACAAGAGCGAGCAGAAGCGTTTTTGAGCGATTCTTATGGAACAAGTGGAAACGCGAAGCTGCTTAGCTGCGGGATTAAGACCAAACATAAAATTGGGGCCGTCAAGCGGGTCCGGGCGAGGTTGTGATGAGAAACACTTAGTCCAACTCAACCCGAACCCTTTTAGGGGGACCCCAATAATTGCCCCCCAGTTTTTGGAGGCCGAGATTTGCAATCGATAGTCCGAAAATTTCTACCGCTCATCGGGAGTCCGCGGGGGAGTGTTTCGACATGACGGCCCTCGCGCTCTATGAATTGTGCCAGGTGATTACAGAATCGAGGTGGAAAAATTTCTCGGAGCCTTTGCGAAGGAGGATCCCCAATGTCCGGACGAAGTAAACTACTACGGTCGCAAGAGTGGAGGTTTTTGCTCGTGGTGAAGAAGATCACGCGGAAGCTCGCTCGCGACGTAGCATGCAAAAAGGGGTGCAGGGGAGCGCACCTGAGCACGCCGCACCTCAAAGCGACGCGCCGGGCCCGGAAAATGCGCAAAAGGCGCGGGAGGCGCGCACCTGAGCTTACCATAACTCAGAAAAGGCGTGGCGCTGCCGCGCATGGGTCGTGGCGCAGCCGCGCGAGGACTGCGCGACACTGCGGCGAGCGGCACTGCCGTGCTGGCAGTGCGCGGCACTGCCGCGCGGGCAGTGCGCGGCACTACCGTGCGCGGACAGTGCGGTCGCGCGTAGGCAGTGGGCGGCACTGTTGTGGGATGCACCTGCTGCGCATTCGGCACGGCCTTACCGCGCTCGGGCCGCGCGGCGCCGCCACACCCGGATAGTGTGGCACTGCTGTACCCGGGGCGCGGTGTTGTCGCGCCCTAGGCACTGCTGCGCTTCCGGGAGCACGGCTCAGCGCGGTCGCTCCACTGGGCGAGGCCTGCCATGCTCGGGAAGCACACGCCCGTGCTCCACCTTGAGCGCGGGACTTTTCGCGACTCAGAGTGCTGCTCCATCTTATCTGAGGCTTTTGTCTTTTCACTTGAAGATTTGCTGAGGGAACGTGGTTGCTGTCCGATCACGAGGGGGATAGGAACCGAACGGCCGAATGGATCGGACTCGCTCCTGATGTGGAGGGTTGACGACCATCTTTTCAGAGAGTGTCGCCCTGCAATTTGGAGATTTGCTGGGCGAACACGGGATGGCGTACGAGCGGGGTGGCACGCGGATATGCGCGAGTGCAGAGAGGCGTCGCTTCCCTAAGAGGGAGTGGTAAGCATAGGGCTGCACTCCGATGAGGAGTGCAGTCGTGGACGCGCTACAATATTTCATTTTGCGGCTTTAAATATTTCTTTTGGCTAAGCCTGAAGGCGTATGTTTGGGCCGCCATGAAGAGGGATGTTTGCTCCCTTGTACTGGCCGTGCTAGTGGACCCGGAGTGCATTTTTATTAAATAACACAGGAGACTCGATATTCGTCCTGATTGGTATCCGTAGGAGGACTTGGGGCTCTTACTTCGGTGAAGATATTATGCAGTCCGGGAGCGAGACGCTCTGCAGCGTGGGAGCGAGGTGCCCAAGCAGCGCGGAGGCGAGCTGCCCAAGCAGCGCGGAGGCGAGCTGCCCAAGCAGCGCGGAGGCGAGCTGCCCAAGCAGCGCGGAGGCGGGCTGCCCAAGCTTCATAGTTGAGCCAAATTTCCCAGAGTTTGGAAAGCTTGTTATTCAAGGTTGACGCCGGGGGTAGCGACCTTCACCCCAAGAGCCTTGCTTTGGGAGTTCTGTTGCTGCTCCTGAGAACACCTAGCAGTTTGCGCGTGGTCATGGATGACTGACCGCCATCCAGCAGAAGGTTTTGCCTTTTCGAGATTCGTTGGGGAAACGTGATTCCTGCCCGGTCGTGAGGGGGCAGGCCCTCAGCGGCCGGATGGCGCAGGCTCGCTCTCGATGTGGAGGGCTGGCCACCATCTTATCGGAGGTCGTCGCCTTACCATTTGGAGATTCGTTGGGGAAACGTGGTTCCCTCTCGGTCGTGAGGGGGGCAGGCCCTCAGCCGTCAGATGGCGCAGGCTCACTCTCGATGTGGAGGGCTGGCCACCATCTTATCGGAGGTCGCCGCCTTACCATTTGGAGATTCGTTGGGGAAACGTGGTTCCCGCCCGGTCGTGAGGGGGGCAGGCCCTCAGCGGACGGATGGCGCAGGCTCTCTCTCGATGTGGAGGGCTGGCCACCATCTTATCGGAGGTCGTAGCCTTACCATTTGGAGATTCGTTGAGGTTCGCTCACAGCGGGCAAGGACCTGAGGGAGACAGTTCGGCTTAGGTGGCGATCATTCCGACGATTGGACCTCAGTTGACCCTTCCATAGCTGTTTGCTTTTAAGTTGTCTTGCGAAAGACCGCGAGGTGCCCCAACTTGATGAAACGTTCGATTTCATCCTTCAAACATAGGCACTGCCTCGTATGGTGCCCCTGACCCCTATGAAAATCACAAAACTTGGATTGATCCCTCGCGTTTTGAGGAAGTAGCCTTGGCCACTTAACGATCTTATCGTTGTAGATCACGGATAAAATATGCCGGCGGGATGCGTTCAGCGGGGTGTAGATCCGAGTTTTCTGGTTCATCTCCCCTCGAGTACTGCCCGACTGACTCAGGGCAGGCCAGCCTCCCTCTACGAGTGGTTGTTGTCCTTTTCTCTTTCGGCCCACATTTCCAAGTTTACGTCGATGTGTTGACGTTGGGAGATCAGCTTCTGCTACTGATGTTGGGTCCACGCTGCTCTTATCTGGGCGAAGTTTCCTGCGTTCCGGATTTTGAGAGGGCCCATGACCGATCCAAGGAACTTGGGCCTTTGCCGCGCTGAGGTAGTGAACCGAGTTTTGGATGATTTTCCCCTTGCTTGCCATACGTCTCGCCATGGAGGTGTCATGTTGCAGTGTATTCGATTAGTTCCGGAAGTGCCCCTACGTGGACAGGGAGGACGATGTCCCTTATAGTTGGTATCGTTGTTCCGTCCGGAAGCTCCGCATGGCAAGCCCTGAGCTTGAGGTTCCCGCCAAGGAGCTTGAGACGTGTCACAGTTGCCATGTAATGCGGTGTCTTATCAACGCCCTTCTTAATTCGAATGATGGATTCCCAATGCTCGCTTGCAGGGCGAAATCCAACCCTCCATGGAGATCCTTTTCATGTGATCATACGACGATGTCTCCTTGGGGTTCGTCGTGCCCTATCTGCCCAGCATGGGGAGGTCTGCCTAACCCGAGCTCCCTCCCTATTTGTGTTTCTTCTCTGATTCTCTGCGCACGGGCTTCGTGCCATCCCGTGAATAGTTGAGATAGCTCGGTGAAGTTGTGAATGATTCCCTCCGGCAGGGACTGATACCAGTTGAGAGCGTCGCCGCGAAGTGTCGTTGGGAAGATCTTGCAGCAAATTTGATCTGGAAGCCCAAGTGTCTCCCTTGCGGCCAAGAGGTAGTTGACATGCTCATACAGATCCTCTGCTCCGTGGAACTTTTTACAGTGCGGGAGCTTGATCCAGGAGGGAACTGGATATGCCAGGACCCGTCCCGATAGGGGGGATTGCCTTAGCTAAGGTATGTCACCGCTTGGAACTTGCCCCGACGCCAGAGACGCTTGTTGGCCAGCTGCACTGAGCCACTGGGGCAGGATGGGTGTCGTGATGGGCGCCCCTTTTCCTGAGTGTGCTGGGAAGGTGGAACTGCCCGTGTCCGAAATTGCCTGGTGAATGTCCATTACTGTCAGTCTCTAAGAGAGATCGCATTTAGAGCTAATCGGGAATGCTTGTTCCCACAGATGACGCCAAACTGTTGCGGGTCGTTCAACGCTCTCCTGGGCCGGTCGAGCTAAACCGCCTTAGCTCGAGAGTGAGCTGAACGCGCAAATAGTCAAAAGTGAGAACCAACAGTGAGCAACGAGATTTTTACGTGGAAAACCCGGAAAGGGAAAAAACCACGGGGCCTAGCCCAGTTCTGAATGATCCACTAGTGTTGTGAGTTACAGAGAGTTGTTTTTCGAGGGTGACAGGCCACCGCTCATTACAGTTATTTTGTTAAGTCCTTCAAGTCCTCGGGAGCCGAACGTGGTGAAACGTGCTCGGAGATAGCCTTGAGTAGAGCGGTGTGGAGCAGCCTGGAGCGGAGCGCTACGGAGTGGCCTGGAGTGGAGCGCCGCGAAGCGGCGTGGAGTGGAGCACTACGGAGTGGAGCGGAGCGCTGCGGAGCGGAGCGCTGCGGAGCAGCCTGGAGCAAAGCACTGCGGAGCAGAGCACTGCGGAGCAGCCTGTAGCAGAGCGCTGCGGAGAAGCCTGGAGCAGAGCGCTGCGGATCAGCCTGGAGCAGAGCGCTGCGGAGCAGCCTGGATCGGAGCGCTGCGGAGCTGAGCAGAGCGGAGCGCTGCGGAGCTGAGCTGAGCGGAGCGCTGCGGAGCAGCCTGGAGCGGAGCGCTGCGGAGCAGCCTGGAGCGGAGCGCTGAGGAGCAGCCTGGAGAGGAGCGCTGTGGAGCAGCCTGGAGCGGAGCGCTGAGGAGCAGCCTGGAGAGGAGCGCTGTGGAGCAGCCTGGAGCGGAGCGCTGCGGAGCAGCCTGGAGCGGAGCGCTGCGGAGCAGCCTGGAGCGGAGCGCTGCGGAGCAGCCTGGAGCGGAGCGCTGCGGAGCAGCCTGGAGCGGAGCGCTGCGGAGCAGCCTGGAGCGGAGCGCTGCGGAGCAGCCTGGAGCGGAGCGCTGCGGAGCAGCCTGGAGCGGAGCGCTACGGAGCAGCCTGGAGCAGAGCGCTGCGGAGCAGTTTGGAGCGGAATGTTGCGGAGCAGCCCAAGCCACCGAGATCCTCCCAAGTTCTTGAAGTAAAGCTGGAGTGCTGAGGGAGATCTCTGAGGGTAGCTCGAAGGTCGATGAAGATCTTCCAAGAGTCCTCGCCGGAAAACTCAAGAGCTCCACTTTCTCCCCGTGCCAAAAAGTGTCTTCAAATGGAGGCCTGACCCTCCTTTTATAGTTTTTGAGGAGGGCGTTCTGGTAACTGCGTCATGCTGATTCTTGGACGAGCGAATGAGGATGCTTGATTCGGGGCACATGGATTGCCAACTTTGTATTTATGACGAGTTTGCCCTTCGGTCATACTGGGCAGCTCGGGCAGCCCGGGCAGCCTCCCTGGCGGTGGTGGTGGACGGCGATCGCCGCCGGCGATGGACGATAGCGGCGCGCTTCGCGAAACAAGCATGAGCGGAAGCGCTCTTCCGGAGCAGGAGTGAGCGGAAGCGATCTTACGGAGCAGGAGCGGGCGGAACCGCTCTTACGGAGCATGAGCGAGCGGAAGTGCTCTTACGGAGCAGGAGCGAGCGGAAACGCTCTTCCGGAGCAGGAGCGAGCGGAAGCGCTCTTACGGAGCAGGAGCGAGCGGAAGCACGCGGGAGCGCTTCCTGCGAAGCAGGAGCAAACGGAAGCGCTCTTCCGGAGCAGGAGCGAGCGGGAGCACTTCCCGCGGAGCAGGAGCGAGCAGAAGCGCTCTTCCGCAGCAGGAGCGAGCGAAAGCGCTCTTACGGAGCAGGAGCGAGCGAAAGCGAGCGGAAGCGCTCGTACGGAGCAGGAATGAGCGGAAGCGCTCTTCCGGAGCTGGAGCGAGCGGAACCGCTCATACGGAGCAGGAGCGAGCGGAACCGCTCGTACGGAGCAGGAGCGAGCAGAACCGCTCTTACGGAGCAGGAGCGAGCGGAAGCGCTCGTACGGAGCAGGAGCGAGCAGAAGCGCTCGTACGGAACATGAGCGAGCGCAAGCGCTCTTACGGAATACGAGCGAGCAGATGCGCTTTTGAGCGGTTCTTAAGGAACAAGTGGAAGCGCGAAGCTACTTAGCTGCGGGATTAAGACCAAACATAAAATTGGGGCCGTCAAGCGGGTCCGGGCGAGGCTGTGATGAGAAACACTTAGTCTGACTCAACCCGAACCCTTTTAGGGGGACCCCAACAGATATATATATATGCGTATAAATTAAGATATTTATATTATAAGAAAATATATAAAATATATAAGAATATATTATAAGAATTATATATATATTATATAAATGTATATATATTATTAGAATATATATGTATATATATTATCAGGAAATATACATGTATATATATAAAGTATTCTGTATTAATAGTAAAAGTACCGCCAAAAACCACAAAGTTGGTTTGGTCGGACAGGTGGTCTAGAGTTGTCACCTAAAATCCTAAGGTTAGGGGTTCGAATCTTGGCATGAGATTAAAAATGTGTATATTTTGTTATATATTAATATTACATTAATTTTGACAAAATAGTTAATAAAATACCAAATATTAGCAACAAAGATAGAATCCTTTGCTAATTTAAAAAAGATTAGTTTCCTTGCTAAAAAATCCTTCCAAAATAGGAACGAATAATTTCCTTGCTAAAATTAGCTAGGAGCATATTAGCTAGGATTATCTTTTATTTCTAAATTCGTTGTTAATTAAAATTAGCAACGAATTTAACCAAATAGCAAGGAATTTCACTCCTTGCTAATTAAGGTTTTTCTTGTAGTGTACTTATTATTTGGCGCGCAAAGCTGTGGTGAGATTGCTTCTAGAAGCAACACTGCGCGTGTTGATATGTCGACGTTGCGCCGACAAGTACTTGACGTAGCTTTGAGATTATTCTGAGACCCTAAGGCGACGTAGTCCTGTCGACGTTACGTCGAATTCCAATCGACGTGACTTCGGATTTAACCAGCAATCATTAAGTCGACGTATGCGTTGATAAGAACTTGACGATGCGTCAATTCTATTCGAATTGTCTGCTCTGTGTGCTTTTCGACGCTGGCATCGAGTAGAAGTCAATGGTACATCGACTCCTATTCGACGCACCTCTAATTAATAAACATATCTATTTCTTTTAGAAGATTCATGCTGTTTTTCCCAGCAATTTTATTTATTGAAAATAGATCATAATATGATGTTATAAATGTTAAAGATGATTTAAGATAGAAATTACTCCCTTGAATGACTCTTGTTCCTTATTCATGACCTACATCATTCTTCCCACTCAATTTTTCTGAGTGGGACCCTACCTACACCTGCACAGGTAATTCAAACATTAGAAGGGACCCAGGTTACCTTGGGCCCTTTGTTTTTACCATTATAAGGTTCAATGAAAGAATAGAAGGGTTTTTCATGATACCCTTTGGGATGATAATGAATGGATCTCCCAAACCTATTATTTTGATGTTTGAAATGACTATAGAATGTATCAACATATAACAAGTCAGCATAGTGTTTTATTATCCTAGGTTTTACTTTACCCTGTTGTTCTTTGCTATTTTGTTTTCCTATGTTGTTCTTACCTAAGGGTTTCACCTTATTAGTTTTACATACTCTATCTGAATGATTGTGATCCTTACTCTTAGATGGAGGATTCTTTTCACTCGGTAGATGATCACTAGGTCTAACAAAAGCCACTGGATTTTTCCAAGAAGGCTTCCTAGATGGTTCTGTGCTAGTGGAGGGTTCTACCCCTAGTCCTAGATGATTAAACCTCATGGAGAGGTTTTCAGTGATGTCTTTGAGCTTTTGGCTCCTCCCATTGAGTGAGTCCTCAAAGGCCTTTGCCTTGGTTAGCTCTTCTTTTAGTCTTAGATTCTCTTTCCTAATTTCAACTAAGTCTAGTTCCTTATTGTCAATTTCTTTTATCAAGTTTTGATTTCTGACATATACATCATCTTCTTTAGGTTATCTAGTTCTAACCTAACAATGTCTAGTTCTTTTTCTACCCTAATATGATCAATGCAGAATTCCCTAAAGCAAGTTTTAAAATCTTCTGATTCAAAATCAAATTCATCAAAAACTGATACATGTTCTTCTTCATCACCTGATGACATTCCCAGTGCCATCATGCAGGCTGCTTCAGCTTCTGCTTCATCTTCACTTTCAGATGAGGATGAGCTCTCCTCTGCTTCTGAGTCACTCCAGGTTTCAGCAATGAAACCCTTGCCTTTCTTCTTGTCTTTTCCTCTGAAGGACTTCTTCTTCTTCTCCTCTCTATTGCTGCTTTTCCTTCCCCTTTGCTCTTCTTGGCACTCAGAAGCAAAGTGCCCTGGTTTGTTGCAGGAGAAGCAGGTAACCTCCCTCTTTGGAGTTTTATCATACTTGGATCTTGAGTCTGTTTCTCTTCTCCTTGAGTCTTTAGTCTTGACCCACTTCTTGAATCTCCTTGATAGGAGATTGAACATCTCATCTTCTGGGGCAGAAGGCTCCCCTTCAGAGACTTTCAGGGAAAGGCTTCTTTGGATGGGAGCTGGGGTCTTCTCTTGTTGTTCTGATTCTGCCCTGTTCTTTAGGAGCATCTCATATGACTTGAGCTTTCCAAGCAAAGCTTCAGTAGAGATCTCCCTATGACATCTAGATTCCCTGATTGCCCAGATTCTTGAATCCCATGAGCTAGGGAAGCACATGAGGATCTTATCATTAATTTCAGTCAAGGATATCTCCTTGTCTAAGCCTCTGAGCTCATTAATGATAAGATTGAATCTGTCATACATATTGGCAACAGATTCTTCAGCCTTCTTTTGAAAGTTCTCATACTGGGATATGAGAAGGGACTTTTTGTCCTTTTTTTCATCGGCACTTCCCTCAACCAGTCTGGAGAGATGTTCCCAGATCTCTTTTGCAGAGTTGCAGTCAACAACTTTTTGAAATATGTCATCAGACATAGTTTAGACCAGTATGTTTATGGCTTTGGCATCACATACCTTGACCTTCTTTTCATCCTCAGTGCATTCAGCTCTGGGAAGTGAGGTTTGTATGACCTTCCCAGTGGAGTCTTTCCTTATTGGGGTTGGGGGACCTGTGAGGATGACATTGAAAATTTCCTCATCAATAGAGTTCATATATAATTTTACTCTAGCCTTCCAGAGTGTGAACTTATTTAAGTTACACACTGGAGGTCTTGTTGAAGCATAATCCTTACTACTCATTTTTCTTTATAAAATGTATTTATAGAAAAAGAAATAAGAGGAGGAGGTCTTTCTGATCAAGGTGTTAGCCTTTTATTGATCAACCTCCCTCTTATACCAATTGAAAGTGCACAGTGTGCCTCTGAGAATCCTCTAAAGGGGGGTGAATAGAGATTTAAATATTTTTCTATCCTAACTGTGTTCAATAATTTATTTTAAGGTATTATGCTTAACAATCCAGGCAGAATAAAGAAAGTAGAAATTAAGGTGCAGAATAAAAGAATGGGACAGCACAGACACAAAGAATTTTATAGAGGTTCCCCAAAATGTGGGTAGTCCTCTCTTCTACCACCTGGTAGGAATGCACCACCTGTGACTGAGTCTTTTGATCAGGAGACTCTTAGAACCAATGATATTTTGATAAGGAGATCATGAACCACCAGATCTTTTGATAAGGAGATCTTGAACCACCAGATCTTTTGATAAGGAGATCATGAACCACTGAATCCTTTGAAGAGGGATTAATAAAACTATTTTACAGAATGAGAAAGAAGAAGGGAGAAGGTTGAAGGAATTATGTTCTCAGAATTCTTATGATGGCTGATTGAAGAACGGCCAATGTGAAATCCCACAGAATTTGCTCTTGATTAGCCTCTGCTTTTGATGGTGATGATATGCAGAGACATTGTTTGTCAGATCCTTTTTGACCTGTTCTAACTCAGATCCTGCTGCTATATGATGGTGATAAGAAGCAGCAGTTGGATCTTCTGGTCTATCAAATGAGGAACACAAGTTCCTTCTATTCTCTTTCACAGCTCTGTATTAGGGTTCCTGAGAGTGAGGGAGAAGAAGACATGAAACTCTAATTTGAGAAGAGACGGTTGATAGTGATTAAAATGCTTTGTTCTTCTCTTCCTTCTTTATCCTTATATACCATGTCTCTATTTTGAATTTGTTTCCTTGTAAGGTAAGACCTGAAAATGTATATTTGATAGACATTTTCTTTCCTTAATTACTTCTCGACCCGTCCAACCAGAAGGTGTATCCTTCCAAGAAAGCATTTTTCTCCTTCGTTAATGTTTCCTTCTTCTTCAGGCAATTATTAGGCCGTTGGAGAACCGTATGAAAGATGTGGGTCATGATAGAAGCATCAGAAAGACAATTGTAAATATTGAACTTTCATAGACTGTATTCGACGTAGCGTCGAATTAACTTCCTCTCTTATCGACGCTGCTTCGAGTTCATCTAAGAGCTGCTTCGATTTCTTCTGTGCTCTGACTGAACTCAACTAGTCGACGTTGTGTTGATTCCTTATCGGCGCACCCGTCGAGTTGAATAGCATCCACTCTGACTTCCATTAACTGCGTCGAGATGAAGTTGACATTGCGTCGATTATAGATGGCTTTGACATGTATTCCCTTATGCGTCGAGTTTGAAGTAAAAGCTGCGTCAACTTCTCAAGTTCCTTCGACAAGTCTCTGGTCTTTGCGTCGATATCTATTCGACGTAACGTTGACTAGTGTTACTTCGACAGTAGAGTTGAGCCACTTGGACTTCTAGTCGGAGTAGCGTCGACATGAGCTCGATGTTGCGTCGAATTCCATTCGACGCCATTATTAACTTTGCCCACATTTGCAGCCCATTAACTGGTCTTGACACTCTAGGTTGAGTGTGACATCCTAAGACATCTAGAGACTAAGTTACCCTCATTATACAATGGGTATATTAAATCCTAGTGAATAAAATCACTTTTAATTAATTTGTTAAGTTAAATCAAGGGTTTTTCCCAACATAAGCATTGAATAAGATAGCTGAATAAGCAGTTGAAGAACCCTAAACATGCAAGTTCATTTGAGTAATACAATGATAGCTGCAGTTATAGCAAACTACATGAAACAAATCAAGTGATTAATTCCTATACTACATGAAGCAAAACATAATAAGTAAATAATACTGAATACAACACAAAAGCAGAGTAATTAACCTACAAAAGTACCAATAGTGAATGCTGGTAATTATCATTGTTCGCTCATGAGCTATATCACCCCATGAAGGTCTGATGAAATAGTAGTTACTCCTTTTCCGTTACTCACTCAATCTTCTGCCAGTTCACAACACAACACACTCACTGCACAAAAAATAACACGCACTTCACAACACAGCACTCAACGCAACTACACACATATCACTCACAGTTGCACACACAACACAACTACACACAACACTAAGCACAACTGCACACACAATACTCACACCAAAGAGTTTGCTGCAGCTGCAGCAAACTCGCTGTTGCAGTTTGCTAAAGCTGGAGCAAACTCGTTGCAGATTTATTTCTAAAAAAGACTTGTATTGAAACTATAAGGAAAGACATGATGTCTTAGGAATTAATGAGACTATAAGAAACCATCAAACATAGCTAAGTTGCAATGAATACATTATGACCATAAGAAACCAAGAAATATATTAATATCAAAATGGATAATTGTTGTAAAGAGTTATTTCTATAAACCCATTCAATCACTCAAAAAATTCAATGGAGAGCGGGGGATCAAAACTGATCCTACTAGCCTGCTACAAGGATAGGTTAGAGGAACTCAAGATCCTCTATATGCTATTTTGCTAAATCACCAACAGAATATGACAGGACTAGCCTTATGCAAACATGCAACAAAGTGTAGATGGGAAAAATACACTGTTTAAATAGATACTATTTTAGTTTACAAAAAATTAATAGGTAACAAACAAAGATATTAGGATTTAAGTATCACCAAGTGGAATACTTGGAAAGCTCGCAGAATGACGATGGTCAAAACATATTTTCCATCTTCAACCCTTATAGTTACTTTATTTTTGAAAAACTATCAGTCAAATGTAGGAATGGAGGTAAACTTTTCAAGGTATTACACCTTGTGCCTTCTAGTCTTTTCTTTTTCTCAATAGGACACAAGACTGCTCTTACTAAAATAGTTTAATCACAGAATCTCTGTATATAATGTAGGTTCCTGAAGCTCTTATTCAACCTACAGTTGCCCGGGTTATGTCACTTACAGATGGTCTTTCAAAGGTAGTTATTAATTTCAAGTTTAGAAGAGATCCTTCTTTTTTCAATGCTCTTTCACTGTCAAAATATCACATCTTTTTATTTCTTTTACTGAGTTGAAGACATTACTTGGACATGAACAACACATTACCTTTGAAATAGGCATAATGATTCTCCTTCCGTCTAAATGATGTTACGAAAACTGTTCAAACCTTTATTGTCACTATATGCCATAAACTGTTTCTTTAATATTTTCAACCAAATGCGATTATGGTGGTTGTTCATAGATGTCAAAGTCTGCCCCTTCAGACATGTCTAGAATCAATCTTCTAGACCCAAAGGATGTAAGTGCAGTTCTCTTTCAAACTTCTATATCTATGTACTCTTATTGAATGCTCGACACATATCTATAAAAACATATTACTGACAGAACTGCCTTTGGAATTTTTTATCAACAAGACCAAAACACCAACTGGATTTTCAATATTCAAATACTATAAATTAGTTAGCAAGTTAGCATGCGTTTATGGCTATAAAAATTATTTTCCTTCGTATTTAGCTTTTTGTTTAGGTTTCTAGATTGTTTTTTTTTCTTTATTCTCTTAATTTTTATTTCTGAAGTTATTAACTAGTTTCACAATAACTCTACGCCTCATGACTCTTAATACATTATTTTTCTTCCCACTGAAAACCCTCTTTTGTCAAGTACAACATGGTCCTTTCAAAAATGAAATTCATTTTCCAGGCTTGTCAATCTTGGAAATCATGCTTCTATATTCTTTTTACATCTGCATACCACATCTTAGCTGCAGCAAACTCGCTGCTGCAGTTTGCTGCAGTTGTAACAAACTCGCTGCTGCAGTTTGCTGTAGCCGGAGCAAACTCGCTGCAGTTTGCAAACTCGCTGCATATTTATTTCTAAAAAAGACTTGGAATGAAACTATAAGGAAAGACATGATGTACTTAGGCATTAGTGAGACATTTAATTGAAACATTTAATGAAACTATAAGGAAAGACATGACGTAATTGAAACATTTAATTGTAATCATCAATCTTTAACATTGACAATGCATTGATGATGAAAATAATTAACGAGGCACTTGAAAAAGCTAGTTAGCTAGATCGCAACCATGATTTTATGTTGGCTATTTTTCTGTATTGCAACTCCTTTAGGAATCAGGGTCATTCATATTATACCTTGTAATGCAAAGTTTCAAAAAAGTTTGAGTTGATTTTGTCCTTCATCAAGCTTGCAATGAGCACTCAAAACAAATAATTTTTTTGAACAAGTATGAGTTCTCAAAATAACTCTATTTCTTGACCATTTTAATGGATTTAATTTTAATAATACTATATAGAACTCATTTCAGCAAAAGTACGATGTTATGATTCCCATTGATGTGATTCTAGTTCCATACCAATTGATGCAGCTCTAGTTACACTACCTATGAGAGTCATGAGTATGTGAAATTTAAAGGCTAGTAAATGCACATAATAAGATTCTGCAACCTCAATAAGGGATATGATGCCTTCTGCTAATTTCACAGGTGAAATATATGAAATGAAAACAATACTGAATTTTTAGTCATATGATCAAAGCCGCTCATAAATCAATTATGCAATTCCTAAAATTAAGTTGATGATGTAAGACAAGCAGTGTATGTATTTTTTATCAACTTTTTTAAGCCAAACTAATACTCATAAATAAACCAAGGACTAGACCAAAATGAATTCAAATGCTCAAAAGGGGGATGTAAAAAGGGAAACATGTTTGGACATTCCAAATCTAAATAAATATGCTTTATCTAATTTACAATATGTACAAGAGCCTAAATTAAACACATCATAGGAAATACACTATTTGTACGCTTTATAAGTACTGTGAAAATAAATAGGTGAAAATAAATATGTGAAAATAATAATAGAAGAATAGATGAGGAGGGAAAGGAAGAAAGAGCTCACAGAGGAGGGTTTTTCAACCAAATAGCACCAAAAAGTCATCAAAGTTGGCCATATTTTTCCAAAACAGCATTCAACATCTCCTTCAACTCATTATGTCCTTCTTTTAAACTCGCAATTTCTTCATTGTGAGTTTGAATCAACGCTTCCTGTCTTTCAATAAGCTTTGTTTGGGATGCAATATGAGAGCTGGCATTGCGCAATTCTTCTTCTGTTGAATTTAACTTCTTTTTCAATTGAGTGACCTCGTTAACTATTTTCTTCCTTTGTCTGGAAGGAACGACACCATAGCTTAATCCTTTGTCATAACCAGACTTATTTCCAAGTGCTTTTTTTATAATTTCTCTCTCGGACATTAAGCTTTCACTGTCAGATTCAACTGTTGATGCTCTCAGCCTTTCCATTTCAAGCTGTAAAATAATGTTACAATAGAAACATAAGTTATCACCGACAAACATCAATTCTCTCTACTAGTTTAAATTCTGACTTACATATGCTGCTTTAGCTTTCTCACTGATAAACACATCATTCTTCTTATGAGTGTTAGCAAAGTTCTCAACAGGACTTTGATTAACTTACATATGAACATAATATTAGAGAATATGAGATAATAATCAAAATTCACTAATAATATCATTACATTACCATTTCCAATAGTCGTGAATGATAGGATTTGGAACCCGGAGTATGAGTAAACGATATGTGTGACCTATTATCAGCGTTAGTTTTGGACCTTTTCTTATTATTCAAAATCACATATGAGTGCATGTACTGAAGCTTTTACTAATCACACACACACACACACACACACACACACATATATATATTAAACATGATTTTGTTAATTACTAAAATTCACCTTAAAACTCTCACTATCAAAGTAAACGCACAAGGCACACCACTTCTCGAGTGAGATCCAATCAAACGGGCTACAAACTCTTGGATTCTTTCCCAATGCAACATATTCTTTATAAGTTGCAGATAATCTCCCTCTCCAATGCGTATAACTACGCTGAAACATCTCTACCATATAGCCTTTTACTAATCGATCTGTAGATCATCCCTTTATATCAAACCATTGTTACAAAGGAACAACATATATTTAGTTATTCCAACCAAATTAAAAAAAATGTCATATACAAATTTACTTACATCTAATCCAGCATATACATGAAGTATACGTTCATTTTCAATTTCGCTCCAGGAGCTCAAGAAATCCAATCCTGGACTATGTCTAATAACAACGCCTATCCCATTTGCTAGGTGATTTGCAAAATGACGTGGTTTCTTGAAGCATTCAGGGAACTCAATCTCAAGCAATTTCTTATCCTAAAAAATGTATATGTTATCATATGTGTTATAGTATGTAACTTTCAAGATAAATAAAACATACGTTTTCTTCAATAGCTTTATCGATAGATTTTCCCGTGCTCGCCCCACGACCTCTTTTTCTACTAGAGCTTGCCACTGCAAAATTAAACAAACTTAATAAATATATGGTTCTAGTAAATAATAAACATCGGTATTAAATATAATTAAGGAATGCTTACCAGTATTATCAGATATCTGTGGTGGACTTCCATCATCAAATTCATTAGCCGCAACATCATCATGAAGATGATGTGATCCAAGAGACGATGGTTGTAGACTTGGTAAACTAGACGATGGTAGACTATACGATGGTGCGGATGGTAGACTAGACAATGGTGGTAGACTTGGTGTGGATGGTAGTCTAGACGATGGTGGTAGACTAGACGATGGTGGTAGACTAGACGATGGTGGTAGACTAGACGATGGTGGTAGACTAGACGATGGTGGTAGACTAGACGATTCAACAACAACATCATTTGTTGGATCATCATTAACCAACGCTTTACTCCTTGTTACAGAGCGACGTAGAATAACATTCTTCGGAGGCATTTTTCTGCTGTACAACCCCAAAACTCTGAAGCAGAGCTGTGCTGCTAGGAGCTAGCGCCGGCGGTAATGCTACCGCCTGGCGCTAGCCATCTCGACGGTTGCTAAGCGTCGAGACGGTAGTTAAGCGTCGTCAGACGCTAAGGCGTCGAGACGGGAGCTAGCGCCGGCGGTAGTGCTACCGCCTGGCGCTAGCCCTCTCGATGGTTGCCAGGCGTCGAGACGGATGTTGAGCGTCGACAGACGGTACGTCGAGTCGGAAGCTAGCGCAGGCGCTAGCGCTAGCGCGCGATACAGGTCCGTTATTTGAAATCGTGGCCGTCAAGTCCTTATGTTCTTGGATCCGAGGGCTGGGATTAATCCCGGGATTCCTTAAACCTTGACCAGAGGAGATATTTTCATTATTTCTAAAGCCTTATCCCTCTTCAAGCTTGAGAAAGAGGAAAGCCAAGGAGGAAGAAGAAGTTGTCTTCCACCATTGGCGGAGCTCCGAAACTCCGATTCGCGAGCCATTTACAGATCCACGGAGAGCAGCCCGGTGCGGTCCTTTCCATCCGTACCAAAAATCAAGCTATGGCCTCGAAGCGATGTCAAAGGGTAACGGTCCTCTTTACCCTTATTTGGACATGTGCTAGTCCGTTCCTTGCATAGTTGAGGTCCCTACCCAAAAGGGTAAGGTCGTGACCCCCGACGAGTGGATTCGTATTATCCTCGTCCGTTCTTGCATACATGTAGAGTCCATGCGTGGAATGGACGTAGGCGCGTTGTGTGAAGCCCATCCGAGATGGTTCGTCCGGATTGGTGATGCTTTTTGATATTATGCGTGTCGGGGAAAACTCTGTGTTGATATCCTGCTTCGTAGGACTAGAGGGTGCTACTGCATGCGCAGCAACGCCTAGGGGTGTGCCCCAGGAAGCACCCGAAGTTAGAAGCAGAAATGGAGTTCTGTTCACTACCGTTGGCGCTAGCGTTAGCGCCGGGCGGTAGCTCCCAGACTTAGTTCTGGTGATTTTGTGCGTTCTGAGGCAGTGGGAGTGCTACTGCATGTACAGCAATGCCTGGGGGTGTGCCCTGGGGAGCACCCACAGCTAGAAGCCAAGGTGGGGTTTCTGTGCGCTATCGCCAGGCGTTAGCATTAACGCCGGCGATAGCTCCCAGACTGAGTTCTGGCGATGTTGTTGTGCCCACCTGTTGAAAGGACCTGAGGCCTGTGTGCCCGACCTGTGAGGGTGTCCTGGTGGATGACTTAGCGGCCCGTAGAGCCGGCTAATTGAGAATACCTAGGCTGAGGGGACGCCATACCCGCTCTTCGTGTTATACAACAAGAGCTGTGAACAACGGGCATTTGGCAAACCTGAAACCGCACCATTGCAGCACCTGATTAGTAAGGCTCGTACAGCATGTCGGGAAGCAATGGGAAAGAGTCTTCGAACTACGGGATGTTCACATTTAAAGCACGGGAGAGCCCTGGTATTCGGGCCACCGACTTTAGCCTCGAAGGGCAAAGCCATCAAGAGTGGATGGTGGTGGAAGGCGGAGTACACCAAAGAGTGCCTGAGAGCACGAGACGTGGAGGCCATTCCCACGTTTGTGATTGATGCATATGTATGAATTGTTGTGGGCTGTGTCAGCCGCTTCATTTTGTTATATATATATTGTGATGCTCTTGCAGGGACGGGAAACTGCCACCCCCACGAAGGGGTGGGGTCGTTATAATTTGGTCAGCTGTTGCTGACCGTTTCCCTATTTTGCCACCGTTTTTGGTGGGCTTATTGTACAGGTGCTGGACTGAGCGGGAACATAGTGGGCTCTTAGTGGGTTGAAGCCTCTGCGCTGATGCGGCCCTTGAAGGCCTTTTTGATGTTCTCTTGTTTTCATGTATGGTCGGCCTGCGCGCCGATGTTGGTAATTTGTAAGGCCGTAGTGCCTCTTTTGTTGTGTAAAAAATTTTATTCCTATTAATAGAAGTGGACATACCCGGGTTCGGGTTTTGTGGTTTATATATCTTGTCTCTCTCTTTTGCTTCCGCATAGAATGCTCTGAGTTAGGTTCGTTGTTTAGAGTCGTTCAGTATTTCAATTAAGTGACGTTCCCGTTTGTTTTGTAGTATATGGCGTGGGGCCCCGGCCGGACCATCTGTTATATGTGTTGGGTTTTTCTAGAACCATACATCAAATGTAGGCGCAGCGGAAATGAAGAGAAACAACCCAAAAGATTCGGATCGACCATGAATATTGAATCAAGAAGTAAATCAAAATGCTAGGTTTGAAATTACCTTGGCGGGATTGGATCAAATCCAACCTAGATGCTCCAAGAAGAAGATTGCCTTCGTCGGCTTTGCAAGAGTTCTCACGTAGAATAATGTCTACGTCTCCACAGCAGTCCACACGAGCCGGGAGAAGAAGACTACACCTTGCGCTTCCACGGATTGCTAGATCCGCTTCAGGAAGAACAACACCGGCGACAATCGTCGGAGAGGAAGTCGGCGGAGGCGATTCAGACGGAACTCCTTCCGTCTAGGGTTCGAGCGGAACTCCTTCCGTCGGCTTCTATTCGTAAGTTATGAGAACCCTAAAAGAAGTCTTATTTATACCCAAAGGATAAACAGCTTCTAGAAGAATCGCTATCTGCAGACCACACAGCAAAATAGGGGCTTCTGTTACAATTCGTCGGGATTCCACGGAATAGTATTCGTCGAGTTTTCACGGGACAATCCGACGAATTCCGACGAATCACATCAGACGGCAACATTTGCCGAGTTAATGCTCTCTGTGACAATTCGTCGAGATTACACGGAACAATCCGACGAATCCCGACGAATCCGACGAATCATGTAAGACGGCAACATTTGCCGAGTTAAGGATCTCTGTAACAATTCGTCGAGATTCCACGGAACAATCCGACGAATCCCGACGAATCCGACGAATTCAGACAGCAACATTTGCTGGACTTCCCCCATTCTATATGGTGATTGGTAACCTTTACCAACATAGTCAATCTTCCAACTTCTCCACACGCTCTTATGTGCGACCCTGCAGGCTTATATCGCATTGGCAGTGACATTACATGTTTGACCACTTCTAGATCACAATGGTAACTCCAACAGTCTCCCACTTGATCTTGAAAGTATCAAACAAAAACCTCACAAACAATGAGCGACATCTAGTAATGCATCATTGCTCCCCAAGAAATAAGAGTTCATAACTCATAAGCCTTTATGACCAATGTTCCAGCGTTGTCTTTGTCCCTTTGTCCCTTACATCCGGAAAGAACTAGAGGCATGGACAGTGTCACCCTCATAATAGCTCAATCCAAGTTTTTTGATCTAGAACGGACTTCCAGAGAATGGTGAGCTCAATATCACATATTGGCTCTACCAAGCATGGCCATGCATTTCTCAGTCCAATTCCATCAAGGGGACCATGGATGCAACTCATGTTATATAGGAGGACAAATCCCATATCTGCTCACACCCAAACACCCAAATGATTCGTAACGTACCCAACGACCACCCTTATCATCAACCTTCTTCAAGGAAGACTTTAGATGACATCAAAGCACGCTCTTCCTCACTCGATGAATGTTGTGACTTCAGGTCAAAGGACCACAACACCATTGTCAAATGAGACCTACTTGTGACACTTTTAAGTAACAATCCACAAAGTAGTCTCAGGTTGGGTGTGTCCAGTACAACTTGTTCACTAACAAGTACCCGCGTGATGACTTGATATCACAATATCATGACCTGTGAGAACCGGTCATCAGTCAACACACATGCTAGTCTTAATGTATCATCATCACCCTTAGCTTCTACGATGATACCTCGACCAGGGACCTTTTAAGAATGAGGCTTCGAAATCATAGGCTCTCACATTCAAGTCACGTACTTGATGTCCTATGGAAGCGAACATTCTAAGGGTATTTATCACGAATTTTATTCTATCATATAGAAACAGTATATCGTAATAAAAGAACTTGTCATTAATTGTAAAAGAAAATAATTGGTACACAATTCATCATATGAATAAATTTTAAACAGCCAACAGAATATTTATTTTACATGCAACCCACAAGACTCCCACTAGAGTTGATCATTCAGGTATCGTATACCCGTTGATCTAGTATGACCATCATGCTTTCTCTGCGCGAGAGGCTTTGTCAGTGGATCTGCAATATTCTCCTCAGTCGGCACTCTGCAAATGTTCACATCTCCTCGTTCGACAATCTCACGAATAAGATGGAACCGCCGAAGTATGTGCTTGGAGCGCTGATGGGATCTAGGTTCCTTAGATTGTGCCCAATCATCTTGAGTACGTGAGTACCAACTGAGTCTCGAGCTCCCATTTTGCACTGAAATAAGGCCTTCGTGACATCGAACCTCTCTTGACGAGCTTGCCCTTGAAACATTTTCTTTAGGTGCTCGTCAACCTCCTTGCACCCCATGTTCTCGTATTGCTTCTGAAGCTCAGAGTTCATGGTGGCAAGCATAAGGCACTCGACGTCTAAGGCGTCATCGGTATACTTCTTATAAGCATCCTTATCAACACGGGACGAGTTCCCGGTCGGCACCTCGGGGGCTTCTTCTTCCAAGACGTAGAGCTTTCGCTCTTGCCTGAGAACAATTCTCAGGTTCCTATACCAGTCCATGTAATTTGTCCCACATAGCTTGTCCTTCTCAAGGATAGCTCTCAGGGACAAGGTGGAATGTGAACCACTTGCCATGGAATTCTACAAGAATTCATGCAGAATTTAATCAGTACCTTAATTTCAAAATACAATTTATTTTAATTTGGACTTCAATTAAACACTCCCACTATTTTATTCAAATTGATAGCCCTCACTATCAATTCGGAGAGTCCATGCGAGCTACTCTCTTAGTGGACAAGATCCGTATTTCACCAAAACCACAAGTCCGCTTTGGCGTTCCTCTCATAATGCGGTTATTTAGGTAGGCAACGCTTGCCAATTGCATCCTCATGCAACTCTTGTATGGCTGGTGAATAACTCCTTATTCGCATCCATCATATGGTGCATGCCAACCCTATGCCTCTAGGCACTCAACCTTTGAGGTCACCTAGTTAAGTTAGACCCGATGTCGACAGTGGGATATCACACTTATCCGCTCGCACCCTTACCAAGATAGATTAATGCACCTTGCTTTGGCAAGCCCACACTTCATCGATCGAGGCAGGAAGAGTGTCATCCATCGGAAGGCATCCGAACACTTAATATTTTATGAAGGGATTTTAATTTTTAAATAATAGGTTAACACTTAACCATGATCAACATTTGATCAAAGTGCACATCCACATAAAAATAAGCTTTCTAAAATCCACATGCATCCCTTATGTGCACAACATAAGACTATCAACCTTTGATAGACTAAAGGGCTAAATCTGGACATTTAGAACTCTTCCAAATCTTCAGATTTACATGCATTGGACAAAGGCAAAGACAACTCGACTTAAAGCAGTAGACAAGCTCGTCTCTCATTGTTGGATACAAAATCCAAAACAATACAAGGTTCATTAACCACTTGAGGGACGGTTACTGCTAAGGAGACAATAATTTCTAACAATTAGAACCACGAAATCCCAGACGTTCCTGGCGGGGTTCCAAGGGGCCGCGCCCCTGGCGGGGTCTTAGGGGCAGAGCCCCTAACGGGGTCCAAGGGGCAGTGCAACCTGACTCTGATACCACTGTTGGGTTTTTCTAGAACCATACATCAAATGTAGGCGCAGCGGAAATGAAGAGAAACAACCCAAAAGATTCGGATCGACCATGAATATTGAATCAAGAAGTAAATCAAAATGCTAGGTTTGAAATTACCTTGGCGGGATTGGATCAAATCCAACCTAGATGCTCCAAGAAGAAGATTGCCTTCGTCGGCTTTGCAAGAGTTCTCACGTAGAATAATGTCTACGTCTCCACAGCAGTCCACACGAGCCGGGAGAAGAAGACTACACCTTGCGCTTCCACGGATTGCTAGATCCGCTTCAGGAAGAACAACACCGGCGACAATCGTCGGAGAGGAAGTCGGCGGAGGCGATTCAGACGGAACTCCTTCCGTCTAGGGTTCGAGCGGAACTCCTTCCGTCGGCTTCTATTCGTAAGTTATGAGAACCCTAAAGAAGTCCTATTTATACCCAAAGGATAAACAACTTCTAGAAGAATCGCTATCCGCAGACCACACAGCAAAATAGGGGCTTCTGTTACAATTCGTCGGGATTCCACGGAACAGTATTCGTCGAGTTTTCACGGGACAATCCGACGAATTCCGACGAATCACATCAGACGGCAACATTTGCCGAGTTAATGCTCTATGTGACAATTCGTCGAGATTCCACAGAACAATCCGACGAATCCCGACGAATCCGACGAATCATGTCAGACGGCAACATTTGCCGAGTTAAGGATCTCTGTAACAATTCGTCGAGATTCCACGGAACAATCCGACGAATCCCGACGAATCCGACGAATTCAGACAGCAACATTTGCTGGACTTCCCCCATTCTATATGGTGATTGGTAACCTTTACCAACATAGTCAATCTTCCAACTTCTCCACATGCTCTTATGTGCGACCCTGCAGGCTCATATCGCGTTGGCAGTGACATTACATGTTTGACCACTTCTAGATCACAATGGTAACTCCAACAATATGCTCCCGAACGGATGGGGATGTTACAAATTGGTATCAGCTTCTAGGGTTCCGTGTTCTTCTAAGGAATTCGTGGATGAATTCTTTTAAGGGGTGGTGAGCACGTGTGTGCGCTACCGTCGAGACGTAAAATAAACCCAAAAATGTCCACTTAGGAATAAAATGTAACAACAAACCAGCAATTATTGCATGATTTTGGAACCTGGGTGTTCCTTTTGTTGTTAGTTGCGACTGTGCTGTCGCCTAACTATGTAATGCACTCGTGTAGGGCACTCGAAGTGCAGCGGGACCATCGCGTCCCCGTGACGTGGTTGAGAGTAGCGGGTCTGCTGAGGCTCCTACACCTCCGTCTGCTGAGATGGTTCGGCTAGTTACAGAAGCTGTTCTAGCTGCGTTGAATGGCCAATCTGGAAGGCAAGGTCAACCGCCGGTGCAGGAAGTGGCCCCAGAGCCACTAAGAGTGGAGCAAGTCCCCGTGAGGCGTGCTGCTGAGCAACAGCTGAAGCACTTCCTGGGATTTCGACCTCCACCGTTTACCGGGGTTGAATCCCCAGCTGAGGTCGAGGACTGGCTGTCGCATATAGAGCGAATTCTAACAGCGACACAATCGGATGAAGCGCAGAAAGTGACCTTCGCTACTTTCTTGTTGGAAAAGGAAGCCAGGCGGTGGTGGGATGAGGTAGAGAGGCGCCAGTTTGCGGGAAGGCGACTGGTTGATGTGCCGATGGAAGAGTTCTCGAGAATCTTCCTGGCAAGGTATATGCCTCCGTCGCAGCAGATCGCGATGGAGAACCAGTTCCTGGCTCTGATGCAGGGTAATAGACTGGTTGATGACTACTTGTATGAGTTCACCCGCCTCGGGCGTTACGCTGGAACTTCTTTCGATGACGAGGGGAGAAGGGTGAACAGGTTCTACGGAGGCTTGCGTAGTGAGTTGCGGTACCTTCTGACAGGGCCGTTGACGCGGGGTTTCACGACCCTCGTTAGTTCAGCCCGAGCGCTTGAGCAGGGCATGCTCAGGGAGAAGGGCAAGGTGGCTGTGGTCGAGGCAGTGCCAGAGGGCAAGGCGCCGAGTGCGGCGAAGTTGCGGAGGTTGAATCGCTGGAAGAAGGCTCGATTATCTGGGCCAGCTCCCTCTGCTTTGGGCGCGTCGTCTGGACGTGGCCCTCTTATTTATTTTAGGCGTCCCTGCGAGAGCGCTTTTCGATACTGGAGCTTCGCACTCCTTATCGTCGGACTTCGTCCAACATTTTGGTGCGCCGTCGATTGCTTCTGCAGATGGACTGGAGGTCCTACTGCCGAATGGATATTCGATGCGTGTGGAGAGGAGTTGCTGCTTGAAGGTTCTAGTTGGAAGTCAGGTGTATGACCTGAAAGCATCGTTACTCCCCCTGGTTGAGTTCGATGTAATCTTCGGCATGGACTGGCTGTCGGAACAGCGTGCGTGCATCGATTGCACCACCAAGGAGGTGAGGTTTGGGCAGTGTGCCGATCGTGAGACGGTCTTTGCGGGCATGTGTGGATCTAGCAAGATGCTGATGTCTGCTCTCCAGGTGTCCAAGGTAGTGCGTCAGGGAGCAGAGTTATTCTTTGCTCTAGTGGAGGCTTCAACGCCGAGGCCCAGCCTAGTAGATGTTCCGGTAGTTTCAGAGTTCCCTGATGTGTTCCCGAGTGATCTCCCCGGTGCTCCACCGCAGCGGGAGATAGATTTCACGATTGAGTTGGTGTCAGGCGCTAAGCCTGTGGCCCGCTCGTTGTATCGTATGGCTCCGAAGGAGTTGGCAGAGTTGAAGCTGTAGTTGCAGGAGCTGCTTGAGCAGGGCTACGTGCGTCCGAGTTCCTCACCTTGGAGTGCACCGGTCCTCTTTGTCAAAAGAAGGACGGTAGCCTGCGGCTTTGCATCGATTATCGGGAGCTGAACAAGTTGAGCGAGAAGAACAAGTATCCTCTTCCGAGGATAGACGACTTGTTCGACCAGCTCGTTGGTTCGACAGTATACTCGAAGCTGGACTTGAAGTTCGGCTATTATCAGGTGCAGATCAGGGAGTGCGACATCCTGAAGACTGCCTTCAGTACCAGGTATGGGCAGTATGAGTTCACCGTGATGCCGTTTGGGCTGTATAATGCGCCTTCGGTGTTTATGGACTTGATGCACCGGACTTTCCGAGAGTACCTCGACCGGTTTGTGGTCGTCTTCCTTGACGACATACTAGTCTACTCTCAGTCCGAGGAGGAGCACGGTGATCACCTGCGAGTAGTCTTGGAGGTTCTGAGAAGGAACCAGCTGTATGCCAAGTTCTCGAAGTGCGAGTTCTGGCAACCTTCTGTGGCGTTCTTAGGCCATGTGGTTAGTGGAGCGGGTGTGGCGGTAGATCCGGTGAAGGTTGCGGTCATCAGGGAGTGGCATGTTCTTTCTACTGTAGCGGAGGTCTGTAGCTTTCTCGGGCTGGCCGACTATTACAGGCGCTTCGTGGAGAACTTCTCACGGATCGCGCTGCCTCTTACGACGCTGACACGGAAGATGCAGGAGTTTGTTTGGACGCCCGCGTGTGCGCAGGCTTTCGAGGAGTTGAAGTGGCGGCTTACCACGACTCCGATCTTATGTTTGCCTTGCGGCACGGAGGGCTTTGAGATCTACAGCGACGCTTCTGGGAGCGGCCTTGGCTGTGTTCTGCAGCAGCATGGCCAGGTAGTAGCGTACGGCTCTCGCCAGCTGAAGGTGCACGAGCGGAACTATCCGGTCCACGACTTGGAGTTGGCGGCCATGATATTTGCCCTGAAGCTTTGGCGGCATTATGTGTATGGAGTGAAGATTGACATCTTCACGGACCATAAGAGCCTGAAGTACCTTCTGGCGCAGAAAGGGGCTGATTATGCGGCAGCAGAGGTGGATGGAGTTCCTTGGGGACTACACCTTTGAGATCCACTATACTCCCGGGAAGGGGAATGTTGTCGCAGATGCGCTTAGTCGCAGGGCTCCAGCGCAGGCCAACTGGATTCAGATGCATGATGAGCACCTGATACGTGACCTGGAGGCCTTGGTTTTTTCTTGCGTGGAGAAGCGGAGCAGTGCCGGTGCCTGTTTGTGTTGGACTGAGGTGCAGTACGACCTCGCAGATAGAGTCCGCCAGGCTTTAGAACTCGATCCGAGTTTAAAGCGCTACGCGGAGGAGGCTGGTGGTGGGCCGGATGCCCAGTTTCAGGTGCGTGACGGGTTGCTGTGGAGAGGCGACCGTTTGTGCATCCCCAAGGTGGGTGAGCTGCGCGATGAGTTGATGTACGAGGCGCATCGTACCAGGTATTCAGTTCATCCGGGGAGCACGAAGATGTACAAGGACATGAAGGTCCTTTTCTGGTGGTCGGGTATGAAGAGGGACATCGCTCACTACGTGGCCAAGTGCCACACTTGTGCGCTAGTGAAGGCGGAATGTCAGAAGCCCGGTGGCTTTTTGAAGTCCTTACCGGTTCCGGAGTGGAAATTCGATGACGTTTCCATGGATTTCGTGCATGGGCTGCCGAGATCGCAGCGTGGGAACGATGCCATCTGGGTAGTCGTAGACCGACTGACGAAGGTGGCGCACTTTATCCCCAACCGGAGGGATGACTCGGTGGAGAAATTGGCGAAGCTGTATGTTGATACAATAGTACGATTGCACGGTGTGCCCCGTAGCATCGTCAGTGATCGAGATGGACGTTTTACTTCGAACGAATGGAGGCTAGCCAACCGTCTATTGGGTACGAAGCTGCAGTTTAGCACGGCCTTTCATCCTCAGACGGATGGCCAAACTGAGCGTACCAATATGACGATGGAGGACATGCTCCGGATGTGCGCCCTGGATTTCAGCAAGGGGTGGGAAGATCACCTCTTTCTTGTTGAGTTCACGTACAACAACAGCTACCATGCGAGTATTCAGATGGCGCCTTTCGAGGCCCTCTATGGCAGGAAGTGTCGCACTCCCTTAGCTTGGGCGGAAACAGGCGAGACGAAGTTCTTCAAGAGGAAAGACGTCGAAGAGGCGACTTCGACGGTACGTATGATCCGGGAGAGGCTTTTGGTTGCGCAGGATAGGCAGGCAAAGTACTATAATGCGAAGCACCGCGATGTCCAGTTCGTCGTTGGCGATTGGGTCTACTTGAAGATCAGGCCGTTCAAGGGTGTATCCAGGATTCGACGCTTGAAAAAATTGAGTCCGAGATACCTTGGACCGTTTGAGATCACCGAGCGCGTCGGCGAGGCGGCTTATAGGCTTGCACTATCGGCGGAACTGAGCGGGCTACACGATGTATTCCACATCTCTGTGTTGCGGAAGACAGTGCTAGAGCCTACGCATGTGGTCGCGGCGGATCAGGTGCCCGTGGATAGTGGGCTTAAGACGGCGGTCAGGCCCGTTAGCATCGAGGATGCTGAGGTGCGTCAGTTGCGGAACAGGGCGATCCGTATGGTAAAGGTCCGTTGGGACAACTGCGGTCGCGAGGAACTCTTATGGGAGCGTTAGCAGACCACGATAGAGGAGTTCCCCGAGCTGTTTCGGTGACGTTTATCTCTCTTTTTCCTCTTTTTGTAAAGACCTTTTTGGATATATATATATATATATGCCTGTTTTTACAAATTTCGGGACAAAATTTTTATAAGGAGGGGAGAGTTGTAACACCCCAAAACTCTGAAGCAGAGCTGTGCTGCTGGGAGCTAGCGCCGGCGGTAATGCTACCGCCTGGCGCTAGCCATCTCGACGGTTGCTAAGCGTCGAGACGATAGTTAAGCGTCGTCAGACGCTAAGGCGTCGAGACGGGAGCTAGCGCCGGCGGTAGTGCTACCGCCTGGCGCTAGCCCTCTCGACGGTTGCTAGGCGTCGAGACGGATGTTTTGCAACCGTCGAGATAGAACACTCAATAGCATATATTAATTCATTGTCAGAAGACTCATGTTGTTGGAAAACCTCTCGAACCATAGACTCACCTATGCTATTATCATTCATTTCCTCCATTTCTAGGTCATCTTGTTCTTTAATATCCCAAAGGTGTCTATGACATACAAGCTGTGCCATTTTCCAATGCTCACCTAGTTTTGTGTCATCGACATAGAACACTTGTTGCACTTGGTTTGGGAGAACGAACGGATCATCACTATACCAACGAGATCTTATATCAATGCTTACAAAATATTTCTCTTTTTGCATAGTTTTTTTCCCACCAGTCTTAAACCATTCACACCAAAATAATACTACTTTATATCCATGAAGATAGGTCATTTCAACTACTCTTGTCAATACTCCATAAAACTCAAGCATTTCATTTTGATGTTCCCCCTCAACAAGTAAACCACTATTTTGTGTGGTTCGACGACCATCTCGATCTTTTATATGAAATCGTACTCCATTAACAATACAACCAGAGTATAATTTTGTTAAGTATGATTGTGCACCATTTGCCAATGCCCATAACTCTTTAGAGATGTCTCTACACTGTTCGTGATGCAATCTATTTATCTATACATGATAAATAAAAAAGTTAATTGGTTAAGTGAAACTTTAAATTAATAATATAGAAGAATAATTTTGTTACTGGACCTTACATGAGCTTGAAACCAATAATGAAACTGTTCTTCGTGAGTTTGGTCAATGTTCCTATCATTTGTCATTTTTAGCTCCTTCATGTGCATACTATAAAAGACAATAAGTAACTTAAATTTAGATATAAAATAAGAATAATGATAATGGTTTAATATGAATCTACGAGCTCCTTCATGTTTCGAACCTTTTAAAAGCATCCAATTCGTTACAATTATTTAATATGAATTTATGAGCTGCATCTAGATCTTTTTTTGAAAGTGCATGACAACGGCGGAGAGGTCCAAAGGGCCTCACTTTTAATGCAAACACAGACAATTCACTCTTGTTGATCCTCTACTCCATCATCATTTCATTTATCTTTGTTAAACCTTGTTTCTATTTCATTTATATACATGGACGAGCTTTATTACGTACATAACCTTTAAGTGATTTTAAAAATCTAAAAAGACAAACTCAATAACAAGAACAACATATTTTTGGTTTATGCTATGTATGAACATGATGTAAGAATGCATAAATAAATTTACCTTTTAATAAGGTACATCCAACATGAATGAACTGAGCCAACAATCTTTGTCTCCTTTGGAAGGTGAATAGCCAAGTGAACCATTACATCGAAAAAAGCTGGAGAAAATATTTTCTCCAATTTACACAAAATAATTGAAATATTATTTTTCAATTTCTCTATATGCTCTACCTTCATTTGTAACGTTTTGAATCCCTATTTTCATTTTCAATTTTGAAGAACGAAATTTTCGTATTGGTTAGGCCCCTACTTGGGCTTGTTTTGGTTTAGAGCCAAAGCAACGCTGTTTTGGACTCTTCAGCAAAGGCCCCTCCTCAAAACCGAGCTGATACTTCTTCCTCTCTGATTTTGCCCCGACGACGCATCCCGGCGATTCTCCCCCGGCGCCTCTCCTCCCGGCTCCTCCTCTCCCAACTTCACATCTCCTCCCGGCGCATCTCCTCCCGGCGCAGCTCCTCCTGGCCATTCCTCGACGCATAGCAGTGAAGCAGCGGCAGCAGCTTTCTCCCGGCTCCTCCTCACAGCAGCTTCTTCCGGCGCCTCTCATCCCAGCGATCCCTCTGCCACCGAGCAGCCACAGAACAGTCCACGAGTTTAGGTATACCTAAACTCTAAAAAAGAAAAAAAATTTGTTAGGTCAGAACAAAAATCCTCCATTCGTGAACTAATTTTCATTCCGGCGACCAGATTCCCGTAAGTCGATCATGGAGGGAGAAGAAGGAAGCCAGCAGCCGCAGCTTGTGCTCGCGAACAAGCTGTTCCTCCTCAGGGCTCCCGACGTGGATGACATCGAAAAGGTTCGTCTACGGGATGAAGTCTTCGCCGCAGTCAAGGCCGACGACATGGCGTCTCTGTACGAATCACTCGCCGCTTCTTCCGTGCTCGAGTTGGACGCAACCCTGCTCGATTCCATGCGCAAGAGGATCGAAGAGGAGATTAAGAAGCTGGACGAGAAGTATTCAGTTTCTTCCCCATTTCTCGCTCTCTTGCTTTAACTAATCGAGTTTTCCCCTAATGCGTGATGATTTTGTTTGGTTTTGATTAATAGATCATGTTTTTTGTTCTTGTAATGTAGTATGAAAAGTTTATTTAGAGTGAAGGTTTTAGTTTTAGTGTCGGAAACATTAGATCTGCATTCTAGGATTATTGGTTAGGGGAAGGTTTTGGTTAACTTAGTGGGAAACAATTTTAAGGTGCAGAATTTGATTGAATTATCTATTCAGGAGGAAATTATGAGCATTTCTGTTTTGTAGTTTGGTAGTATCGTGCTACTCAGGCAAGAGTGCCGAATTTTGTTCTCCTTAACGGTTTAGATGTCTTGATGTGTGATTTAGTGGGATATAAAATGTACCACTACCATGATTTTGGAAGATAAAAATTTGGGCTTCTTACTCCTAATTCTGGGCAAAGACAAGCTACTGCATCTGGATTGTCGGTGAAGGTATAGAAATCCTTTTTTCATACCCATTGAACACTAAATTTCTCCATATGCTACTTGGATCCTGCTCAACATGTGCCATGATGATGGAGATTTTATGCTTCATTTGAAGTATGTAGAAAAGAACAATTGTCATGCATAGTTCAGAAGGTTTAGTGAAATTCCATATACTTTCTATTACATCAGTTCTGCAAGAAAAAATGACTTGTTCTTGCTCGATGAACCAAAAATAAAATATTTGTATTTCTAAAAATAAAATATTTGCATTATTTTCTAGACTTCCCTTCCATTAGATGATTAATCCATTGAAAGAAACTTTTTGTAATGGTACTTGCAGAATTGCGGATGCCGAAGAAAATCTTGGTGAAAGTGAAGTTCGTGAAGCTCACCTTGCGAAGTCATTGTACTTCATTCGAATTTGTGACAAGGTTATACGCTGATCATGCTTTGTACATCTCTATGTGAATTTGCATATCCAGTTTTTCTTGGTGAAGTTATGCATCTTTTGGCATACCCTACTACACATGCAGGAGAAAGCACTTGAGCAGCTTAAAGTAACTGAAAACAAAACTGTTGCAGTCGGGCAGAAGATGGATTTGGTTTTCTACACACTACAGATTGGGTTTTTCCTCATGGATTATGATTTGATTTCTAGATCACTTGACAAGGCTAAGAAGTATGAATGATTCATATATAACATGATTGGTGTCTTACATGGTAGGTTATGGTACTTCACGGTTTCTAATATCTTGTTCTTATGGTAGTTTATTTGAGGAAGGAGGTGACTGGGAGAGAAAGAATCGTTTGAAAGTATATGAAGGTCTATATTGTATGTCCACCAGGAATTTTAAAAGAGCAGCCGATCTATTTTTGGACTCTATATCGACATTTACAACTTATGAGTTGTTTCCTTATGACATTTTCATTTTCTATACCATCCTCACAAGCATTATATCACTGGATAGAGTGTCACTTAAAGAAAAGGTTTGATGCATTTTCCCACTTTGTTAGTCTCATCTTCTTTACAACACTGATTATTTTTCATGAATCAAATATGTCAGGTTGTGGATGCCCCAGAAATCCTTGCAGTGATTGGCAAGATTCCACATATATCAGAATTCCTTAACTCCCTCCATGAATGCCAGTACAAATCATTCTTTATTGCATTATGTGAGTATTGCATCTATTTTATCCAGCTGTTGACAATAACTATTGTTGAAACTCCAAATATTATTATTATTATTTACAAGTATTACAACTCCCCCCATATATATAGTTACAAGGGGTGACAACAAATTTTCATAAGAGATGTGAGACTAAACAAGAGAAGGAGAAAATGTGCATGGTCTAAAACTCTCCCTCAAGTTGGAGCATATATATCAACCATGTTCAGCTTGATACAAATATCTGAAAATGACAAAGGGAGAGGTTTGATGAATAAATCTGTCAGTGTTTTGTTTGATATTATAAACTGAGTGCATATATATTTATTGATGACTTCCCCTCTGATGAAGCGGCAATCTATGTTTATATGCTTTGTTCTTTCGTGAAACACAAGATATGAAGATGATTGTGTTCTTGAGAAGATGAGTAATGATGGATGCAGACCTTTTGAGAAGATGAGTGATAATGGAGGCCCAAGCGACAATGTTAGCTAATGTAGGGATGATTCTCCTAAAATTTGTTGGTGGATCATCTCACAAGACTAAGGTAGTCATTGAAGATAACATAACTACTTGGAAGTTTCTCAATGTGCCTATATTGAGTTGCAAGGTCAATAGAGAATGAGCGACGTTGAAGAAGTGCTGATGATTGCACTTCCTGATATGAAACATCATGGGAGAGAGTAGGTCAAGCAAATAAATTCGAGTAAATAGTGTAGATATGCGTGGTCTTGACTTCTTTGGAGTAAGGGGTCGCCAAGTGGTTTCACACAACTTTGCTGTCATTATGTCGAACGGTTGGCAAACACTCATCGGATAAGCTGTGTGTCAGCTAAGTGTGAACCAAGACATTATTCACATCTCATTCCGCATAGGCGGGAGATTTAGGGTCGGGCTGAGCATCAATGAGGTCGTGTCGCTTTCTTTGAGATCGCATAAGGAATGAGAAGGAAACTTTCCAATCGGCGTAATTGGGATCGTTTAACTTGGACGCCGTGCTTAGATTTCCAAAGGCACTGGAAAGGGTGCAAGAGTAGGTGTGATTGTAGCATGCGTGAGCTTGGGTGTTCTCATATTTCTACATGAGCACTCCACTTAAAGAATCACTACAACATCGGTGGATTCGCAAGCACAACAACAAAGAGGAACTATCTCAACGACAATTCCCCGTGAGAAGAAAAAGAGGAGTTGTGAGGCTGAAGGCGAGGAAGTCACGTGAGAACAGGAGTGCGTGCGAAAACGGATCTAGAGCGAGCTCTTTCTGCAAGGCATAATGGAAAACAACAAATTCTTTTTATGAGAATGGTTTCACTTTCACATGTTCTGACGCAAGAGAGCTCATCAAGATGCGAGGGATTCAATTGTGAGGTGGAGGGCTCGAGAGAGATGGAGGGATCATGGCGTTCATGCGAGCGAGGGCGAGCTCAACAAGGGTTTTGCGTGAAAGTCGCATGAGTGTTGCGATCCGTGAGACAGAATCGGGAAGAACCATGTTTTAGCGCGCTAAAATAGATTTATGCGAGTAGATCAGTGACGTTGATGGAAGCCCTAAAAGGCGGGTCAGCTAGTCTCCAAAAGTGGTAGGCTCTGATGCAATGTTGAAACTCCTAATATTGTTATTATTATCATTATTCACAAGTATTTCAACTCCCCTCTATATATATAAGATACAAGGTGTGACAACAAATCTCCACAAGAGATGTAGGACTAAACAAGAGAAAGAGAAAATAAGCATGGTTTCTACGTGAATTTTTTTCTTTGGATTGTAACTTGTAACAACTATGTTCAATATTTAAATAGGCTCCTTGTTCATAGTTTGTGGGTTGGAATTGCTTCTATTGACAGAAACAAATATTTTGTTAAGTATTTTTCAGGCTCCATTCGGTTGGTGGGTTTTGGGAGGGCGGAATTGGTTTTGGTCTCCCAATTCCAAATTCTTGTGTTCGTTTGTGCCACTATTTGATCCGAATTGACATTTGAGCATAACCGTGGATTTTCATTCATTTGAATTTTAGGCATGAATGAAAACCCACCTTTTTAGGTCACTTTTCGGGGCTTTGGCAGATCTTTCTTCTTCTGTATTCTTTTTTTTGCATTCTTGATGGGGATCGACGTTGCACTACGGGTCACTATTCGGCGAGGCCCACATCGTGTATTCACCCAGGAGATGTTGATCAGATCGATGATTCGAGACCACAAGCGTCCGAAGCGCCGATTTAGTATATTATGTATCTTTTTTTTGGACTTATATTTAGTGTTTTAGGACACCGGGCATAACGATCAATCATAGCCGTTCACGCCGTGTGCCCAATCGCTCCTCTCGTTATAAATAGGTGCGGAGGCTTTCATTTTCAGTCATTGTTGATTTTGTTAGCTAATCCAGATCCGACAATTATATCGCGGTGCGACGCTGCATGACCCCGAGGTGCGATTTCCCGATTAATTTCAGTTTTTTTCAATCCAGTAACTCTTATTTTTCCGGAAATATCCCCTGCCGCATACTCATCTCCACGACCTAATCAAAGGAACCTCCTATGCCATCTACGGTCCCCTTCCAAGCCGACACCATCCTTGCCTACCGCTCGCCTTTCCACACCGCTAGTCACCTCCCTAGAAGCCGACGTTCCCCACCCTAGCCGCAGCCAAGGCCATCGTCACCTACCCCTGTCGAACCAGAGACCGACGCCACTTTCCGCACCTGTAACCTTGGCGTCGGCCGAATTCCAGCCGCATGTCCTCATCTACTTCCTCCACCATTTATGTCGGCCGACCAACCCTCCCCTACCTGCAAATAACAAACCCCATCCCCTTCTCACCCGATCACCCAACAACTGCCCTCCTTGTCTATCTCACGGCCAGATCATCTCCTCCCCAAACCGCAAGCCCTCCCCCTCCACTAGCAAAGCCGCAAATCTCCTAATTTCTCCTTGACGACAGTCCCTCCTCCTTCCCAGCCACATGCCTCACCGCCCCTCTGCTCCCCTACCCGTCAGCGCACTACAACTCTCCTCGTCAAAAACAGCAACTGCAATCTCCCCCGCTGCATGGATTCACGTTTGCAACTATTACCGGTCCCTATTGCTTGTGAGTATATCTTGGTAGTGCATTCCTCTTTTTCTTTTTGATTATTGGATGAGCATGTTATATTTGCTTGGTAACTGAACTTGTTGCGCTATTGTTGTACTTTCTTAATTCTTACAAGTCTCCACTTGTGAAAATTGTAGTTGAAAACACTCCTAATGAAAGTAATCATGATTTTGCTCAAGTACTTGACATTGAAATTAACATTGTGTCGATTTGCTTAACTTTTATAATTTTATTTGCTAAAATACTATTCCGGAATTAATTAAAACATGCATGCATCATTTAGGTTGGGTTTGTTCGCGTCCATCCCGCACATTCACTTAGGATTGCATTAGCGTCGACATAACCTCGTCACACAACCTACCATGCGTCAGTTCTTTTTTTGCGTTCTTTTGTCACATTCTTCTTTCTTCTTATTTTTCTTCGTTCTTCTTTCTTCTTATTTTTCTTCTTTCTTCTTATTTTTCTTCGTTCTTCTTTCTTCTTATTTTTCTTCGTTCTTCTTTCTTCTTATTTTTCTTCGTTCTTCTTCTTCATCATCATCTTCTTCGTTCTTCTTCTTGTTCTTCTTCTTCTCTTCTTCGGCTGCCGCTTTTTCTCTTTTTCTCCTTCTTCTTTGTCTTCTTCGGCTTCTTCGACCGCTTCTTATTCGTCTTCTTCGACCGCTTCTTATTCGTCTTCTTCAACTACTCCTTCACCTCGGCCTTCTCCTCCTTCAACTCTAAATTCAAAACCGACGGTCTATCTTCGAGAGCAATTGAACATAAGAATTGGAATTGACTATTTGACTCAATTTCAAAACCTATGAGTTTTTTTGTTTTGGACCAAAACCAATTCCGCCCTCCCAAACCTGCCAAATGGACGGAGCCTCATTGATTTTTACGATGGTGTCATCGGGGGACCAAGTTAAGCCTCTACTGAAATAGTAGATGTTCACCCATCAATCCAAAAAACTTGAAACAATGGCTAAGTGTCATCACTAACTACAACATGAACTTAACTCTTATTTTCACTTCCAATGTAGGAATACTTTTACTCTGATGCGGACCTCAACAATTTCTCTCTCACATAAGAAAGCCTTTCACATCTACCATCACTTTCCTTCAGTTAAAAGGGTTTCAACACTATTATTCTCATGAACCAACAACTCAACTATGCAGAGCTTGCGTAGGAGTCACCCGATCTTGAACTTTGTCAACCATAAGAGGCAAAGACCCATAGGAGCAATAACACAAACTTTTCATCCCATTTCAACCATTGGTTTTGAAACCACTTGTTGGTAGTGGAACACCTTTTGCTAAACGTGTAACAAAATTCACGGACTAGAAAATCCGACCGGCCAAAATGCTAGGGTAGACTTGTTCTAAGCCTAGGGGGTCTTAATAGTCCCTTTTTTCTCCTTAAAAATTACCACCTGATATCATCGGGCAGCCAGACTTGCTGCCCAGGCTTCCATGCCCTCTTTTTTTGGCAGGCCTAGGTTTGCCTAGAGAGCCTGGAGCTGAGCCTTACTGTTTTTTTTTGCATGTCTATTGCCTACCTAGTGCTCAAGTTGAGTTCAATATAATGGCTAACCTTGAAATATTTTTTACTAGGGGCATTATCGTCAATCAAACCATACCATATATTTGAAAGAGGATATCAAAGGACTTGTGGTGATGTTGAATAGCAACAGTTCAATAGCAATTCACGAAGGAAACAAAAAAGTGGTCATAGGAATGGAGTTGGTCTCAAGACCTACAATGTTTGTGCAACACTGACATGCTGATATTATGGTCCCAGTTTCACAACTCACAAGTTTCAAATTACCACCTCTTCTTTGGCATCCTTATATCCCCCACCCATGCGTTTCTTCTTCTTTTGGCTTCTTTGATTGCGTGCCATTGAGCCAATGACCCTCCAATTTTCCATCTTCCAATCTTCCTGAAACACTTTTCCTTTTTGGTTTCCTTCGACAAGTAGTAAAACAGTTAGCCTACTTGATGCTGGTTGGGTCTTTCATGTCAGTTTAGTAGGTACATGTGCCCTCTATGCCTCCCAATCTATGCGACGTTGTCATTTGGCATATTTAATTATTTATGTACTAGCAAATGGACAACTATAAACACAGGAGCTCAAGCAGATGTGCAACGACCAATATCTAGAACTTAAATATTGTTTCAGTTCTAATATGGTCTCATTGGGCATTCACTATCTTATGATTGTTGTGGAGAAATGTTCTATTTGATAATAATAAAGAGAACATTACAAATATATTTACAGAGTGATAGAGGCTAGAATATTACAAGATATGTGAGACTAAATATAAATCTATACAATTATAAGACCAGTCTCATATAGTTGGAGCATAAACATTGATGATGCTTAGCTTAGACTTAAGATACAATAGTACATGTCAAGGTAGAGGTTTGGTGATAATATTTGCAACTTGTTTCAAAGAGGGAACGTGGATTACTTTCTTTTCTTTTACTTTTTCTGTGATAAAATGTTAATTACTTCCACTGTGTTTAGTCCTTTTAAGAAATACTGGATTCTCAGTAATGTGAATTATGACTTTGTTATAGTAATAGAGAGTGGTTTGAGATGTTGTAGTCACTTAGAGAATCGAACCATGCCAACTTGAATACAATGTGTCATTGTCTGATATTAAGCCTCAACATATGAATGAGCTATAACTTTTTTTTCTTGCTGCGCCAAGTAACATGATTTTCTTCCAAAAACACTATATATCCACTTATAGATTTTCGATCATCAATAAGGACAAAAGTTAGCATAAATGTAGGATATGAATTATGAACAACATAGAGGATAATTTGTAGAGATGTATTTGTCCAAGAGTACCTTTTAGATCGCGTAGAGTCCATTCTACAACATGAAAGTGTTAGAACAATGGATTTTTCATATATTGGCTAATGAGGCCTGCTACAAATTCAATATCAAGTCATGTAGCTATGAGATAAATGAGCTTCCCAACCATGCGTCTATAACAACCTGGATTAGATGTGGATAGAAAATGACGCGAGTCAGGTAGCTTAACAATGGAGTCCATAAGTGCCTTGGCAGGCTTACATTCATGGGGCATGTCTCAGCTAGAAAGTCAAGTGTAGATTTTCTAAGAAATAAAAAAATAATCCATGATACTTTGTATGAAATTGTGAAACTAGGTTTGCTTTATAATCCCTTGTGAGGATGATATCATCCACCTAGACCAATAAAATGATCACACACTGAGCTCGGCAATGGATATTGAGAGATTCGTCCGAACCACTTCCGACAAAGCCATTTTTCTATTGAATAATGATGAATTTGTCAAACCAAGCATGCATTGATTGCTTTAGGCTATAAATAGACTTCTTCAGAGATTCCCCCGGTTATTGAAAGGCGGGAGGAGGTTGTGTAAAAATGATCTTAGAAAAATCGTCATTGAGGAAGACATTCTTCACATTCAACTGTTGAAGAGGCGGGAGGAGGTTGTGTAAAAATGATCTTAGAAAAATTGTCATTGAGGAAGACATTCTTCACATTCAACTGATGAAGAGGCGGGAGGAGGTTGTGTAAAACTGATCTTAGAAAAATCGTCATTGAGGAAGACATTCTTCACATTCAACCGATGAAGAGGCCATCATCTAGAACAACAATTGTTAATTTATTTGTAGAACAAAATGCATCAGTATAACTATAACCAAATTATTTAGTGTACCCCTTTGCTACAAGATAATTTTGGTGGCAATCTATTGTTCTGTCAAGATTCTTGTGAACAAGTGACAACACAAACCCAACTTACAACCAAACATTGTCTTGCTTGGGGGCAAGGGGATTAAAATCCACATTCTATTTGAGATCCGTCAAGTTTTTCTAACATAGTTGCACACCAACCAGCATTACACATAGTTTTCTTAACATAGGAAGGAGTAGATATGAAAGCTAATGATGAAACAAACTTTTGAGTGGAAGATGCTAGATGATAACAAGAAGCAAAATGAGAAATTAGATGAGATGTGCAAGAATGTTACCCCTTTTAATGTAATATGGAGATCAACATCTGAAGGCAAAGAGTGGTGGAGCTAGCATTAGAGGCCGATGTACTAGAGGACGAGTTATATGCATATGTTGTAACTGAGCAATGGGAGCAAGAACACATTTAGGACAACATGAGTAATAACGATGCTCACTACGACCAGTACTTAGAAAGTAAGATGTGGTGTGAGGATCAATGTTAGATAGTATAATAATTTCAACCTTTGGTAATACAAACTGAGAACGTAAAAGCACTAGTAGAGAAAGTGGATCGGTGATGTTTCCCAAAAATATATGACTCACAATTGAAATTAAAAAAAGGATAAATCTAGGTAATATAAGCCACAAGGAAGACATGCGATGATGGCCACGACATCCATGCCAATGAATGGTCAAAAAACTGACTGTTGTACTTGGCAACTAACCCACATAGTAAATGACATTTTGAACAATTTTGGCCATGTGTGAACTGAGAATCACAAAAAGAGAGGGAAAAAAGTTACCGAACTATTGAGATCATGAGTGAGTTGACACATGGACATAAGATTATGATTTATATGAAGAACAATCAAGGCATTATTCCATTTTAACGTGGATCAGATGTGATACGTCGTAATCGTATAAAGAGCGCGAATCAGAAACTTGCATTGCATTAAACAAACATAAAGATACAATCGAGAGGCAAGTTCTCATCAAGCATCCGGAGGTTGGGTCCTCCTTGACACAAAACTCTCCAAGAGACCTCGAACTCTAAGACTCAAAAGATAATCCTAAGGAGACACTCCCACTCATATATATAGAGTGGGACAGATAAAAAGTAAGAACGTGCCCCCATGGCTACATAGAATAATAAGGATGTGTGTGGTGGCTCGCGTCGTATCAACACGCCCTGCCCAAAAAAGCGACCTTGTCCTCAAGGTTAAGGTCCGTAGGGGTTGTCTGGGAGTGTTGTTACGATATTGCATCCGCCGAAGCACACAACCTTGCAAGAGCCATGGGAGCGCGTATGGAAGCCGCCGTGATATTTCTTCGTGTACTTATTATTATTAGTTAATTAATTAATATTTAATTAATCAATATTAATTAATATTAATTAACTTAATTAAAGTATTTTGTAATGATATTGTCCTCCCTCATCTATATAAGGGGGAGGGGTGTGTTGGTTAGGCATCTTTGGATCATTAGAGTTTGTCTCTCATTTGAGAGAGGGATCTTAGGAGGAACCATCCTCCTAGATCTGGGCCGGAGTCCGCTCCGGATTGTATCAGTTTTCCCGTTTAATGCAAGTATGTCTCTTGATTTGTTCGATACTCCATCAATGGTCCGACCTGCCGCCCCCGCCCGCTCATTCCACGCCGTCGGGGATCAAGCCACGCTGGACACATTCAAAGTCCTGGAGCGCCGCCTCGACACCCGGGAAAGCCTCCTTGTGTCCATGCTCGCAAGTGTGCAACGTTTCGCGGCCCTTTGGGGTCATCCCACGTTGCTGCATCCGCCTTCCACAACACCCCCCCGCACAGCCTGCCGCCCAGGTTGTCGGCCGCTCGCCGCTTTCAGCACTTACTGCGGGTGTCATCGACCCTCTTCACCACCGTCGGAAACTCCCGATACTTCCCACACCTGAATCGCCGGCTCAACTTCTTCCTCGGCCAGATCAACATCTCGAGCCTTTCCTCCCGCGGGACGCTGGACTCCAAACCCTCGCATGCCGGTCTCTTCATCTCCTCCTCGTTGTCGCACAGGTGCTCGTCCCCGCCCTACGAGTCCGCGTCGTCGTCGACCAGCTTCCTGGCTGGACCCTCCGCCTGATGTCTTCACCTTCCACGCCTGTCCTATCGCCTTGCCTGCACGCCTCCTCTTCCTATTTCTTTCTTTCTCCTGCTCTGCCATCCGCCGCTGCCCCCACAATACGCCAACCCACAACTTATCACATCCCTTCCTGCCGCCCCTCTCTCTCATACCAACTTTTGGCCCCACTGACAACCCCCCTGCCAACCTATCCCCTTTTCTTTTTTTCTTTTTTTTCATTATCCCGGGCACTCCAGCCGAGCCCCTAGGATTCCTTTTTTAATTGTTATCCCCTGCACTCACCCTTACCCCCACCATGTAACCCATTTCCCTCCCCACTTCTCTTCCCCTTCCGTATTTGTCCTTCCCTCAATCGTCTTTTTTTCACTCCTAACCGTTGTCGCCATTTAAAAAACTCCAACAAATTTTGTACTCTTGACCTTGGGGACAAGGTCAATTTTCAAGGGCGGCGTATTGTTACGATATTGCATCCGCCGAAGCACACAACCTTGCAAGAGCCATGGGAGCGCGTATGGATGCCGCCGTGATATTTCTTCGTGTACTTATTATTATTAGTTAATTAATTAATATTTAATTAATCAATATTAATTCATATTAATTAACTTAATTAAAGTATTTTTTTAATGATATTGTCCTCCCTCATCTATATAAGGGGGAGGGGTGTGTTGGTTAGGCATCTTTGGATCATTAGAGTTTGTCTCACATTTGAGAGAGTGATCTTAGGAGGAACCAGCGTCCTAGATCTGGGCCGGAGTCCGCTCCGGATTGTATCAGTTTTCCCGTTTAATGCAAGCATGTCTCTTGATTTGTTCGATACTCCATCAAGTGTTAACGCATCCAAGTCCCTGAAATCAAGGTCGTCATCTTTAGAGCCAATCAACATACACAGATTTTGAGAGGGCAGACGTGGGTGCGTTAGTATGGCTGCTTGCAGCCAAAGCAGAGGCCCTTGTGGCGAAGCTGGAGGTGCTACTGGTGAGACAAGCGTCGGGGTGCTTGTGGAGGCGAAACTGGTAGATGTGGAGGTGGGCCTAGCAACTGGAGCTTAAATGATGGCACGGGAGCCAAGCGAGGAAGGAGCGGCGGCGGTGGCGGCGGCTGGTGGGGAGGTTGGATCGAGGAGGATGGAGGAGCTGGGTAGAGTTCCTCGTCGAGGTACCGAGCCTGCTTCATGGCGCGGGAAAGAGTAGATGGGTTGTGCACCCAAAGACGCGCCCAGAGGTGGGGGTGAAGATTCGTCAGGAAATACCCCAAGTAGCGGTCGGGGGCTAGGTCGGGTGCGTGCGTAGCGACCGCGTTGAACTCGTCGATGTTGGTGGCCACGAAGTCGGACTGACGGACGGAGCTGAGGCCCTCAAAGGCATTACCCGCCTGGCGAGTGTCATAGTGGCGGAAGAATTCCTCCTTCAATGTGGGCCAGGTGAGGCCAGGAATTTGCTAGCGCATCCAAGGCACCCAATGGAGTGCCGAACCCTCCATATAGATAGTTGTTATGGGACCTTCTGGTTGGTAGGGGTGGACTGAAGTTCGAAGAACTGCTCTGCGTGGGCGAGCCATCCAAGAGGGTCGGTGTCGTCGAACACAGGAATCTCAATCCGGCGGAGATGGGCCAGTGAAATGTCCGCAGCGGGGTGCAGAAAGCCCATGTAGTCCGGGACGGGTTGAAGTGGTGGTGGTGGCGGTGGCGGAGTTGTCGGAGGGTGATGTATCGCCGTGGTCGTAAGCCCTCAAAGGAGGAGAGTAAGATCCGCAAGCTGGCCTTCGATGATATCCATGCGCTGAGAGTCAGTGGAGGTGGTGGTGGAGGTGTTTTAGTCGGTGTGGAGGGCCATTGAACGAGTCGCGGGCATGAAAGAACGGAGGGGTGCAGTGGCGATGAGCGTCGAGACGCTGCAAGAGGTGTAGGAGGGTGGCGAGGGTGAGGAGCAGCCGCTGGAACGCTACAGCAGCCGCCAGAGGGCCTCCAAAATGTAGGTGATATGGCTGGATGTTGTCGTAAGGTAGTAGGAGCCGCTGGAAGGTGGCACGGGGCGTAGGAACAGACGTACAGTCGGCGGAGGAAGAGGAAAGCAGTCACAGCTCGTCGGTGCCGACAACGAAAACTGCATCGAGTGAACGATGTCGGCGGAAACTACGTCGAATGGGCGGAAATTGCGTCGTGTGAACGGCGTCGGCGAAAACCACCTCGAATGTCGTTGTACAGGAAGTAGGGCGGAATCGGGTCGTGGGACCGCGACAGTGGAATGCGCGAACGAACAGAAGTCAGTTGAGGCGCGGGCATGACGACGCGATATAGACGAACAGTGGAGAACATGAATCGGGTCACCGAATAGTGGAGAACAGTGCTGGCTCGAACTGAGAGATCCAATTAGGGTTTCAACCAAAATCGTAAATGAGGGCAGGTCAGACCAATTGATACGTCCTAATCGTATCAAGAGCGCAAATAAGAAACTTGCATTGCATTAAACAAACATAAAGATACAATCGAGAGTCAAGCTCTCGCCAAACATTCGGAGGCTGGGTCCTCCTTGACACTCCACTCTCCATGAGAGCGCAAAGTCTAAGACTCAAAAGATAATCCTAAGGAGACACTCCCACTCATATATATAGAGTGGGAAAGGATACAAAGTACGCACGTGCCCCTAGGGCTACATAGAATAATAAGGATGTGCGTGGTGACCCGCATCTTATCAGGATGAGGGAGAAATATTTTGTAGAACCGAAGACATGAATGGTATAATCATCCACATTAGAGATACTTTGTAATAAATACAACGAAGAAACAAAGGGCATGTTCTTTGACATTATTTGAAGTGTCTAATTCTACGAGCCAAGAATTATAGTGAGGTAAAATTATTTACTTGGCATAAGTGAAATATTAGCAGGTGTTTGCTGTGAGAGATGATGACGTAACTAATTCAATGTAGCGGTAGATAAGACGCCTTGTTTAGATACGGAATCACTATGAGCAGTAGATGCAGATGATTGAGAAGTATGATGTGTTGTAGTTCCATCCTCGGCATAGCCATACTTCTCCCATCATTTATCCTCTTGATGATTGGTGCCACCATATCAGGCACAATGTAAGCCACTATGACCTGGACGGATGTAAAGAGGATGAGTCAGTTTGTGACCACCACAACCTGCATGACTGTGAAGAGGATGAAACAATCCATGACCACTACGACCTACACAACCACGAAGATGATGAGACAGTCCACGACCACCACGATCTGCATGACCACGAAGTGGATGAGATAGTCCATGACTACCACGACCTACACTACCATGAAGAGGGTGAGACTGTGTGACATTACGAGTAGATTCTCGATCACCAAAACCAGTGCCGTCGAAAATTGTAAGGACAATGAGAAGTCCACATGAAGAGCAAAATTGTTGTCTGAAGTCGATAGAACTTGACACTAGATGTGCATCCGCTAAGGAAATTTAAGTGTCCTCTTTCGTCACCTTCTGGTCGTCTTCATCATCGGTTGAAATCCTTAATTGATCCCAGTCATATCAGTCAATTTTGTCATCTTAAATCGACGATAAGGGCTCGCTCTGTTGACCTCGATGACAACAAGAAGCTCATTGATGAGAACTTGCTTTGTCATTGATTCGTGACCACGGCGGAAGCTGATTGCGTCGAGTGGAACACGAACAAGGATATTGACGACAAGAGATCATTGATTATGTCGAGGGTTGGAGATCCCTTCAATGCCACGAAGGGAGCTGTCGCCAATGATGTCTACGATATGGGATGCTGTCAACAAGTGGAGAAGCATATTTTGTAAATGTCCACAGTAGATGCGTTGTGCGAGCGGTTAGTTCAAAGAATACCTAATCTCTGATACCCAATTTGGAGAAATAATCAATTCAATAATCTAACTAATAAAAAGAACATTGCAAGTATATATTCTGAGGAAGGATAGAGACTAGATTAGTAAAAGAGATGTAAGACTAAATACATATCCATAGTTCATAGAAATATGAGACTACTATTCTCATCATGAATAACAAGTGAGTTTGGAGGGAGAGAAGATAATATATAATAAATTTCTCTTATACTGCTTTCTGCACCAGCATTCCTTGTAGAAAAAAATTTCTTTTACACTACTATCTCATGTTCAATTTAATAGCATATGTGTGACAGGCACCAAACATTTTCTTTATTTGAATCAGTGCTAGTTACTTTATTCTCCCAATCACACATGCGCGGTTATGTTTTGTTTGAAGAAACTGAAGCAATGCAAATGTAATCTACGAACTGTTTGCTTGGCTCACAACTTTCCCGTGTCACCTTTTTTTTATCATACGTTCTTAAGAAAATATTTGATGTTATGACCTGCTTCTTTTCAGCTGGCTTGACTGAGCAGATAAAGCTAGACCGCTATCTCCAACCACATTTTAGGTATTACATGAGGGAAGTCCGGACCGTGGTTTATTCTCAATTTCTCGAATCCTACAAGAGTGTCACCATGGAAGCAATGGCCTCTGCATTTGGGGTTTCTGTAGACTTCATTGATCTGTAAGTGCTTTGTTGTTACTTTTTTTTCGCATACCAGACTATAGGGTGATGCCGAATCAACTTCTTCCAGACAAATGATCTTCTTTTTGGCTTGAGAGATACTAGTGCAAAGTGTTTGATTTCCAATCAGCTTTCATGGTGTTTGAATAATCATGATGTTCCTTCCAGTAATCTCGAGTAATTAAAATCCTATCAGTAACCATGAAATGCTCCTTATTCAGGGAACTATCTCGCTTCATAGCTGCTGGGAAGCTTCACTGTAAGATTGATAAGGTTGCAGGAGTTTTGGAGACCAACAGACCTGATGCCAAGAATGCTCTCTATCAGGCAACCATCAAGCAAGGTGATTTCTTACTGAACCGGATTCAAAAACTTTCTCGTGTTATCGCTTTGTAAACAATACTCGCGGTTTTCCTATTTTTATTCAAGCGATGTTGAACGTGAATCTTGTTCGAATTTTTACTCTCCTGAGAGTGTGATCTCAGCTTCTCGCTCCTCTAGCAATTTCGTTCTGTTTTTTTTTATGAATCCGGTTTAGTATAATATTCTTAAAGATTGGTTGGTTTGAGTTTTCTTAGGCAAAGTTGGAGGGAGGGTTTTATGAACAACCTCAATTTTTATTTTTAAAAGCACTAAAATTGTTGTAATAATTTATAAAAATTACCTTAAATCTTAGATGTTTCTTATATTGTAGTCATTATGAAGTATCAACAACATTAAATTTTAAACAATGTATCTGGTATTTGTTCATAATTATTATTTTAATTTTTCAATTAACTCATTATTGTCCTTGCCAAGATGCCGCGACAGTACTCATGCGCTCCAGGGGGGACCAGCGGCGGGAGCGTCGTTACGCCGCGGCACTGTCGTGGTCAAGATACTGTCGCGGCGGTACGGGGACCCGTGCATCAGTTTCATCTTGAAAGTCGATTTTAAATCTTATTATTATCTTATTAGTTTGTACTGCGTATCCTTTATACGTATAGAAAAAATGAATAATTTTGTACTGTGTATATTTATATAATATACATAAGATTTGTTTTATTAGTATCTTATTAATTTATATATAAATTAGGGAGTTGTTAAAGACACCGCACTTTTGGCTAGGTGCACCGCACTTTCTCCTAATTTTTCGCGCCTTCTAGAAATAAGCCTTGTACATGCATTTTTTGGAAGTGCTCAACAGAAAGTTGTATATTTTGATGAGATCTACAACTTTCGTGTTGAACACTTTTCCTAAAAATGCACATACAATGCGTACTTTGGAAATACGCCCAGGTTTTGCGCCTTTCGGAAATACGCCTTGTACATGCATTTTTAGGAAAAGTGTTCAACACGAAAGTTGTAGATCTCGTCGAAATCTACAACCTTCGTGTTGAACACTTCCTAAAAATGCATGTACAAGGCTTATTTTTAGAAGGCGCGAAAAATTAGGAGAGTGCGGTTCACCTAGCCAAAATTGCGGTGCCTTTAACAACTCCCATAAATTAATGCAAGTTTCCGATCAACGGAGTCCAGTTGAGAGCAGTTGGTCATGAAACTCTTAGAGCCCGTTTGGATCGTAGAAATTGGAATTGAAATTCATCCGATTCTAATTTTTGCATTAATTAAAATTGGTCTAGTGTAATGTTGTTGTTTGGCATTAGGATGATTTTGTGTAACAGGAATTGGAATTGACAATTTTTTGCAGGAATTAGAATTATCCTCTTAATTGTTAACTACTAAATCCTTATAAAATGTCACGGGGTAGAAAATGGTTTCTGTTTGTTTTTAACCCAAAGGTTCAGGAAAATTATAACACTTTTAGTGGTTTAGCAATACAAAATAGCTATATTTTACTTACTTTCCATTGCCAACATACAAAAATTAATTGGAACTAGGATTAACATACAAAATTTCTTATGATCAGAGCTAGGATTGACAATACAAATTTGAGCCTCTGTTATAACAAATAATCTGATTACAAATACAAAGATTTAAGCATATCTTGTCGCTGAAATCCTCAGCAAATTTGGGAGGACAACAGATTCTCGGTAGTAGCGTTGTGGTGTACTAGAAAATTGAGGATGATGAGTTCCTGGACGATGACGAGAACCCGGATGATGTTGAGCTCCTAGACTGCGGCGAGAACCTGGAATGAGAATCTGGATGTCGTCGAGCTATTGAACGGCAACGATAGGGATCGAGGAAGAAAAAGACGAAGAAAGGGGAGGAGGTGGCGAATACCAGAGTTGGGGCGGGATGAGTCGGTACAGGGTTGTTTTCCGAAATCTACGAAAACCCTTTGAAACAGGCATTTACCCCTTAATAATTGGTGGAAACTTTCGTTTAAAACCTTTGGAATTGACTCAATTTCAATTCCGCGTGAATTCACTCCATCCATACACATGAATTGAATTACTAATACCCCACCAATTCCAATTCTCTGGTGCTGCACCGTCCTTATGGAAAAGACCCATATTTGAATCCCCTCTTCTTCAAATTCTTTCAAATTTTATATAAAATAATCAGGCAAAAAACCGTCCAATTTTATTGAAACCTAGTGGTTTGCCGGCTTGTCAGCGGTCTCTAGCAATCCTGATTTTAATAGGTTCAACCGGTTCAGTCCGACCGGTTGAATCGGCCGATCCATTTTTCACAACACTGTAATATATAACTTTGCTCTCTCCAGATTTTTTCTACTTTTTGTATTTTTTACACACTATTAGCAAGACTTGCATCATAGTCGTCCAATTTTTCATCACAAAAGATAATTTTTGTTGGTAATTTTTTTAGCATGTTAAATCTCATGAAGCTTGAATTCTTATCTTTTGATATATCAGGTAAATTTATGTATCTTGGATATTGGATGCTGAAATTTATGTATGAAGATATAACTAAAAAAAATGCATCATTGCAAAATAGAGTAAATTCAACGATTTTTCTTCATCAACAATTCATAAATGTAAATCCTAAATATCGTACGGTAGCCGTCCAAAAAGGCCAAGCAAGCCCAGGTCGGGTCCGGGCCTGGATTTGCGGGGGGCCCGATCTTCACTCCACCCAGGCTCAAGCCGGGTCTGGCTTTTGCCAGGCCCAGGCCCCCTTCCTGGAAAGGGGGCCTGATTAAGACTTGCAGGCTGGGCCGGGCCCAGACCAGTAAAAATTGCTGATGTATACTCACGTACAATATAGTCTGACTGATGTATATATATATGTGATCTCAATAATATATACTCACGTACAATATCTTTCAATATAAAATAATATTTATGGTTGATGGGATTCTCTTAAAATTTATCAGAATCAAACTAGCATTTCGAGATCGTAACTCTGACCGGATCATCGATTAGGGTCACCTTGATCGCGCGGAGCCTCCTCCCCGGTCGAAACAAAACCCAACGGCAAAAACTCGTGCGTGCGCGCCCATTTGGGCGCGCGAGAACGTGAAAGCATGTGCGAGCCCACAGACGGCAGCGGGCCCATCCGTGCACGCTGGCCGCGCGCATACACTCACGCGGCCTCGCTCGCCCCTCCCAGGGCGCTTCCATCGCCGCCTCGCCGACAAACCCACCCGGGCCGCCTGGATTGCCCGGGTCGCCCAAGGGGCATGGTTGTCATTTTCTATAAATTGATGATCCAGGTGTCCGAAATCGTGCATTCTTATTAGCACGTTCAAATCCAGAAGGACACAATTACCAGTGCACCCACCAGAAAACTATAAAAAGATGCTCATGCTTTCATTTTCAAGGTGACAGAGAAAAAAAGGAGAAGACAGAACTTTGATGTTTTCCAACGAAGACTTGGCTCTTTGTTCATCCTCCTCCTGCTCAGAGCTCAGTCTATTTGGGACAGATCTATTCCAGAAACAGCTCCTCCCAGTGCTTCTGAAAACTTAGCGGAGCGAGCTTGCGGGAAGCACGTGTTGAGCAGGAGAATGAGTGTCGGGTCGAATCTTCGCCTTTGAGCTGGACTTCTGTCCGCAACTCTTCGCCAGAAAAGCTTAGAGTTCTTCTTCCCTCCCCTCTTTCTCCTCTCTCAAATGAATGCCTAGAACCCCCCACACCCCCCCCCCCCCCCCCCCTTTATAATTTTCAGGGGATTACACAAGTAATTGCGCTCTCTTGGCCGTTGAACGGGAGAGGAACGCACGATTTAATTAGGTCCCTTGGATCACAATTTTTAGGGATATGACGACCATGCTCGACACATGCGGGGGCTCGCACGGGCGTGCGATGCGGCCCGCATACTACTGGGGCGCGCACATGTGTGCACGCACATCTTGCTTGGGCGTGCGCAGAGGAGGATCCAGAGGGGGGCCTGAGGGACACGTGCACCCCCATTATTTTTCAAAATTGTTAGTGGATTTAGTGAATTTTGACTACTTATATGTCAAAAAACGGTGCTCAGATGAGGGAGAAACGGCTCCGATAAGATGGAAGCGTTCTCACGTCACGTAACTAGTTTGTTTTGGGACAAATATTGGCTATTCGCTGACCAACAACAGATACATGGATAATATTATACCAAAATTTGGGGCACTAAAGCTTTCCCCAATTTCGTAAAATAGAATCTAAGCTCAATTTGTCCTTTTGCTCAGAATTATCATTGTCATTATTTCAAACATCTCTCTTGAGATTCTGCCATGTGATCCAGGCTTGTAGATTAAGACTTTTCCAATGATATCTGCTAGGAAATTTCCTTTGGAATTGAAATTTGCCCATTTTAATGAGTCATAACAGTCTGCTTCATGCCCACACCATTTTAAACCTTAAGAGTAATTTTTGTTAGAAATCTCATCCTCTTCATCTTCTTCTTCAAACACTGTCAGCCCATGAACTGTAACTCTTAACATGGTATCACTTATCCATGTCTTGATAGTTTTGTCGAATGTGCTTATTTGAGGCTTGGAATAAAACTATACTAGTTCTATATGCGTGATCACGGTGGATTCAGAAAGGACATACTCCAGGCCGGCCGCTATCAACAGTCCAATAACATAAAATATCTCTTCTTTGGCCATGTTGAATCCACCTCTGATGAGCTCGCATTTGATATTACACTAGTCTTTCCCCTTTCTTTGGCGCCATTGCGAGAAAAGTAGGAGAGTTGAAGGTCGTCGATGTCTCAAGGTGCAAGCGAGAAGAGCTTTTTCTATTTGCAGACCAAAGTTGGCTAGTCACAGACCAAATTTGGCTATTCGCAGACCAAGTTCAGCTATGTGCACCCTCAAAATTAATTTTCAACATGTGACTCACGACCCTCCTACTCACCCCGCTAGCATTTGTGTTTTGAAGGGGGGGGGGGGGGGGGGGGGGGGGGGGGGGGTGGTGTACACGCGATCCTCTTAAGCGACGATGGGATCGCGCGCGGGAGCGAGTGCGGACCCTGCATGCGACTCCGGGCGCCATGCATGTGATCCGTGTGTCCGTTTGAGGGGTCAACCAGACTCATAATTGCGCAGAAAAAGTCCCACCAAAATCGTCACGGGCCAAAGGTTGCGGTGGAAAATCTACGGAACAACCATTTTGAATTTTGGGGAAGCCATCAATAATAATAAAATAGTTGGCAATTTTTTCGTGACTTTAATTTTAAAATGGCTGGAAGGACTGAATTCACAGTGCAAAAAGAGCATAAAAAAAGTTTTGGGACATTTTTTAAAAAAGATAGGAAATTAAAGGACTGAATTGATAATTTTGACTATTTTTTAGGCGATTTATATAAGCACACATTAATTGGATATATACGGCCATTTGCTATACGCAGCCCCTAAATCATTACCTGTACATCATTTTGATATTCGTAGCCCCAAAAAATCACATTCACAACACTTGTTTTATCATTTGTATAGTTTATCTATTTTCCAAAGATCTTGTGTTAGTTTATCTGCTTGTTTCATTGATTCAATCGACATCACATCACTTGTTTTATCATTTGTATCCATTTGATTGTCTCGGTCTTCATCGGCTGATGATATTTGCATCATGGAACTAACATCAGCATTATGAGAAGAAGCTAGTTCATTTTTGATCAAATTGAATTTCAGAAGTTCTTGTCGGCGCATCTGTCCGTGCTAGTAAAGACCGATGCTTGCCCGTCTTAACGGAGCCAGAGTTTGGCGTACTTAAAGTCGAAGGCTGTGTTTGAAAATCCGTTTTCACACCAGTCTAGTGGGGAACATTCAAAACTGCAAACGATTTTGCATTTGGATTCTCATTTTTAAAGTGTTGTTACGGGCACAGCAATAAAGGCTATGGACAGCCAACCGCTATGTACAACCCAAAATCGCTATGCACACACCAAAATGTTATTTCAACAATTAAACAACAAAATCCAAAAAATTCATTACTTCACGCAATTTGTTTCTACCATCGGAACAAAGAGTAAAATCTGAAGTCCCACTCTTCCGCAGTTCCATTACTTCACGCAATTTGTTCCATATTATCGTCTCACTAGAATAATGAGTAAAATCAAATGTTCCAAATGGAGCTGATAAGCTGTCAAGCAGAACTATTTAAGATACATTGATTTCTGAAACTAAAAGATTGAAAGACTTGAATTGAAATTGACTATCCTATCATTCTATCAATACCAAAGAAGATGACTATGTAAGAACAACCTGAGGAAGGATTTTCAATTAGGATTTAACTACCTAAGATTGAGAATGACTATCAAGTATCATTTATCAATATAATTGAACCATAATTAAGACATCTGGTGAATGTTTGGCACAGAAATGAAATCACTATCAAGTTCAATATACATTTCAGAATTTAGAGAAACAGAGAAGCAAATACTGAAAGTGACTAATGATTAATGAAAGTAGGGATGAAGAGAAGATATCTAGGAGCTTTACCGGACTGCAATGGATTATATCTGCTCGTGGAAGGGAACTTCGGCCATCGGGGTCGGAATAGGCCGCCAGCCAGCTCCAATGTCGCCGTAAATGGTAGGGAGGCGGCTTCGAACACCAGAAAAAGATGGGGAAGAAGGACCCGGCACCGGTCGTTGGAGAAATCGGCAATGTGGGGTCAATTTCAGTCGGTCGACAGTGAGGAAGGAAGCGCTAAGTCGAACAATAGAAAAACGTAGAGGCTCGATGAAGAAAATCGGACTATCGGTTTTTTACTAGTTTATTGGTGTGTCCATGTCCATTTCTGATGTGCCCGTAACACCACTCATTTTAAAACCCCACTTTCAAACGGCCATTACCTCCTTTTTGGACCGGCTCCCCACCCCTCTAGCGCCCTTTCCAAAACAATCGTTTTTTTCTTGTTGCATTTAATATTGTCATATTATAAAAAACATAAATAGATAGAAATATATTAATAGCATTTAATATTTTGGTTGCAAGCGTGAACAATGGGCTCTTATTTTTTGTTGTGTATTAAATAAAAAGTAAACAAGTCGATGTCGTTCCCAAGCCCGGATGAAAAATGGAGAGGGTTGTGTTAGGTAGACGGTCAACGTAAAATTTAGTCATCCTTATGAATATGGATCTTTTAAGAAAACGTGTTAAAGCTAGTTGTTCTCCATAAGGAACGCGTTGTATGGTCTGGATGCGACATCTTGGCAAGAACCGCAACATCTCCAGAACTTGTGTGTAGTGCTAAATAGGCAAGAGTCTTCGTCGTATAGTCCGAATGCGACGTCTTGGCAAGGACCGCTGCACCTCCATGAGGACTTGTGTGTAATGTTAAATATGCAAGAGCCCTCACATATTAGGAGTCCTAGAAAAGTTGATCGTAAGATTTTGATCGACTTAGGTTTGAAAATTGGAATATAGGTACGCTAACGGTAAAAACGATAGAAGTAATGGATACAATGATTAGAAAAAAAGATAAATATTTTATGTTTACAAGAGACTAAATGGGTGTGTAAGAAAAACTAAATTTCTAGATAATTCAGGTTTAAATTATGATGCACAGGAAAAAATAAAACAAACAATGGAGTAGGTATTTGTTGGTTTTTTTATAGACAACACATCACATGCGCGCAGCGGAATAAAGGAAACAAGAACAACCTGAAACAGTTACAGGACCTTGCGATTTCATTCAAGAAATAAAAGAGCAATACATTGCAATATACCTGAGAGGGATTGAGTCAACACTCAATCAAGATGCTCCAAAATCAGATCCAGAAACTGGTGGCTAAGTTCAAAGCACAGAAAGTAGATCTGCGCCTCTATAGTAGTCCACACGAGCGAAGGAGAACCCCAAGCCTCTTGTCGAACAAGATTTGGGTCGGAGAAGGAGTGCCCTCAAACTCTCCCACAGATTGCTAGATCCGCGCAAGGGAGAGACGACGACGACAGGGATAAACGGACGGGTCCTCGCGGAGATCTTGCGGAACGCTTCCGTATGAATCTCCCAAAAGGATAATCTCCCAAGGAAAACCTAATCGCTTCCTTATTTAGACCCATGGCATAAAATAGGATATCCGCAGACCCAGTCATTAATAGGAGTATTCGATGTGTATCGTCATGATCACTGAATATCGTCGAGACGATCTCGATGATATCGTCGTGATGACCTGTATCGTCTTGACAGTCAAGACGACATAGTCTTGATGATTTATATCGTCGAGACGATCTCGACGATATCGTCATGATGACCTATATCGTCTTGACAGTCAAGACGATATAGTCTTGATGACATATATCGTCGAAATGATCTTGACGATATCATCATGATACCTAAAATATCGTCTTGACAGTCGAGACGATATTCCTTAACACTCAACGATACATCATAGGTGATAGTCGGTCATATCGCCGTGATCATTCGACGATATTCACAATATCGTTTCGACGATCTCGACGACATATGCAATGTTGTCTTAAACACATACCAACATGCTCCATGCAATATTAATAATATCTATGGAATATTTAGTCGACTCGACCTAACTCCAATGAGTCATAGGATTGGTCATTCACTCATATCCAATATGAGTAAGGCCAACACAATCCTTCCTCCAACTTCTCCAAACACTCTTATGTGCGACCTTATAGACTTATATTGCTTTGGCAGTGAGACTAACTACTTGATTGCTTTGAGATCACCTTGGAAATACCAACAACATTGAACAAGATAAAGTGAGGGCAAAGAGGGTCAACTACAAAACATTATATGTTTGTAGTAATGATGAAAACTTAACAAAGTATAAAGTCGTTAAGAAAGAAGCTAAAAATGCAGTAAGTAAAACAAGAAATCAAGTTTATGAAGAGTTTTACAAACAACTAGATACCAAAGATGGAGAGCGTGATATATATAGAATTGCTCGAGCTAGAGAGAGGAAGACAAGAGATTTAAGCCAAGTTAAATGCATAAAAGTTGAAGCAAATACAGTTTTGACGGATGATGTTGCTATTAAAGAGCGATGAAAAAGATAATTTATCAACTATACAATGAAGAAAAAGACAATTAACTGAATTTGGAAGAATTAAGTAAATCGGAGGAGTATAGAAACATAACTTTTTATCGTAAAATTCAAGCATTAGAGATAAATGACGCTCTGAAAAAGATAAAAAATAGAAAAGGCGGTTGGGTCAGACGATATACTTATTGAAGTATGGAAATGCTTAGGGATAGAAAGAATTCTATGGCTTACATGTTTCTTTAATAAGATACTGAAGACAAAGAGGATGTCGGACCAATGGAGAGAAAGCTTTTTGGTATCTTTGTATAAGAACAAAAGAGATATACAAAATTGTGTCAATTACATGTGAATTAAATTAATAATTCATACTATGAAACTATGAGAATGAATAATAGAGAGAAGAGTAAGACAAGAGACTAGCATCTCAGAGAATTAATTTGGATTCATGCTAGGGAGGTCAACCATGGAAGCTATACATCTCTTTAGGAGACTCATTGACAACTATCGAGAAAGACAAAAAGATTTGCATATGTTGTTTATCGATCTATGCGAAAGCTTACAAGACACGCGAGTGTGTAAATGTGAAACTTGAATCTTGGTGAGACACTTTAGAAAAGAAAGGTTTAGGTTGAGCAGGACAAAGACAGAGTATATATAGCTTAAATTTAGTTGAGCAAGAAAGTCGGATGACTCCGTCATTAAATTAAGTGACCAAGATATTTCTCGCAGTGTGTGTTTTAAATATCTGAGATCGACAATTCAAAAAGATGGAGGTGTAGATAAAGATGTGATACAATCCAAGCATGTTGGTTCAAGTGGAGAGGCACATCTGGGATCTTATGTGATCGTAAAGTGCCATTAAAATTTAAGGGCAAGTTTTACAATACCGCAATTAGGCCAGCAATGCTCTATGATTCTGAGTGTTGGGTAGTGAATGTTGCACATGAGCAAAAAATGGGAGTTGCGGAGATGAAAATGCTTAGGTGGATGTGTGGTCACACAAGACTGGATAAAATTAGGAATGAATGTATCAGGGATAAGACATGAATGACGCCAATTGTAGAGAAGAATGCGAGAAGCTCATTTAAGATGTTCAAACATGTACATATGAGACCATTAGAGGCACCTGTTAGGTGTTGTGAGAGTTTAGTCACTAGACATGTTAAACGGGGGAGGGGTAGACCAAAAAGATTTGGAATGAAACAATAAGGAAAAACATTATGCACTCAGGCATTAGTGAGACTATGATTAAGATAGGGCACAATGGCGATAAAGGATCCATATAGCCAACCACACTATGGTGGGATAAAGGCTTGAGTGTTGCAGTGTTGTTGTAGTTATTAAATAAAAAGTCTAAAATAAAAATATTGTAGGAAAAAAATGTATTGCTGCCATAAAATATAATTACTACTTATTTATATTTTTTGGCTTTTATTTTGTGTGGTCATAAAAGTTATGTTTATTTGTATAATATTTTTGTGATTTTTATTTTCTTAAATTGTTTATAATTTTAATGTTAATTTAAATTTAAAAAAGCGTGTTTTTCCAAAAAATTATTCATGTTTCTCAGTTTTGAACCCGCCTACAAATGAGGTTACCTAAACACTTTCTCAGTTTTGAAAATATATTTCTCAATTTTAAACTGCTCTCTTTTAAAACGACAACGAAGTCCCAAAAGAGCTGAAATCTTTTTTGTTTTCGTTGGTTTCAGATTTTAAACACTCGAGAGAATTCTCCGGTATTGTTTTTTTCCTAACAGAAGAGGGGTATGTAATGCTAAGTTGTGGTGCTCAAAGATTTTATGGAAGCTTTTCTTGCCCGATTTTTTGTGAAGTTCTGAACGTCTCGAGCTAGGACAGTTCTTTAAAAGTTGCAGATCCCTGCGGTGAGGTCGGCGGAATGGCGATCCGGCGAGGTCAGCATAATGGCAAGCCAGTGAGGTCGGCGGAATGGCGAGCTGGTGAGGACGACGGAATGGCGAGCCGGCGTGGTCGGCGGAATGGCGAGCCGGCGAGGTCGGCGGAATGGCGAGCCGGCGAGGTCGGCGGAATGGCAGCCGGCGAGGTCGGCGGAATGGCGAGCCGGCGAGGTCGGCGGAATGGCGAGCCGGCGAGGTCGGCGGAATGGCGAGCCGGCGAGGTCGGCGGAATGGCGAGCCGGCGAGGTCGGCGGAATGGCGAGCCGGCGAGGTCGGCGGAATGGCGAGCCGACGAGGTCGGCGGAATATCGAGTCGGCGAGGTCGCGGGCTCAGGCGAGGAGGCGGGGCTCAGGCAAGGCGAGCGAATAGGTCAAATTAAGTGTGCGTATATCAATAAAAAATTATTCGTGTGTGTAAACAGACCAAAGATCACCATGCGGGATACAATTGTATAACCCGTATTCCGTCGAGACCAATCATGCATGATGAAAGTAACGATGATAGGTGAAACTGATCGCTCATAGGTTGTCCGAACCAACCAAGGAAAAATAGGTTTGGGGGAAGGGAAAAAAGGTGCGGCGAGGCAAGTGGGGGGAGCACCCACTCGCCCTCCCTCCCTTTGGGCGAGTGGGAGGAGCCCTCCCACTCGCCCTCCCTCCCTTTGGGCGAGTGGGAGGAGCCCCTCCACTCGCCCGGCCTCTTTGGGCGAGTGGGAGGAGCCCCTCCACTCGCCCGGCCCCTTTGGGCGAGTGGGAGGAGCCCTCCCACTCGCCCGGCCTCTTTGGGAGAGTGGGAGGAGCCCCCCCCCCCCCCCCCCCCCCCCCCACCACTCGCCCGGCCCCTTTGGGCGTGTGGGAGGAGCCCTCCCACTCGCTCGGCCTCTTTGGGCGAGCAGGGGGAGCATCCACACTCGCCCAAAGGCAAGGGGGTGGGTGGATTTCGATCCTGTCCACTCGCCCAGGCAGGATGACTTCGGGTCGTTGGGGCAAAGGGGCCTCGGTTCGTCCTGTAACACCTCCCCTGTAATGACCATATAATATGAGTCCGGCCGGACCCCACAGCATATAACCGCCACAGCTTTGGTATTAAAAGATGATATTAACTACCCATCTCAAAACTCAGATAACACAGCGGAAACAAACCAAAATCACAGATATTGGTCCACAGTACAAAGGAGTCCAACTGGCCTTAAGGCCTTACAAAAACCAACGTCCAAATCATCAAACATTCAATACTAATAAGACATCCCAACAAAAGGGGAAAGATAGTTTTTCCTAAACTACCTCGGCATGCAAGCCGGATATAACAAAGTACGAAGAAAGTAATGCAGAAAAACAACTAAGCACTTCATAAGGCTTTAGGCCTTTTTGGCTGGCGCGCTGGGTCCAGCCTGCGACTCTTGCCCTGCATCCAAATCACAAAGAGCGGTAAACGAGGGTCAGCTATGGCTGACCACAAACGGTGTAACAACATCCCTCCTCCCGGCCGTCCTAGCGGACCCCGGGGAACTACTTCACCCTGCAAGTCAGCACTTCGTATGCAAATGTACATAAAGAAAAGCAACATAAATACAGGCATGGGTGTCACAAACATCATCCCACGTTTCTATGTTGAGCAGGTAATAAAAGGGGCCTAACAATGCAAAATGAATGCAAACCCGGTTTCACCCAAGGCACCCTAAAGCGTATGATCTAACACATCATCATACATCACCAACACAAGGGTACTCATTATTTCCCCACAAGGGCATCGTAGCCCCAAAGCCAAGAGCTCTTGTTGAGACCCACCTCGCCTGGCTCACCACGCCATCGGGCTTGTCTAACAGGTCACAATGCTCGGGCCGCCAACAACACACAAAGACCGATACTAAGAATTCTGGCTTAAACAAAATGTCCCAAGGCCCCGGACTTACACTCGGGACAACGTCCCACCGATTGCCCTCGCCTGGCGACCGTCACCGGACTCATCCGTAGCACACAGACATTCTCGTCAGTCAACACCGAAGGGACTAATCTTGCCGGGACACTCTCCACACGTGAATCTCAGTCTTCACGGGGATAGCCAGCCGACCACAAAGACCAATCGCGCCTTCGCACAACCCTAGGCATCACAAGCCCCATAATCCGCACATTATTTCCCCGCCCAAAACTCAACAGTCGTTACCACACGAAGCTACAAGGGCATCACAACGACGAGTTCGCCGTAATCGGATTTCTAACAAACCCTAATATGCGCGTCATTCAACATCACCGAATCGGACCAACGGTCGCAAATCCGGCTTCACCCACAATGCCTAATCCGCTAACGGAGCGGATCTCTAGTGCAAATCATGTCGGGGACGGACTCAATCAACCCGATGGTTCCTTTTGAACCGAGGCGACCCGGATCCCTCTCACTCGACCGATCTGGTGCCAAAAAATGCAGAAAATAAGGGATGACATGCACGCATCCTAAAGACCGGGAGGAGAAATGTCGTTACCTTTTGAGATCTCATCCTAGCCATGAGAAGCTTGCAAACAAATGGTGGAGAAGAAGCGCCTCGATGCCCTCTACGCGCTGCCGGTCTCGGATCGGCGAACGGAGCTCCGAAGCTCCAACAATGGCGGATTCACTTCTTCTTCCTCCTTGCCCCCTTCTCCTTTCTCCAACCTAAGAGAGAGAAAGGACTTGAAAGAATGAGGGAATAACCCCTCATCCACGCCCTAAGTCCCCCCAGCGAATTATTTGGGTCGTCCAATCCAGATCTAATTCGATCGGACGCCCAAAAATCGCTGTTTACGGATCTGTTACCGAACGCAGACGACCGTGCGTTAGAACGCCAGACTAACGACAGAGACACCATTTTGCCCGTCGGAGAGCACGCACGGTTGGATCGATCGTGCGCTAAGAAAACGCACGATCGTGCGTCAAGAAAAATTCGCCTTCTCGACGTTAACTCTCCGCCCGCAAAACCGGTGGTGTTACACGTCCGTCCAGAGCAAAAAGTCAAGTTCAAATTGGGGTGCAGGTAGTATTTTCAAATAGCGAAACTTGGCTATTTTGCAGACCTTTCATGTTATACGCAGCCCATTTTCAGGAAAATCTATAAATAGACCCTTATGGGCAGCCTTGGGAAGGGGTTGGCATCTCTCTACCCCACCCCCCTTAGTGTGTTGTCGGTTAGCAGGTGTCCCTGCCTTCTGCTTCGCCAAGTTCCCTTAGGCAAGGCGTCAGGTATTCGCTAGTGTTCTCCGAGGTGCCCGGCCCGACATTGGCTTGGGAGGGGAAGATCTTCGGATCTTTCGGGTTGTGGCGTGACCGATTCCTCGTTGCAGCTCGCGGGGTCTATTTTCATCTAAGTCCACAAGTAGATAGGTTCCTAGGGCTCCAAGTGACCGGTCGTAGGAATTCACCCGAGAGGAGTAAGGCAAAGCTGCCTACACCTGATTTGCGAACTGTTCGAGATCCCAGTTTTTGGGTTTCAGCATTCTGGTGCGGGGAGCGTGGAACGCAGTTTGTTCGGAAAAAATCTTGAGTAAGTCCAATGGCTGGAAGTGAAGTGCTAGAGAACTCACCCCCTCCCGGCGAGTACATGAAGGAGAGTGACTTCGAAGAGTTTAGGAAGTCGATCCTGGAGCTCCTTGCGGGTTGCACTTCCCCCTCATGGCGAGTTGCTCAACACCACCATCACGGGTGCTCGCCTCGCCGACTCTGATGGAGACAGAGCAAGCATGTCGACAAGGGAAGGAGTCAGCCTTGGAGGAAGGCTTAAGCCTCCGAGCGCGAGTGCTCTTCAACAAACTCGCCAGGGACCAGCCACCCCGGTGAGGAGGTAGGGAGAATGCCTCCGACTCGCCCAGGGATGATGGGGGAGTCCCTTCTGCCGAGCCGATTACCTCAGCTCTCGTTCCAGATGGGTTTAGTAAACCTGTCATGTCTTACTACACCGGCAAGGATAGCCCTCTCCAGCATCTCCAGTGGTTGAAGAATGGTCTCGAACAAACAGATGATGGACGCCTCCAAGTGCAAGCTCTTCGCCATCACTTTCAAGGAGAGGCAAGAGACTGGTTCCACCATCTCCCATCAGGTACTATCTACAGCTTCGAGGACCTGTGTCGGAGCTTTTTTGCTGAAGTTCTCCACCTCGAAAAAGAGGAGGAAGGAAGCGGAGGCCTTGTTCGTGATTCAACAGAAGCAGGGGGAGACACTGGGGAGCTACGTGGATCGGTTTCAAGAAGAAGTTCTCTCCGCCTCCAAATTGACCAGAGAAAGAGGAGGGACCAGGAGAAAGAGAAGGAATAAGAAGGCAGATGAAGTGGAGGAGGAGATGAAAGAGATGGACGAGATGCATGTGGCCGAGTGGGCGCAAGAAAGTGCATTGTAATATATATGTAACCTATCCATGATGAATGAAAAATGCTTAGAGTTAGCAACATTTGGTTAGGCCCCGAGAAGAAACCGCTGACCGGGCTCGTTGATGCCGGCGGGCAGGAGAACAACTCACTCGGAGAGGCAGGAGACTCATTTGGTTAAGGCCCCGAGAAGAGACCGCTGACCGGGCTCGTTGATGCCGGCAGGGCAGGAGAACTCACTCGGAGAGGCAGGTGACTTATTTTGGTTAAGGCCCCGAGAAGAGACCGCTGACCAGGCTCGTTGATGTCGGCAGGGCAGGAGAACTCACTCGGAGAGGCAGGTAACTTATTTTGGTTTTAGGCCCCGAGAAGAGACCGCTGACCGGGCTAATTGATGCCGGCAGGGCAGGAGAACTCATGCGGAGAGGCAGAAAGTTTGAAATTTGGTTAAGACCCTGACAAGAGACGCTGCGTGGGCTCTCATAAGTTGCATCCACTTCAGTTGAGTTCGACTCTTTGGAAGGTGTTGAGTTTCTCCACTTCCAGTTGAGCTCCGCTCCCTGGAAGGTATTGAGCTGTCTCCACTTCCAGTTGAGTTTCGACTCTCTGGAAGGTGTTGAGTTGTCTCCACTTCCA